>JBBBDQ010030368.1:0-329214 GCA_037127315.1 Ascarosepion bandense
TTTTTTATTTGGGAATATCATAATTTCTAATTTTTCTTCTTGGCACAGTCTACATATTTTTCCAACATTTTAAGGCTTGGCTGTTTTTACAATGCTCCACGTTATGTCTGGGTCTTTTCCATATTTTGATTTTAATTTTCACACATGGCTAGTCAATTTTGTATTGCTTTTTAATTTTTCTATTTTGAATGTAGACCTGTGATTAAACCACCTGGTCTTAAAGGTGTCTTTGGTTGAGCCCAAATATATTGTATTTTGGCCATTTGGGTCATGTACCTTTGCCTTGTAAATTATTTCTTTTGTGTTGCAGAAACCTTGAAGTGAACATTTATTTTTGTCCCTGCAGTTGCATTCTTTGTTAGTGGTTTTATTTTGTATGATGCTATTAAAGTTTCTGGCATTTTTTTTTTATGAAATTATCTAAATTACTAGTGCAGCTATAGCTTAGCTTAGTTTAGTTTGTTTCTGTTGAAAATTTCGTTTAGTTCTGATTCTTTTGGAAAGTGTTTATTAGTTTGAAAAATATTTGTCCTATTTTGGTCTTTACCTTTAAATTAGATGGTGGGTTGAGCCAGATCATGTTTCGTTTTCTATTGCTGTTTTTGATTTGTCTGTTTGGTTGAGAATTATATTGTAAAAGATTTTTATGGCCAGAATTTATGTGCATCATCATAGATATTTTTCTTTTCATTAAATATTGATTAGGTTGACGAATTATTAGATAGTCTGTGTTCTATTCCTTTGTGAATGTTTAATTATACTACTTGGATGACTGGATTTTGTATTTATGTGTGACTAGCATAGCCTGGCGTTGCCCATGCAACGCAGAACATTTTAGTAGTAGAAGATGCCACTTTTTATTTTACATATTTTGTTTTTGTTTGAAAACACTTTTTTCTTTTAAAATATTTTTGTTTCAAAATTACAGAAAAAAATATTCCCATTTTTTTGTTGACCAGATGAATTTTTAAAATGTCAGAATAAAAATTAAATATAAAAGCTTATTTTATTTTATTTATTTTATTTTTTTTTAAATATTTTAGTCGTGTTTGACACATGTGATTTGATTTCTGTGATGTAAAACGTCAGAATAAAAATTAAATATAAAAGCTCATTTTTTTTTTTTAATAAAAAGTATTTTAGTCGTGTTTGACATGTGTAATTTGATTTCTGTGATTTTCTGTGACGTAATTCAGCAACCATCTTATTTGTGTCCACTATTATATCAAAATCTAGTTCTTTGGATAATTTGAAAAGCACTTTTATCATTTTCTCTTTTGTTGTCTGGTGCTATCATTAATCCCTCAGCTCTATATAATCTGTGGTTGTCAATATGGATTATATTGCTGATTTCGTTTAAAATGTATATTCCCATCAATTCTGAGATTTCTGCTCCATCATACGATCCTTGTGGTACTTCGAATGCTCCGCTGTTAGATTTCTTGATCCATGCTATACCTTTGTAAAAAAGGTATAGCATGGATTTGTGACAAAGGATTTGTGACAATGTAATGTTATGTCAATATGCTCAAATTAAATGCTTCCAGTAAACATTTTTCAGAAATTGATGGGTAAAATTTTTTTATGTCATATTTGATGAATGTGTATTTAATTTTGCATTATTTTTTTGAAACCGGGAAATACAGTCACTAGTGTTCTTCCACTGGTTTGCTTGAGTGGCTGTTCTTAACAAGTCACAAATATTTTTAATATTTGATGACTTATTTTGCCCACTTCTGGCTTTGTTGGATTAATGAGTCTGTATGATAGATTGTTGGTAAAGTAATTCTTGTGTTCTTTCACTGTAAGGAAAACTTGTTTGCCAGTTAAGATTTGTATTTTATTGCTTAAATTTAATTTGTCTGTGGTGATTTTAGCTTTCTTATTGATGTTTTCAATGTATCAATCTGGGGCTTTTTTGTAAGATTTAGTTAATTCTTCCATCTTTTTTCGTATGTTTTTGGGTTTATTTGGTATATATTGCTGGATTTATCTCCTTTAATAAGGATGTTTTATTTTATATATATATATATATATATATATATATATATATTTTCTTAACTACTCAACAACAATTATTGCAAAAAATAAAATAAGGCACTGTTAAAGAGCAAAGATGCAGCAAGAGCTTTCATAACTGGTAGTAAAGAGAATGAACTGAGTCGATGCTACTGTTTCTCCCTCATGAGCAGGACAGGAGAGAAAAAAAAGCTATAGCAATAAAATTAACAGAAATTAAAACACTTTTAATGCTGGATTGTTATGCCATTGTGGAAAAAATAGAAAAATTTGCTATTTATTGAGAGAGACACACACACACACACATTTAAAAGGCTCAAAATTCCTGGCACCTGAAGAAGGTCGAAATGGCACATTATTCATATTCTTTCTTTAAAAACTGATTTTTGACTTCCAGAAAATGTGGCAATATTAATTTTTTTTTTGTCGAAAATTTGGATTAAATTGAACATTGAAATAAACCAGCATAATTGTTTACCGGTAGAGAAATCTGATCTAAACAGTAGTTAGGCTGTTATAATTGGGTCATCAGAAAACAATGGAGGTAAATAAAATAATAATTTTTGATAAAGAGGATTTTGGAGTAGATTGAACATTGAAATGTATTTGCTTATCAGTGGTGAAATCTAATCCAGGCATAAGATATGCCTGTTTAATTTGGAGTCATCGGAGAACAGTGGAAATGAACAAAAATAAATTTTTGCAAGTGGAATTGAAATAGTTTAGTAAGCAAAAAGAACTTTGAAATTCACATGATTTTGGCTGTAGCAACAAACACGTGCTCATCACCTGTGAAGAGCACGAAAATGACCTGTCTGGTTTCCTATATAAGCGCGTCATAATGCTGAAGTAGAGAGAGTTGGTTCATGACTGTGGAAGTATACGGTTGTGTGTCATCGGGTCTGCCCGATGAGGTGGGGATGCTGACAAGAGAGACCAGAACTGTGTGAGCATACAGGTCAAACCCCCCCCCCCCCCACTGGAGTAAGGTTACTGACAATTTGGATCAATCAACCCACTAACTGAAGATGTCTTTGTATGAAAGAGTAAAGTATATTTTATATTTTACTTGTGTTTGGTCCTAATGTTTTCGACGGAGGCTTGTTGCAGATTGTATTTGTTGTGTGGTGATGATGAAAAGACAAGGAAGAGGAAGAAGATTATGAAATGATGATATGAAACTGATGTTTTGTGAAGAGGTCAGATGAGTAGTTCCCAACAAGGAGATTTATGATTTGAAAAGTCTAAGCGTCATCCCGAACTTGTTGTGGATTGTTAGAATAGATACTCTGCAGTATCTAATCAAACACAAGATTAATCTAACACAATAAAAATACATAAGACAAGTTGTATTGTTTGCGTGCTACCTCATATCTACAGTGATTTGAAAATAGCATTAACTGTATATTGCAGTGACACTTGGAGGGTTAGTCAAAGCCTTGAGTTTGGTTAGTAGCAGCCCAGTTGAACAGAAACTTCTACTTCCTAACATTGGTTATAAAGATGCATGCATTCCTGTTGCATTTCGAATTTGTTGAAATGAGAGCCATTTGAAATATGAAAATCTTATTTAATGCTCTAAAGTAATTGTAAAAAGAAAATCCCATATTTTCTTTGTTTTTGGGACAGTCAAGCAGATGACAAACACTATGAGGAAAGAGAATAGCCATCTTGCAAATACTTCAACCTGGCTCATATGTAATTGTTAAATCTCAAGTCACTTTAGGAGTAATTTTACTTTCACCACTTTGATTGATAAAAAATTTTGTTAAAGCAATTAATAAAGAAAATCCAGTATTTGTTTTTATAACAGAAATTTTCACAAGTCAGGGATATTGTATGCAAAAATTGTTGATGGTCCTCAATTTAGAAGTTTAATGAGGGATAAATAATTCAAAAGGAATGAGATGGAGAGGAATGCATAGCAAGCCTTCAAATCAATAGTAAATAACTTTTTTTTTTTTAAACAGCTATAATTTAGAATACATGCATGCATTTGAAGAACTGACATTAAATTTTAAGACAGGGTGTGTACATATGTCAGTAAAATTTTATTTTCTCATATCACATCTGGGTCTGAGAACTCTGGAGACTATAGTAAATCATTATCATTCAAAATTTAAAGATTTTAACTAAAAGAGTTTTATCAAAATGTAGGTGTAGTTAAAAAAATAATCTGAGCTGACTGAGCAAAACCATGTTTTTTTTTTTTGTTTTTTTAAATTCAGCATAGCTAAATTATTTTTTTTAGGTAAAATTAAACCTGACAACAGGGGTGGAGATTCAAAATGCAAAGAACAACAATGGGAAGACCACAGGCAGAGCTCAAGAAATTTCAAGTTTCTTTGAGTGCATAATCAACACATGTATGAAACTGAAGAAATTACTCAAGAGTAAAAGGAGTGTTGCCAAGTAAGCCATTTTTCAGCTTCAGCTGGCTAATTTTTCTTGAGTTGACTGATAAAATTCTACATTTGATTATTACTTTTTTTTTTTTTTAAATATCTGTTTGTTAAGCCAGTAGATAAATCCAAACATAACAAGGTGGATAATTAATTAAAAAACACTTAATACTAACAGATTCATGTAATAATCCAGTGTTGTTTTTTTTTTATGAGAACTATTAGCACCAACTTAAAGCACAGATCTGGGTTTTTCTATACAGTATCAGTTTGTTTTTTGTTTTATTCAAAATTTAATTAATTTTTTAAACTTACATTTGCGAAGTTTCAAATGTGTTTAATTAAAAACAAACGATCTGTTATCAATTTTGTCTTTTGTTCTTCAACTGAAATCCACTAACAGGAAATTTGTGAATGCACTACAGAATGCAACAACAAAAAGAGGTGAGTGTTCCATTGTAGACATTCCACAGGTGTCAAATTAACACTATGCTGTTTTTTAGCGAACAAGTGGGAGATACCTAGTTAAAAGCAGAACTCCTTGGAGAATGTAAATTGATTTTGTTTTTAAAGTTACCATTTTCTTGAAAATCTGCTCTAAATAGTAACATAAAAAATACAATAAAACTATGACATTACTTAATTAGATAAACTTAATTGCTTTTATAAAAACCATTTAGAACATTATAGTCTGAAGAAAACATTTTTGTGATTAATAATGAATTTTTACAAGAATTGTTTTCATTTTTTCTAAACTCTTATGAGTGAGAAGATTAGAAAAGAGAAGACTGGAAACCGCATCCTAAACAGGAAACAAGGGATGAGCCTCTTTACCTGTTCAATAGATGTGGGTGGTATACTCCAGTGATTGTAATAAAGGGTTCAGTTCGAAATTCCTAGCACCTGAAAAAGGCCGGGGCATACAATAGCCGAAATGTCGTACAAATGGCAACAGAGATGAGAACAATAGTCCAAATAATGTAAATACTACCTCATCTCAGAAATATAGACAGAAATAAGTGGAAGTATTCTTCACAGATCATTTTTTTTTTTTATATTTAAAAGCCATGAAAAGTAAAATTATTTGAAATTGTTACAAAATAATGCTTATTCATGGTTGCTTCTTACTTCAGATTAATATAATTTTAATCTCTTTATTTAATTTTTTAATACACTACTATTGACTTTTCATAATCTTTTATTCTAATACAACATATATTAGTCTTTGCATGTATTGTTGTTCTCTTAAGCCACTTGATACTTTTTTGGGTTTAAAGGACGAACACTTTTTTTATATAATTTTTAAGTACTCAGTAATTTCAAAACTGTTGGAAATATTCTTCGTAATCTAATTTAGGAATGTTGACTTCAAATTTACTATAGTCATCAATCTTATTTTCTGATAATGTTGTGTATGGTCAGTCATACTTTCAAAATGGGCACATTTTATGCACAAGAAAAAAAATTTTAATTTTAAAAATCTTGAAGCATGATGGTTTTTCATAAGAGTGAGAAGATTAGAAAAGAGAAGACTGGAAACCGCATCCTAAACAGGAAACAAGCCCCCTGCACATCAGTGGCATTACTGCCTTGCTTTGGGTGATATGATGAAAAAAAAAAAAATAAAATAAAAAATATGAACTCCATTCCGTGCGTAAAACCTCGATTGGAAGTCATGAGTACTCTGAAAGTTACTTGTTCACCACAGTTGTAGCCTGGTATTGAACTCGCAACTTATTCAAGTCAAATCAAGTCAGGAACAAACCAACTTCTATATCCACTATATCCTTAAGGACAAGAACAACTGAATTTTTGGAACTTATAAACCTAACGTCCAAAAATATGGAGACAAATAGAAAAGTCCTACCTGAAACTGGCATGAATATCAAACCACCTGACATTACTACACTGATGCAGGGAACTATGACTCATCTCTGCAGGCTTGGCACAGAGACTTGCCGTCAATTCAAGGAGAGCCCATATGGTCACAAAAAAAGTGGGACATGCCCTGGTCCGAGACGTATTCAGTACAACCAATGGATGAAACAGAAATTATATACCGATATCTCCTAGATGCTGGAAACATTCCTCAGCAGGATCTCTGATGAAGAAGACCAAAAAAGGATCCAGCATGAATTGGACAAATCCTTCTAGAAGGAATCCAACGCAGTCAAGGTCCGCCAAGTACGGAAACTAAATAGGCTAAAATCTGAAGAGGACACATGAGGTCCATCACCCACCTGTGAAGGCAGTTGTCAACATCAGTTGAGTCAGTGCTGAGGAGTTAGTGTTGAACAAGGGTCTCAGCTTCGCAACAACCATCAGGCGGATACCATACTTAGACATCATTGCCTGCATCTTTCAGGCTCAGGCGGATGAGCTAAGATGGAAAATGAGAGACACTGGAGAAAGACAAGCCCCCCAACCCAAACATCACGAAAGACTAGGGGCTGGCAATCAGGACCCTACAGAGGAATGAGATCATCATCATACTAACAACTGATAAAGACAATGCAACTGTAGGGATGGACAGAACTGAATACAACAAGAAACTGGAAGACCTCATTAGAAGTGGTAGCTATAGCAAGGTAAAGAAAGACCCCCACGTTGAAAACAGAATGACAGCTGTTGCAGATCCTAATCAAGAACAAGGATCACTTTCAGCCTAGATATAATTGACCCACTGATAGGAAAGCACAATCATATGTTTGAAACTGCGCCCACTTTGTGGAGATTATCAAAGATGCTCCCAGCCAATGCAACCAGATGGTGAGCCTGGATGTGATAAGTCTGTTCACCAAGGTACCCACAGTGGAGACACTATCAGTAGTTAGGGACAAACTGGCCTTGAACTCATCCCTAAGAGAACATACCAGTGTTCAACTAGACAACCTGATAGAGATGCTGACTTTCTGCAAACAAACAACACACTTTAGATTGGGGTCAGACATATCAGCAGGATGAAGGCTTAGCAATGAGCTTGTTATTATCACCAGCAATGGCTAACATATTCATGGAATACTTTCAAGAGATGGCATTAGAATCCACAGTTCTAAAGCCAACTCTATAGCTGAGATACGTTGATGACACCTTCATACTCTGGCCACACCAGAGAGAGGTCAAGGCACTTCTCGACCATGTGAACTCAATAAGACCATCCATACAGTTCACTATGGAAAGAGAGTGTGACAACAAACTAGCATTCCTGGATCTGCTAAATAACTCAAACGGAGGTGGGGTTCAAGACATCCGTATACCGCAAGCCATCATTCACCAGATAATTTCCTCAACTTCAACTCAAACCACTCATGCAAAGAAAGGGATCATCCACTGTCTTTAACATCAAGCAAAAGTCATAAGCGGTGATCCAGCGTCATACAAACAGGAAATGGTCAGTATAAGCAGTACCCTACAACGAAATAATTATCCAGGGTATATGACAACATACATGGAAAGGAGGGTGCATGAGGATAACAAATCTCAGAAAACAGCTTTGGTCTTTCTACTCTATGTGAAGGGGTTATTGGAGAAAATACAAAGGATCTGTGGTCTGTATAAGCAGTAACCTAAATGAAACAATTATCCAGGGTACATGACAACATACACAGAAGGGAGGGTGCATGAGGAAAACAACTCTCAGAAAGTCTACCCTATGTGAAGGGGTTATTGGAGAAAATACAAAGAATCTGTGGTCTATATAACATCAGGACAGTCTTCAAAAGTGGTTCTACACTTCGCAGGTACCTCTCCTGAGTAAGACCCCTAACAGAGGAGGACATGACTAAGGACTGTGTGTATGCCATTCCATGTAGTTGTGGAAAGAAATATAAAGGAGAGACAGGCCGCCCCCTTAAGGTAAGGTTACAAAAACATCGCAAGGCAGTAACATGAGGGGAGATAGAAAAATCAGGCGTAGCTGATCACATATGGAGGGAGAAAAAGGATCACACTCCCTATGGAATGAACTTGAAATAATAGAGAATGCCACTGGAAACTACGTAAACTTAAGGAAACAGAACATGTGCTAGGCTTCAAAAATCTAAGCCAACCAAGCACAAAGATGAATAAAATATGGAAACCAGTAATATGGAGTGCCAGAGTTATTAGGGTCAAAAATTGCAATATGAGCTCTAGTAAAAAAAGGGTTACGGGTTTATAAGTCCTAAAAATTTTTAAGGACAAATGGACCAGTGGATATAGCCGTTGGTTAGATCCTGGCTTGACGCTTAGAATTGCGAGTTCAATACCAGGCTACAGCAGTGATGAACAAGTAACTTGCAGGGTTAGAGGGAGATAACTCATGACTTCCAATCGAATGCAAGGAATGGAGTTCATATACCTCAGTATTGTAATAAAGGGTTCGTTTTGAAATTCCTAACACCTGAAATGTTGTACAAATGGCAACAAAGATGAGGTCAATAGTCCGAATAATGTAAATACTGTTCCACTTATCTTTCAAAAGAAAAACTAAACAAAACATGTATCTCAAGAAAAACAAACAAAAAAAAACAACCTAAAAACTTGGTAACAAATGATAGAAAAATAACAGTTGATTTGAAGAGGATTACTTCCTTTTAAAGAAGTGAATAAAAATAACATTGTTTTATATAGTTGAATAGAAGAAACAATGGAATTTATAATTTCTACATTTCTTTTCTACAAGTAAAACATTAAATGCCAATAGGAGGATTGAATTAAAATAGAGCTTATTAAATTATTTTTCAAATGTACTATCCTTAAATAACTAAGGTCAATTGTACCCTTTTCTTCACTGTTTCATGGAACATTCTAAATTTAAATTTTGTCTTGTTAATAGCTGACATAAAAAATGTAGAATGAGTTATATATATATATATATATATATATATATATATTATATATATATATATATATTCTAATCTATACATAATAGAGCTGCTATTTTTATAAAATATTCAGTGGATCTTTAGTTGCTAATCATGATTGCCAGCCAAGTGAATACATCTTAGTAAAATAAAAAAAAATTATTATTATGAGAGAGAAAGAAAATGTAAGAAAATATAGTCAGCAAACAGTTTAACAGTAAAAATTTTGTATAAACTGTGGTAAGTGTTTGTGAAAAACAATTAAAAATATCCATTTATTTGAGCTCCAAACTGACAAGTTTCTATGGTGTTCCTCTATTGGTATTGCAAACCTTTAAGAATGCTTCAACAATGTATTATTATGATAGGGTGCAAGTTATTCATTGGAAAGTTATAGTAGTAACTGAACAAACTTGAAAAAAATTACAATAAGATTTTATAATGTTACTATTAGAATAAAACTTATTGTTGAAATAATTATGAGTCATCAACTATTCCAATGTGATTAAATATATGCACATTATGATTTTATAGATATTATTAAATGAATATTAGAAAGAGGGTAAGAAAAAAAATTCATGGAGAAAAAAATGAATCTAGTTAATGTGCCCATTTAGACAAAAATTGTGAACATTTAAAAAAAGATGAACAACCTTAAAATGAATAGTTTAATTGCAGGACAGACTGGACAGCAAACAAAAAAAGAAAGCAATGAGAAATCACTAGCTTTACCTGAATATCACAGAAAGAAAAATTATGACCGATGAAAAGAAACAACCAGAACTAAGAAAAAGAAAAAATTTGACCTATTTTTTTTCTCATCTGATTAAGAAGCTCTTGAATTATAGAATACCATTTAATATACAAAGGGATTTCATTACAATTAAATTTAAAGTCTATATTCACACTATTTACATTGTTCCAATGCTGTCCTCATCTTTGTTGCCATATTCCCAACATTTCTTCAGATGACTGGAATGTCAAACTTAACCTTTTATTCCAATCACCTGAAGAAGGTCAGCACATACAACAGCTGAAACATCATGAATATGACAATGAAGATGAGGACAACAGTCCAATGCAAATAGTGTAAATAATTACAATTTAACAACATCTCAGACATATAGACAAATAAGTTAAGAATTAATATCATTATTAACAGAAAAATACAATTTAACAACTAAAATCTACAGCATTAATTACTTTTCATAAATACTACACATTTGTTTACAACACTAAATATTAAATAGGATGAGATCATTACAGTGTATGAATTCTTATTTTATCACTTTTTCCTAATCCTAAGTAGTTATTACAATTTTGAAAATTATAGTAACAAAATATTTAAAAAAAATCACTTAAATACTACCAGAAAGTAAAAACATTTTGATAATAGGGGCATAAATATATTAAGCACTTCTACAGTTACATATCAAAATTATGTTAGCTCTTAAATAATTATTTTTTTAAAGAATTCTAGCATTAAAGTTTGGTATGCTTATAGAAACTGAAAACTTGAAAGAAAGTACCTTTTTCAGAAAAACAAGATCAAAATAAAAAGTAAATTTATTAATAAATATGAGGCAGAGAAACAGGAAAAAAAAAACAAAAAAAACAAGTCATTTTGTGATACTTCATATATAATGAATGACAATGTTAGAGCTAAAAGAGCAGGTTTTAACAACTTTAAAAGTATCTATCAATAATTTGTTTGTTACATCAAATCAAAGCAATACATTTCCACAGCATGTTCTCAACTGATTCAAATATGTAACATTTGGCAGTTTAAAATTTAAAACTTGTTTGAACAAAATAAATTTTAAGTCAATATGAAATATAGAATTTCAGTGTTATTTTTTAGTATCAATCATTTATGCCATTTCTTATAATAATAAATAATTTGTGAGTTGATAAATATACAAAATTTTTTATTTATGCTCAATGTGACATTTTTTGGAAATTGAGCATTAATGGGTTAAAAACATGTTAGGAACATATAGGACTAGATTTTCATAAACCTTGAATTAATACTTGATTTATATTTTTTATCATTAATGCCAGATTTTATGGTGAGCATTAATGGATTAATCATTCAGAAATACAAAGTGCTAAATGTATAAAAATTCTAAGATCTTGCAATGTTCATCTAATTTCTCCATTTGAAGAAAATTATAAAATAGGTAAAGCAGATTCCCAATTTAATATGTCTTATAAAAATGTTCATTTTTCACACAAACATGACAGTTACAACTGACCAAATAGTCTTGTTTGGACATGGGTCTAAAATATTTAATATTTCTATAACTATCATACACTTTTTTACCTGAATTGAGCATAGTTAGATGAAATAGTAGACTATCCTTGTGATGAAACAGAATGAGAATTTTGTGTAAACTAATTTCCTCACCAACCTTGCACAGTGTTTTGGGTGTGTACTCGCTAACTTTTCTCATATTTTGTTCCAGAATGTTGGCAAATCCTATTTTTAAGAGATGTGCAATTCTCTCTCCATGTATATCACATATGGTTTTTGACATGCGAGAAGTGCTGCACCCCCTCAAATAGAATTTGTCAACATTCTAAAATAAAGATGCTAGAAAGCTGAAGGGTACACAGCCAAAACATTGTGCAGGAAGAGTAGATGAGGAAATTAGTCCAAATAAAATAATGATTAACACAACCAGTCTAACAAAAATGTTGTTAATGTTAACTTTGTTAAAAAAACAATTCATCCATCACTATGAATTGGAGTCTTATGATGTAGAAATTGGATTATAAAATTATCTTATTGTTTGCTACGAAATTAAAAATGAAAAATATTGAATACTATTTCTTTTTTGCCGAAACATCTTTATACTAGAAATATTATGTCTTAAATTACAATTGACTCTCATATAAACCAACTTTAAGATATATTGAAATATGTGTATATATTAAAAATGTGTTTAAGTTATAATTGCTTTCATGTATAGCATGGAAACAAGACAATTTCAACTGTAACTTATTTTTCAGTTTAATGTTCAGGAAGTAAAAAAAAATATAGCAAAAAAAGTAAAAGCAAAAAAAGTAAAGTAAAGAAAGTAAAGTAAAGAAAATGTAAAATTTACAATAAAATTCAATTTTTTTTACTGCAAGAGTCAACTAAAATATACATTACTTTTATGTAAATTTAGTTAAATGATAGACAAATCTAATACTTGATTTGGCATAAAGAAAAGCAAAAATTAATATCAATTAAATGCACTAGAATGCAAGCAAACTTATTAAACTGTTTGATAAAAAATTACTGACTTTCCATATATTTTATTGTGGGCATTTTTACCATTTTCTTTTTCAAGTCAATATTTGTTAAATTTTCTCTTTCTTGATTATTCAAATAAAAATTGAAATAGTGATTGTAACAATTTCAAATCATGGTAAGAAATAACTCAATAAATGGATTCCATTCCCACTAAAATTGGATGTTTGAAGGCCTGTATTAGTAATATTCAATGATATTTGATCTGCTTTGTACTGCATCATTAACTGATTTTTGATATGAAGAAAAAAAATAAATAAATAAAAAGGCTGTGTATAATAACTGGAGATCTACACAGTTAAATCTGGACTAATATGACACTATTTTCCGTTGGTATATTTTTTTGTTTTTGTTTGGTTTAATACAATGGAGAGAGAGAAATTATTATTAGTGGTATTATTAGTTGTGCATTATTGTAATTCATGATGTGAGCTTATGTAAAAAACTATTTTAATACTATCATGTACTTGTAAAATCCAGAGAATAGAAAAATTAGCTAATAGATGGGAAAGAAAGAGAGAAATTCATGTTTGAAGCAGATTGTTTTGGACAAGCTAAAATTTTCTAAGTAGCCATAACAAAATGTCAGGATTTGCTTGGTGAGGCCAAGCATGGTCAAATCCCCAATAGTTGTTTTTGAGAACAGAAAATTGTGGGAATTGAAAAATCTAAAGATGATGTAATCAAAAGGAAGACACATTACATTATGTGAGCTGTTGATATTTCATTCATCGAGCCATGGCTCCCCACAAATCGTGCGAGTGGAAAATAATCTCATTGGTTAAAAACCTTGAGTCGGCCGAATTCTCTGAAAGGATCGGGAATGGTTACAAAAACCTGGACTCCACGAGAAAAATCAGTAGTAGTTGTTGGCTGGAGAGGAGTTTTTGTGAGTCAAAATGTAGCGACCGTGAAAAAGGGTTCCCAACTGAGGGAGCCATGACCGGTTGCCTACCATAGAACTTATGGCTACAGAGTTAATGTCGAATGAAGCCTGCCGCTGATTAACTTAAAGAATTAATGTTGAATAATGCGCCTTTGATAGGAATCCCAAAAGAACATTATTGTTTTAAAACTTATTTGGGAGAATTAAAATTTCTGATTATTCTTGAAAAAAAGTCTGCACTGCTATGAAAATAATTTTTAGAAGTCGAGTTGGCAGAGAGCTTCCAGGCAACAAGGATAAACCAACCCCCACACCACCGCCATCATGTCGCCGCCTCTGATTCAGTAAATTCAGTAAAGCTTTGATAAGGACCTGAAAGAATTTTGTTGTTTTAAAAGTTGCATAGAGAACTGACAGCTCTGATTATAGAAAATATGTGAAAAGACTTTAAGAAGAAATTGAAAAGCTCAGATATTTTTAAGGAAACTTAGAAAAGACACATATTTGAAAATTAAAAGCTCTGATATTTTTAAGCGAATCCTCTCTCCATTGTAAACTGGCGTTCCGATAATTGCACTTTCCACTTTTGTAATTAATAATTTTTTTTTTTTTTTAATTATAAAGACTTTATTTGCAATTCTTCGGGTGTCGTTGACCTTATTTAATTTTTTTTGGTGCTGTGTTTATTTTTAACCACAAGTGTACACCAGTGTCCAGTCTGGTTCTAGTGGAAAGACGGCTACTAAAATTGCACAACGAGACTTTCTGAGATCAAATCACAACATGGGCAGTGGTCCGTAAGCGTTGACACAGAGGGTACTGTTTTGACATCATAACAGCGGGATCCATTCCCGAACAAGCGAGTGACTGAACTAACCAGCCAGCAGTGTCACAATTGGTGTCGTCACAACTGTTGACAAGAACAAGCGTCACAACCAGCCAGCCCCAGACAAAAGAGTGTCACACTAAAAGTTAAACTCTTAGCTAAAACTCTTCCATCATTCTTGGAAGTTCATGATGACTAGTAGAATGGTTGTAGTTTCCTTCAAAGAGTTCAAATAATAAATGAACTCAGGTATATGGAACAGCTTCAAATTATGCATTCCAAATAAGTCCAATTTAGCAACCATAAAGAGTATAGCTGTTGTATGATAGCACTTGATCCATGTTACAAAAGTGGTGCTATTCAAAATTGAAGATTAACACTTTGTGCCCTGTGTATTTATATTCTCTCTCACCCATGAATATTATATTTCTTCTAACATTCAGATAAATTCTTTCTTCAGGAAAGAGGTCCCCAATTGTGACTTCAATGACTTCATTGTTTTTCTTTTCAGAATTCTTTATAAAGTTGATAACTTCTTGCCAAAGTAAAATATATGCATCAAGGCTGAGGAAAAATAAGAACATTTAAATCTGAACAACTAGAATCAGGTTACGACATTTACAAGAATCAACATAAACTTTTGTTAATGACATTTAGTTAGATCCACTTTTAACATAAAAAACAAAACATACATTAAGAATGAAAAGTTATCGAGAGTGGGTTCAAATTTAATAAAACTAAAAACAAGATTTTTTTCAAGGATAAATTTCTACAGTTAATCAATATATGAAATTTCAAAACTTTAAATATTTATTTCAGAAAAACAGTTTTAGAATGTTTTAGGTAATAAATTCTTTTTCTGATAAACATGACTCAAAAGAACAGAAATTATATAAATTTTAACTTTATTTTTCATAAGTTTTTATATATATATATATATATATATATATATATATATATGGTGCGATGTAAAAAATGAAAATAACACTAACATCTCATTTTAACAAATATATTTACTAAAATTACACAAAAATATCTTGTAATACTAAAAAGTAAATTTATTCAATAAAATCCCCATTAGCTTCAACTACAGCCTCCAGATGTCTTTGAAGTCTCTTACATCTCTTCTGGACAGTCTCCTTGTTTAAGTTGGTGAATGCTGCCATAATCCTTGCCTTCAGTTCATCTTTGGTGTTACAAGGAGTTTTGTTGGTCTCTCACTGAACTGTGATCCACACATAATAATCAAGACAATTGCAGTTTGGGGAGTTAGATGGCCAAATGTAAGGTGGGGGGGGTTGATGTGGCCTCAGAAATTATCTGATAGCCATGACTGGATTTCCTTGTTTGTGCAGTATAGTGTTGAGTCTTGTTACCAGACATAGGGTCTTCCAGCAGCCACCCTTTTGACCCAGAGCAAAACTAGTTCCTCAAGGTACTTGATGTAAACCTCCGTATTGATTCTGAGGCTCTGTGGGAAGATAGAGGCATAACATCGCCATTACCAGTGATCACTCCAAACACCATGATGTTGACTGAATAAAATAAAAATAAACACTTTCAGAACCGTCTTCAGATTGACACCCAAACACTCTGCAATGTCCGTATATTGGAACTTCAACAATACAGTACGAATGCCAAGCAGTACAACGTGCTTTTTCTAAATTTCAGGCGGAGTGAATTGCATCGTTGCTCTTTTTCTCACAGACGGTGCCCACCTGACCCTATACTGCGCAGTCGACAAAAAATAAAAAACAATGCGCTTGTGCGAAATTATATAAAACGGCGACAATTTACTCATCACACGCTATAACTTTTATCCAGAAAACTTAAGGAATGTTTTAGCCTTTTGAACAGCGTTACTTATAGGAAGTTTTTAATGCAATTTCAATAGTTACATAAAGAATCAACATTTTAAATTTTATTTCAAACGTCTAAAAACTTAATTATCATGTTTACAATCACGAAAATCAACAACGATTACAGTTACACTAAATGACTAGTACTGAAAAATAAAAGGTAAACGGTATATCGAAAAACATATTGCTGCATATTACAAAAAAAAAATCAATTTCTCAATTAGTCCTCAACAAGATACTCAGTCAGTTACACTAAGCTTTTTTTAAAAAAATTTCTAATTTAGTAAAAACAAGAAATACACAACTAGAGGAGTTCATTTTTTTGTTTCATTATTTACAGAACAAAGTTTTCTGATCAAAATAAAGGTATCTTCAACAAAATGGCAAAGTGAATGAAAGATCATGCGAATCAGTTAATGTTTATTGTTTATCAATGAAAAAATGTGTCTATGGTTTCCTTACGAAAAAATAAAAATAGCTGTTCAGTGAGTGGTCATAATGAAAGTTATGTCAGTTGATAAGAATAAGATTGAGATAAAGTAAATATTCTGAGAAAAAAAAAAATTACAGTTAAGGAAATTGCAGGGATCTTTTCAAGTCTTAGAATGTACTAACACATTAACAACAACAATAAAAAAAAATTCCAATACAATGTTTTCTTAGCAATTCCTTACTGCAGCAATGCTTTTAGTTTTTTTGTTTTGTTTTAGGTTAGTACTTGATTTGAAACTTCTAAACTTGAAACAAATTGTCTGACGTTTACACTTCAGAACTGTACAAAAACAAAAACAGTGCATTTTTTTTGTTTTTACAATTTGTAATATTTTTCAAAATTAAAAAAAAAAAGAAGCAAATTTTAAAACATTTTTTAGCTGTCAATATAAGAAAGCAGGAAGCAAGGGATTTGGTATTGAATTTTATTTACTGATAGGGCATTTCATTAATTTAATTTAAGTGTTCTTTAATTCTGCAAAACAACAAATCTAAACGCAGAAGTAAATAGAGGCCAATTTCAAAACGTTATTTTTAGGTGTTTTTGAACGCCAAATGTTCAAGGCTTGTTTAACTGTAACCGTGATTTTTCATTTTTTTCAATTTAAACTTGTTCGAACTTGATTTTTTTTCTATATCCAAATATATTTGATAGCCATACAAAAAATAAAACAAAAACTAATTTAGGGGGAAGTGTCAGTTTATTTGATTATAAAAGTGAATTTAAATCAAAAAAATTCTGCAGTAATTTTTTCGATATGAGAGAGAGAGAATATCACACATTTTATTTTTAATAGCCCGTAACACACAATATAAGTTTTCGTATCCAGCAAATTTCAAGTTAACATTTTCTTTATCCAAAAAATTGAAAATTCCATATCAAAATCGTCCACAGAGTCACACTAGAGAGCGACAAACAGGGAGTCTGTGTTGAAAGCTTTTTGCGTTGAAGAGGTGGTGGTGTGTACGTTAAACAAGCAGACAGCCTTAAATTTCTAACAAAGACGGAACCTTGGTTCAATTCAATTACAAGAGAGCATCACCATAACCATCATCATAAGTAAAAAAGAAAGATCAATGCCTCAGCAAAAATTCCTTACATGAACAGAATGCGCTCATCATCAGCTGACAAAGCAAGATGAACTGCTACGTAAGCAAACCGAAGAGTCATTTTTTCTTCTTACACAACCTTCGCTTTTTGAGGAAAAATGAGAGGAGGGTAAAAACAAAAGTTAAAAACAATCACATCACACCAGCAAAATTCAAAAGTAATAATCGGAAGGCGAGACATTTTTAAAAATTGTTTCGATCAAGTTACTGTTAGTCTCTGAGTGTTAGTGTTACTCTTCTTAAAACACCTGTCTTTTTTGGTATAGGCATTCCAATATGATTTACACTATACAGCAAAGCTTTTAGTTCTGTTTGTCATAATGTAGGTAGAATCTTAATTTTTAAGTCTATATCAGAAAAATATTATAAAGTCTCAGTTTACTTTTGTTGTCAAATTTAGTATTGAAAATCCAAGTATAATATTGAAAGACGCCCTTTCTTTGCCACATTATTCTATTAAAAAAAAAAAGAAAGAAAAAGTATAATAAAACAAAAAACACTTCCTTATTTTATTATTATTATTTGTACCTAACTATGTGAGTCGAAACAGCAATAAGAATAAAAAAAAATAAAATAAAATAAAAAAAAACAAACATAAAAAACACTTCCTAAAAAAGATTACAAAACAAAAAATGAAACCGTTTTCAATTTGGTTTGGTTTTTTGAAAGTAAACACTTTTAGTGTTTACTTTTCAGTGAATGAAAACAATTGGAAAAAATAAGAAAAGTCGCTACCTGACAACAACCACCTGTCTGTCCATGTTTGCAAATAAAACGGGCAGATATATTTCATGAAAAATAAAAATAAAATCATAAGCAGAAGCTCCATATGGTGGGGGGTCGATGTAAGGAGGTTTGAAAAAAAAAGTATGATAAAAAAACGGTGGTTAGTGTTTGTATTCTAAAAATATCCTGATTCGAATCCAATAAGTCAGAGAAGTATTGTTACATTTTTAATATTTTTCAAAAGAAAAAACCTTACCGAAAGTAAAACTAAAAAAAAAACAAAAAACTAAAAGGTTTCACTCAGGCATCGTTTGTTATGGATGTATTGTATCTGTAACAAGTTGAAGAATAAATATGACTAATTGATATTTGGAACCTAAAAAAAATTGATCTCTAAAATAAATATTTCTTCAAAGGTGTTGTCTACACAAAAACACAATCTGTACTAAGAAATAGGTTACTTTTTTTTTTTCGAGATGGGCTCTAGCACAATTATTTCCCGATCCAAAAATAAATAGAATTTCAAGCAAGAAAAGAAAAAAAATTTAATTACTTTGATTTAAAAAAAAAAATTAACAGAACAACCACTAAACTTACAGTAGTACACAGTTTGACTGTTTGAGTAACTGTTTAAAAAACGCATTATCATCATTTTTATCGTTATTCAGTTATCACTTGATGGGACCCCTGGGAAAATATTTTGAAAGTTGACGATTGAACTGGATCTCTCTAGGCTATTATTTTTTTTATCATAATATGGATTTATGGCTTGAAAAGAGATAGGACACACTGTACGAATGGAGAAAAAAAAAAAAGAGGAAAACAAACCGTTATTTTTTTTTGTGATTAGAAAAAATATCGAACTTATTTTTAATTACTTTTTTTTATGTCCGTGTATAAATTTAAAAGAACAATGAACGAGACACACCTTAATCAAGCAGAGAAAATGTTTTTTTCGAATTTATTCATCAGAATAAAAGACAAAAAGAGGATATTAATAATAATATTATTAATTACTGTTTTTATTCATGGGACCAAGTCACCAAAACCAAAGCGATAAAAAATATTTAAATTTCAGTATTTTTAACGTTTAAGTATTGATCTTTCTTTTTCTTAAATAATTAGCTAAAATTTAACAAGAAAAAAAAAAAAGAAGTTGAGTTCTACAAGGAATTTCTTTTTCAATAAAATCTGCAGCAAGATGTTATTTTCCCTGCAAAATGTTAGCTATTTTTCGAGGTTTAAAATTTTTAAACAACTGAGAATCATTTAAATTAATACTTTTCTCTTTAGTGCTTGTTTAAAAAAAAAAAAAAAAAAAAAGAATCTCATGGAGAGAAAAAAATTTTTTACAAAATCAAAATTTTTTAAAAGATGTGATTGCTTTCGTTTTTTAAGTTTTAGTTTTAACAACCTTAGTTTTTTTACTAAATTTACTACTCTACACTTGCTTTATGTTTCTACTTTTCCATAATGTGTAAATAAAAACCTATGTTTACAGAAATGTAGTAGCCGTTAGTTTAATGTTTGCAATCAGTTTTTAACAAACACTTAAAAATCGCAAATATTATGTTTTGAAGCGAAGCGATAAAAGAAATGACAGATTTTGACACAAGAATGCTTGCTTACTCGGGTTAAGAAGTGTCACCTCGTCTTTATAAAAACCTGTGGACCATCACAAAAAGAACAAATTGTGGATTTCAGAAGTTCGAACAATCAATTTCTTTTGTTACTTAAATTATGGCTAAAAAATATGAATGAATGAATTTATTTGTTAGTTTATTTGATTGATTTCTGAATTGTTTGGGAGTGTAATAATGATTCTCTTCCCACACAACCATCATTGTAATCATCTTCGATTATCTTTTTTTTAAATAAATATAAACATAAGTTTATTTTTAAGGTGGTGACAAGAAGAGTTGTACAAAGAAAATATTTTATTTTTTATTTCATTTTATTTTTCTAGTAAATACATGAACAATTGCAAAAATTGTGATGGAAACGATCAAAACTCGAAGATAATCGAAGATTTTTTTTTTTTAGAATAGGAAGAAGTACACATTTAGCAACAACGAATAAAAAACAAAAATCAATAATTAAAGAAAAACGTACTTACTTTCTATTCCTACCCACTCCTTCAATTCTGTTCATAGCATCATCGACACAGTTATTAAGCTCTGTCCAGTCAGCATGAAGTCCACAAATCCACCCAGTGGAATATCGACTAAATAACCAGTTAGTATCCGATTTAGTGACACATTCGCATCTTTTTCGACCAGGTTGACACCGGCATGGCTTGCCCACGTCCAAATTTCGAATTAGGTGGCGACCAAAGACAGACCCACCAGTTTTCTGAATGTGCAAAAAGACAATTACGTCTTCCCTTTCTATGTCTAATTTAAAGTTCCTGGCCAGAACCTCATGAGGAAATACAGTCTTGCGTGGAGCTTGGGCAGGTAAAGAGACATCCAGATTCAATCCGTCTTTGTCTAAAGATTTGTTGTTGATGAGACTGTCCAGTATGTCCATCGGAGGGGAATGTGGCTGAAGCACAAGGGCAGCTGGATTTCTGAGTTCGGGACCTGGGGTCAGTGCACACCATCCCGATGGACAGAAGTAACCAAGTACGATTATTCCAAAAACTACTAAGCACACAGGCACCATAAATAATACTTTGCATTTAAGGGAGCGATGAGGATTACCATTCCCGTCTTTCTTGCTCCATAAGCCGCATAAGCGCATTTTTTGGTAAAAAGAAAAAAAAAAAAAGAAAAAAAAAAGAAAGAAAAAACAAAACTAAATAACAACCTAAAAAATAACTAATGGAATAAAATTGTTGGTTGTAAAAACAACGTTTGTTTTTTGTCTTTCAAAATTAACGACGGTAATGATTAATGGTATATAAAATTGTACACAACACTGTGTCTTGAGCAGTTTTGATTGTGTTTTCTCCTTATTTTAAAACATTTGGGTCAGTTTATATTTTTTCATTGACAAGTTAACTATAAGCTGTTAGCCACAACAAGAAAAATTGTTGAAGCTTTTTGTTTGTTAAGGAGAACATATTTTTAAATCGTGTAAGTTCTAACTACAAAAAACTAAATGTAAACGAGATGAAAGTTAAAAAAAAAAAAAAAAATGTATTTCTTTCACTTCATTCTTTTTATCATTGTCTTCTTTTTCTCCTCGATCCAACAAAATCCTAGCTTAAGGATCTCTAGTTTTAGTTCGTGTTTAAAGAATCTTTTCCTGTCTCTCTTCTCCTAGCAACCAAGAAAGATGAGTCTTTTCTCTTGGTTTTTTTTATCCGTCTTGCTGAATAAAGTTTCCCATTAGAGACGAAAAAAAAAAAAAAAGACCAAAAACACTTGAGTGAGTGGATAAATAAAAATAGAGTAGACTTTCACTTTAACTTGTTTTCTTCCTTCTTTCGTTTTCTTTCTTTAAATATTTTTTTAGTCTTTTTTATCCGTCTTCGTAAGACCTCTGAGTGTCCAAGCTGTGTGCTGAATCATTCCGTCCTCCAGTTATTAGCCAATATAAAGAAGTTATGTTTTTAAAATAGATACGAGAGAAGAACAAGAGCAGGAATTGCACAAAGTATAATCATTCATGCATTGGTAAAAATGAAAAGCTTAAGGAATTAGTCAAGTGGCCTCAGCATGTGCGTGTTTCGTCATCACTTCTTGTGTATGAAGCTACAAACATTAACCGTGTCTCTTTACTCCTCTCTATTACATGCTTCCTCTCACCCTTTTTCTCTTACCCCTCCGTCTTGCTAACCTACATTTTTTTCTCGAATCTCTGCTGCTGCTGCTGAAAAGTGTTGATGCTGAATGAAACGCCCCCAAA
The DNA here is from genome assembly GCA_037127315.1 of Ascarosepion bandense. NCBI lineage: Eukaryota > Metazoa > Mollusca > Cephalopoda > Sepiida > Sepiidae > Ascarosepion > Ascarosepion bandense. The sequence goes on from JBBBDQ010030368.1 coordinate 22,315, forward strand.
ACCTTGCTACATTCGATATTTTATTTACTAAGCTCAGCTTTCTTCGTTTGACAAAAGGTCAATCTCTTACAACATGTTACTTATTTACAGGATTTCATTCAGTGGTTGTTAGAATAGTGGCAGTTCTATTATAATGCGGGTTGATGATATTATTATTGTATTCTGAATATTGTGCTGATCTGATTTAAGCTGTTAGTGTTGTTGAATAATGTAATTGTACACATGTCGCATTATCAGTAATTCTTCTTAAAAATGTCTTGTTCTACACCAAGTCACTAGTCTGTAACAAAAAAAAAAAAAAAAAAAAAAAATACGGGCAATTATTAGTGTAAATAGGTTAAACTTGTTTTTAGCTGTCTGGTGAGTTTAAGTGAATTTTTTAAAAAGGGGAAACTTGTTTGAAATTCAGAGATGAAACGTTATTTTGTAATTATTTGAAAATATCATCATTCTTTCTTGTTTGTACAACTTTTTTTTAAGATAACGAGCAAAAAGAGAAAAAAAAATGAAACTGAAAGTAAACAATTTCACAGCTCCATATGTCAAAGTTTTTTGTGTTGATTTAGAAAAAAAAATGAATATTGGATCATTGGATGGAATTCAACATGCTTGTTTTGTAGTAAAGGTACAGAAATGCCAATCTGAAAGATAAAAAACTAAAAGTCAGAATAATTCATAGACGGAAGGAAACTTAATTTCAAACTCTAGTTACTAGCTAGATCTTTTATTTTATTTATTTGTTTTTTTTAAATGCTGAAGGAGTGGAAATTTAAAACTAAAATAAAGTTTATTTCAATTGCATAGACAACAAATAAACTTTTAACAATTAGCAGTTCAATAAAAATTGATAAATTTACCCAAACAGGGTAAGATTAACCTTTTAGAGCTCCTAGGCTAATGAAATGACCCCCTCTCCCACTCAAACGAAGCCGCCCGCACCTGTCTTCTTGAATATTTTATTATTTTTTACTTGTGCTATATATTTTTTAAGCAAAAATTCACATTTTTTTCGAAGTAATAAGTAAACTAAACTTATTTCAAATTCTTTCAATAAACTAGTAACAATAGCTATAATTGTACATTAAAACCATTCTTTAAGTTAAGTGTAGCCTAGAGTAGATTTCCTGCAAACCAACACACATAGCTGAATAAAGGTCTGTTAATGAACCAACAAAATAATAAATGTCAGCTTCTAACGGTGACTTCTCTTGGATTTTTACTTGCCATTCAAGAGACAATTGTGGTTTAACTTTCAGAAATAAAATCTATTTAATTGAAAATTAGCTGAAGAAATTCCAAGTGCAATGAACATCACTTTGAATGGGGTATTTTCGCGTTTTATTTTTTAAGCAGCTAAAAAAATATTTTCTGTACCATGTCCCATCTGGATGTTCTCCGTAAAATTCCTGTTTTTTTTTTATTCAATGTATATTGTAATTTTTGACTTTTTATGTTCCCACTTTGTCAGTGGCGATTATATGGGTGGAGGTGGCAGAAGGGGCCAAGCTCCCTCTCCCGCATTTTTGCTGGCCCCTCGATTGGCCTCCCTCACTTTTATAAACTTCAAAAATTTATGAAACTAAATCAGTTTCTGATTTTGATAAGATTTGATCTTCAGCATTTTTTCCCTCTGCGTTTTCCTTTTCATTTAGCTTTTTAAGGACACATACAGAGACTAATTTAAAAGAAAAACAAAATAAAACAATCAGATAGAAACAAACATGTTAGAGAGAGAAAGAGACTTAGGCTGATACAGATCCTGTATATCATCCAACAATTTACTGAAACGCAAAATGTAAAATTGCACACCCGCAAAATCAGATCAGTCATTGCGTTTTTCGCAGCAGATAGATCTTAATTGGAGCAGATAGATCTATCTATCGCCCGGTTCACACTCCACCCACGTCTATTGAACAGGTTAAGAAGAGGCTCATCACTTGTTCCCTGTTTAGGATGTGGTTTCCGGCTTTCTCTTTTCCAATCTTCTCACGTTGTCTTTTTTTCAATTGGAGTAGATAGATCTATTTCTCGCCCGGTTCACATTCCATCCACGTCTATTGAACAGGTTAAGAGGCTCATCCCTTGTTCCCTGTTTAGGATGTCTCTTTTCCAATCTTCTCACTTTGTTTTTGTTTTTTTTTCTCAATTGGAATAGATAGATCTATAGGAAGTTATGGGAAATGCTTAATTTCCCCAACACTATATTTTTTAGGCACACAAATGAATGGTTTATTACATAGTAAACGTACAAGATTGGTGGTATATAAGTGTCCATGGTGAAGCTAGCAGCAGATAGTATGTAAGTGTCCATGGTGAAGCTAGCAGCAGCGTCTGCAAGTGTCCATGGTGAAGCTAGCAGCAGCGTCTTCCGTGGAAGCATTCCATGGGGAATCAGTGGCAGCGATGTGAGAGAGGCGTCCGTTACTGCCGCGGGCTCATGGCTCTCTGCCTTTCCTCTGTTCTACAAACAGGACTAGAAAAAATAGTTCTAGAGAGGAATCAATGCGCTCCGCCCGTTGATTGGTCAGTGAGTGACCGAATCTCCCGTCGAGGGCATTGATTCGCTAAAGGAAATAGATCTGTGGCTGCTACATCACCCCCTGCTTAGGCGGAAAGCCGACAGAGAAAAAGATAGCGGCCATAAAACAAAGAAGGGTACAATTTATATATAAACAGTTTTACAGAGCTTTTTGGGCCAATGTACTCGTCGACCACTGCGTGTGGTGGTGACATAGTTGTCTGTTGGCATCGTATTTTTTTCAACGGGTGTAAAGGTATGTTCATGTAGGTAAGTAGGGGGAATATGTGGCTCTTGTGTGTTTGTGTTAAGAAAGGCTCTTTTCACCCTGTGTTGCACACTTTCTTCTAGTGAGTGCAGAACCAGGGATCGAACCGCAGACCGTTGGATTTCAATTCAACGCTCTCCCAGCTGGCTTCTTGCTACGCCTCTTCCTCTTCCTCCTCCCACCTTTTCACTGCGTCTCTCTGCGTCAGCTTCTCGCCAAGAAATTGACGCCACTAACTCACCGGTGAACTTGGTCGGTCAGTTTTATAATCCATTTCTCTACCCATAATCCATTTCCTCAGTCTATAAAAATTCCACTCGAGGGCCTCCTCTCTTTTTTCCTTTAGAATGAGCTGAAGGTGGATTATTAAGACAGCGGTGAGTTTATTATTATTTTCTTTCTTTGGAACAGATTACTGCCCTGCATGCCAGACACAAACGAACTCTCTTTTTTCCAGAGCCGCCGCTAGTCGCCCTTTCATGTTCACACCCTGTCAATAGATACAGTTTCTTTTTTGCCACTAATGTCAAGAGTGAGAAGTTTGTCAGTGCGTGAAAGCACGCGGTAAGGGCCAGTGTAAGGTGGAGTGAGGGGGCTTTGACAGCGTCCTTTCTTAGAAAAACGTGAGTCCATGAAGAAATATCTTTTGGGACTGATGATTTGATGGTCTGTTCCCTAGGGTGCATTGGTGGGAGATTACCAAAATAAGATTGCAGTCTGTTTATATACAAGGCTGGATCTGTTCCTGTTAAATCTATAGGGTTCAACATCTGACCTGGTAATGATAGAGGTACTCCATAGACAAGTTCTGCTGGAGAGTATCCTAGGTCCTCTTTGATAGCTGCACGACAGCCAAGAAGGACAACAGGTACATATTCGCTCCATCGCTGGTGGTCAGGATAGGCACGTAATGCGGCCTTTAATTGGCGATGAAAGCGTTCTATCATCCCGTTAGAAGCGGGGTGATAGCTCGTAGTTCGAATTCGATTGATCTCTAACATTCTGGAAAGTTCCTGGAATAGGTGGGATTCAAATTGTCTGCCACGGTCAGTGGTAATTGTTGTAGGAAATCCGTAACGCGTTATCCAGCCTGATATAAGGGCTTGCGCTACGGATTCAGCTGAAATGTCCTTTAGAGGAATAGCTTCGGGCCACCGTGTAAAGCGATCTATACATGTCAGGAGGTAAGTAAATCCCTGACTGACCGGCCATGGTCCAACCAGATCAATATGGACATGGCTGAACCGAGCGTCTGGGGTGCTGAATGTTTCGAGGGGTGCACGGATATGTTTGTGCACCTTTGATTTTTGGCAGGATACGCAAGAACGTGTCCAGGCAGTGATATCACGCCTCATGTTTGGCCAGAAAAATCTAGCTGTAATCAGCTTCACTGTTGCTTTGGGTCCGTGGTGTGCCAATTGGTGTAGTGTGTCAAAAACAACCCTACGATGTGTCATCGGAACAAAAGGTCGAGGTGCGTCTGTTGAGGTGTCACAGATGATCTGCGTGTCTGCAGTAGGCACTGGTAAGTATGCGAACTTGCAAGTTGCAAATTCAGGTGACGATAGATCAAAGGTGTCCAGGCGTGGTTGGTCAAAGGCAATCTGTCGTAAGTCGATATCTGAAGGTGAGAACAGTGAATTAATGGGAAGGCGAGACAAGGCGTCTGCCGCAGCATTCTGTTTACCAGAGATATGTCGGATATCGTTTGTAAATTGCGAAACAAAATCCAAGTGGCGAGTTTCGCGAGGAGAATATCTGTCCGGCTTTGAGCTAAGAGCGAATGTAAGCGGATCGGTGTAGATCACAAATTGTCGGCCCTCTAGTGAATGCTGAAAGTGTTTCACTGCGAGGTACATTGCCAGGAGTTCACGGCCAAACGTGCTGTAACGTTGTTCTGCCGGTTTCAGCTGTCTCGAAAAATAAGCGAGTGGTTGTAGCTGTTGTTGGTGTTGCTGTTGCAAAACTGCACCTACAGCTGTGCCCGATGCATCAACGACCAATGAAAACTGGGAGTCGGGTACAGGATGTGCAAGTAGCGATGTTGTCGCTAATTTCTTCTTCACTTCGTTAAAGGCTTTTAGCTGTATGTCATTCAACGAAATCTGCTCATTTTTCTTTTTCCTGTTACGTAACATGTCAGACAGAGGAGACAGGAGATCCGCACAGTGTGGGATGAAACGTCTGTAATAGTTAAGCAGACCGAGAAAGTGTCTCAGTTGGCGAAGTGAAGTGGGTGGTTAAAGGTCTTGTAGAGCCTTCACTTTTTCAGGTAAGGGAGATATCCCTTCTGGGCTTATAATGTGTCCCAAGAAAGTTAGCGACGAAGCACCGAAAACACATTTACCAGGGTTAATCCTCACCTGGTACTTTTGAAACCGTTCGAACAGTAGGCGGAGGTGAGTAACATGTTCCTCAGGTGAGGCACTTGCTACGAGGATGTCATCTATATAATTATAGACGAAGTCCAAATCACGCACTACTTCGTCCATGAAGCGTTGGAAGGTACTAGCCGCGTTTCGCAAACCAAAAGGCATAGTTAAAAATTCAAACGCTCCAAATGGAGTAGTTACTGCAGTTTTTGGTATGTCGTCTGGGTTCACTGGTATCTGATGGTAAGCCTTAACGAGGTCTAGTTTGGAGAAGGTCTTACAACCATGCAGGGATGAAGCAAAGTCTTGTATATGTGGGATTGGGTAACGATCAGGTACCGTAATGGCATTTAGTCGTCGATAATCCCCAGTCGGACGCCAATCTCCAGAACGCTTTGGAACCATATGTAAAGGGGAAGCCCATGGACTGGACGAGGGGCGTATAATTCCCAGCTGCAGCATATGGTTAAATTCTGCCTTCGCCGCCTTTAGTTTATCAGCAGGGAGGCGGCGAGGGCGTGAGAACACCGGAGCGCCTGTGGTCTCGGTGTGGTGTTTTGTAGAGTGAGTTGATTTGCTCACAACGAAATTTAAGTTAGTTAACTCTGGGTAAGAGCGTAGTAATGTTTGGTATGGGTCGTCATTGGCGGCAATGAAAAATACCGGGCTGATAGGTGAGATATTTGCCTTAAAACCAATGATGGAAAGTTCCGTATGCCGTCAATAAGTCGTCGCTTGCGCATATCCACTAAAAGGTTGAAGTGGTGCAGAAAGTCCGAGCCTAGAATGGGGTATGGTAAATCAGCTACAGTAAAAATCCATGTAAAGTCTCTCCGTAATTCCAAGTCCAGAGAACGAGAAATTTGACCGTACGTGGGAATAGGGGAGTGATTTACCGCTTGCAGTGTGATGGGCGACAGTGGCGGCTTCTCAGTGAGGAGTTTCAGTGGCCAGATACTGCAAGCTGCTCCTGTGTCAACCAAACAACGTGCTTGGGACCTGGAGTCAGTGATAAAATAGGCACGGTTGTTACATTGATCTTGTGGAGAGTGTGCCGTGCTCAGCTCTCCAGATTTAAGTTTCCCTGGTTTGAAAAGGAGCAGGGCATTTTGCACCTCCGAGCATTAGCGCCAAAACAATTGTGATAATAGCATAGTCCTGGCTTGCTTGAATGGCGGCGGTGGTGTGGGGATGGCGAACGACTTTTATGTCGACGTCTAGGCTGTTGTGAATTAAGTACGGTTAATTTACTTACTTCAGTGGTAAGCTGCCCTAAAGCTTTGAGTATCGCCACTTGTGTGGCACCTTCGCCTCTGTTCCCAACAGCAGAGAGGGTAGAGACTTCAGACTTTGGCTGAAGAATGGACGCGGTAATAGGCCCCTTGGTGAATTCCATCACTTTATCTGCAGAGGACGCTATTACGTCTACTGAGCTCTTCTCTACCATGGGTACCAGAATTGCCTTTACTTGAGGGGGCAATCGTGAGAAGAAAAGTTGCTTTATAAAGGCACTATCAGCAGGGACATCTTCTGCCAGCTCTCTCATTCTGCGGAGCAATTCGCTTGGCATGCGGTCTCCCAACAGCTCGTCATTAACTAAAGTTTGGAACCGCTTTTCCGCTGATAGCGACGTCCGGAGCAGAACTTCCCGCTTAATACTGTCATAAGTAGCATTAAGGTGGGTGTCAGTTATCAAATCTTTGACAACTGGTGTCAATGACGCGGGAAATGCACTAAATAAAATAGGCAATTGCCGCTCCTCCACGACGTTGTTCGCTATAAAATATGACTCGAGTTGGGCAAACCAAACTCGAACGTCGCCAGCGAAAGCAGGTAAAGTAGTCGCCATTTTCTTTTTAATATATAGCGTGACGACAGACCAACCAAAAAAAAAAAAATATCAAAGAAACACGTCTCAATGAGAAAGAAACGAGAGGGAAAACATTTCAAAAGACACAAGAAAATAGTGATATTCGTGTTAAACGAGAGAAAGGTGCTGCTTTAAGGTTCCTTAGTAAGGGAGATAACTGTCAGTTTCAAGACCTGTCTTAAAAACAAAAGTTGGTATTAAAGATGGCGTCGCCCAATCACCATTTAGGCGGGAAAGTTAAATGTTAAGGAAGGAGGCGCTCTATTAGCTTTAACCTTTGAAAAAATAAAATGTAAAAGTGTATTACTCACTTGTATTTTTTTTTTTTTGTTATTGCAATAAAAATATATTTTTTTTTGTACCACGTGGTCAATTGAAAAGAGCAGAGTAGTAAGTTTCTTCTTTTTTTTTTTTTTTTTTTTAAACTTTCTTTGAATTAAATGTAATGTTCGTTATGCTTGCTTGAGTTGGTGTTTTTCTTGTGTACGGGCTGAAAAGAAGATACTTCCTCGTCGGAAAGTTTTTGGGGGTTTTTTTTGTGAAGGCACGTGTTCAAAAAAATGTTATTTGAGTAAAGGGAGCTTTTTCTCTCTCTCTCTTTTTAACTTTGCTTGTACTGTTGTCCGAAAGTGGAGGCCGAGTTTCGTGTTGTTATTTTTTTTTAAAATTTGTTTCGCCATCCTAAGTGCCATTCGGGGTCACCATTTTATAGGAAGTTATGGGAAATGCTTAATTTCCCCAACACTATATTTTTTAGGCACACAAATGAATGGTGTAAACGTACAAGATTGGTGGTATATAAGTGTCCATGGTGAAGCTAGCAGCAGATAGTATGTAAGTGTCCATGGTGAAGCTAGCAGCAGATAGTATGTAAGTGTCCATGGTGAAGCTAGCAGCAGCGTCTGCAAGTGTCCATGGTGAAGCTAGCAGCAGCGTCTTCCGTGGAAGCATTCCATGGGGAATCAGTGGCAGCGATGTGAGAGAGGCGTCCGTTACTGCCGCGGGCTCATGGCCCTCTGCCTTTCCTCTGTTCTACAAACAGGACTAGGAAAAATAGTTCTAGAGAGGAATCAATGCGCTCCGCCCGTTGATTGGTCAGTGAGTGACCGAATCTCCCGTCGGGGGCATTGATTCGCTAAAGGAAATAGATCTGTGGCTGCTACAGATCTATCTATCGTCCGGTTCATTTTTAATATTTTAAAATATTGAAGAATTAAAAAAATCCCAGTTGAACCCTGATGAAAAATGGGATTGAAATTGATATAAGATCATTCTTTTGTTTCTTATTTTTTATTTGTCATCATTTATATGCCTACGTTACATGTTTAAGTGCAACAAAAGAAAAAAAAAGAAGATTAACCAAAGCTTAAAAATCACATACAAATATTTAATTTACGATAAATATAAAATGACATATATACAAAATTTACAATTTTTTGCATTCAAAACAGAAAACACAGTTTACTACTGGCAGAGTGACGGAGGAACCTGATACTAACAGGCCAGAAAAAGAGACACAGCTTTCTCTTGTCCAATCTTCTCACTTTGTTATTTTTTTCAATTGGAGTTAGATAGATCTATCTATCGCCCGGTTCACAATCCACCCACGTATATTGAACAGGTTAAGAGGCTCATCCCTTGTTCCCTGTTTAGGATGTAGTTTCCGGCTTTCTCTTTTCCAATCTTCTCACGTTGTCTTTTTTTCAATTGGAGTAGATAGATCTATCTATCGCCCGGTTCACACTCCAACCATGTCTATTGACCAGGTTAAGAGGCTCATCCCTTTTTCCCTGTTTAGGATGTGGTTTCTGGCTTTATCTTTACCAATCTTTTCACTATTACGTAGCCCCCTGCACGTCAGTGGCGTTACCACCTTGCTCAGGGTGATACGATTAAAAAAAAAAAAAAATTCAGACCTACTTTTTAGAAAGACGGGGACTATTGAAGAAAAAAGAAAAACAGTGAATCGGCATTCCCCAATGACTCCTGATTTTTTTAATATTAGTTTTAGACTAGAGTGGCCCGTGGTCGAATTGTTACACATTACTGGAATTTAATTGGTGGTGGTGGTGGGGGTAATATACTTTAAAAAATATTTTTACCAATATTTTCTAAAAATAATGCAATCAAAATTGATTTCATTCAATTATAAATAAGTCCTGAAGTTTTCATCAAAATCCAACCATTATTTGATTTATGCAAGAATTTCCAAATTAATGTGTCTTTCACGGCCAAAAAAAGTGCATTGCGTAACAATTACGTTTGTTTACTTAATAAAATAGCGGCAATTTGGATATCGCGCTTAATAAAAAAAGACTTTACAACAATTTCAAACGTGCTAGAAATAATTAAAAAATTTTAAAAATATTTAAAAAAGTGCTTTGTTCTATCCTCTTAATGGTAATATAAACTTTTTGCCGATAGAACTTTGTTTTTATTTAGTTTAGGACCTTTTTCCTTCTGACTATGCTGTTTTTTCAGCGATTATGGTCAGTGAGAAAAGAGAGAGCAATAAAATGTCGATCTCAAAAATAATCAGTTATAAGTATTATTAACTAAAATTCGAACCCCAGTGGTCAGGGTAATAAATAATGTCCTTTTACTCCCTTTTATAAAAGCAAAATCATAACGGTTAAAATTTGGTAATAAAAAAGAACAAATTAAGAAAAATAACTGAACTTACGTTTGTTTTTTTTTAGTTTTTGTTTTTTCATTTAGGTACCTCCACTAAATCGCTGAAAAACAGCATTAGTATGAAGAAAAATGTTCCAAACTTAATAAAAATGAACTTTTTTCATCAAAATATTGATATTATTTAAAGAGCAAAGATCAAAGTATTTTAATTATTTGAAAAATATTTTAATACTTTCTAACGTTCAAAATGTTTAAAAAATTTGTTTTGATTTTCATTAGCGGCTAACGAAATCGTTACGAGCGTTTACAATGGAAAACGTAATATTACATGACTCAAGTTTTTTTTTTCAGTGACAAAAAACATTAATTTGGAAATTCTTGCAAAAATCGTAGTTTCGATGAATTGTCAAGAAGAGAAAATGTTCACATCATCAGACACGAAGTAATATTCCAAAATGCTTAAAACAAATTTGTTTGTAACATAAAAGTTATACGGTTATAATTCAACATAAATAAATAAAATATATTTTATAGTTAGCTTAGAAGTTGAATAGGGTTCTTTAAAAATACCCTGCTCTCATTAGAGATTGATAATGTATCAGCGTGTAATTTAACACCGGCGTTATTCAGACGCGTAGGACTCTGTCTTTCTCTTTCTCTCTCTTCACTTTGATTCAACTTGCTCTTCCTAGTTATATCAAAAAGCGCTTTTACATGGGCTCGTTACTTTTTCTCAGTTTGTAAGCCGCTCCCTTTTCATTGGGTAAAGTAAACTTTCATATAAGCTCGCTAAACTTTACCTTGATCTTTTTTCTTCAGCCCAGAGCTAATTAGTCAAAAAAAATTTTCGCAGTGAAGAAAAGAGATTATTTTTTATTCACCACAAATTCAGGACCATTGGTTAACTGCTGCCTTGACTGCCGACCAATTTTTTCGCTCAGGATCGAAGCAAATGCCAATTTTCCGACTGTCCAAATGAATGAACCGAGAAGAGGACAATAACGCACTTATCCCCTGTCAAAATTTAATAAGATCCGACATCTTTGCTGATCTCAATTTAAGTATTGCTCATTACAAAAATGAGCAGAGTATCTGACCGTGCTTATAACTTCATGTAAGACCGCCAAGTTCGCGTTCAATTTGCTCTGGAAATATTCCACACAAAGATGTTTTTTTTTTTTTCATATCACCCCGAGCAAGGCGGTAACGCCACTGAAGCGCAGGGGGCTACGTAAAAAGAGTGAAAAGATTGGAAAAGAGAAAGCCGGAAACCACATCCTAAACAAGGAACAAGGGATGAGCCTCTTCACCTGTTCAATAGACGTGGGTAGAGTGTGAACCGGGCGATAGTTTAGTCTATCTACTCTGTCGAGCTCTCTACGATACCCTCGTATCACCAATATTTTATAGAAAGTTCGAGAAGGAAAATTGTAAAATAAATCAAACCATCTTCTTTTTGTAACCAAACTTTTCATTGGTTTGTTCTGCATCAGCAGCAGCATTTTGCCTCTCTTTCGAAAAAGCGGGAATCTTCCCGCTCTTAAAGCTCCAGTTGGAAAGTTTCCTTTGAAGCCACCAGACCTATTGTTTCCAGCTCACTTTTCTTTTAAGGCAATATATGTTTTCGCCTACTCTTTTAAAAGAAAATAAGCCGGTTTCATCTTTACCTGACTGAGAAGTTAAGTTAAATATTCAAAACTTTGCAATACCAGTTTTTTGCATTTAACATTTTCTCCTGGTATAATAATTTATTATTGTTTCAACTTCTCAGCTAAACCGCAAGTATTTTTGACATTTTTTATTCACACACACTTTGCTTGCAGATTATCTTCCAACTCATAACTTTGAACTGCATCAAATTATTTGAACATACAAACTGTTTTCCAACTCACAAATTTCCAGCTCACAATTTGAACTGTTTCAATTATTTGTCTACATACAAACTTTTGAACATTGGCTTTGGGCCATTTACAATTCAAAAATATTTTATTGTTTGAACACATATCTCTAAAAAAAAGTGTTTCATTCATTTTTGCAAATATCTGCAGTAAAAGGGAGATAACTTATTTTTACCCCTTTTCTATAATTCACAGTTGTTGTTATAATTAAAATTTATTTACCTCTGTCTTGTGTCTTGTTTGTTCACTTATTTGTACATACATAAAATTGAGAAGCTCTCATTACCCAACAAACAAAAAAAAGTAGTTAGGCCGCTACAACTCCAATTGAAAAAAAAAGAGGTTAGTGACTTGTTAAGTTTTAGCTTAGTTAAGTCTAGTCAAAGAGATTTCTGCTAGGAAAAAAATCCTTCAAATTAGACATGAAAGTTAGAAATTATACAAAAACGGGCAAAAGAAACAATAATTTAGAAAAATGGAATATTATGCTTGTTAGTTTTTTTTTTTTTAGGTGGGTGTTGTTTTTGGTGTTTTTTTTTTTGTAAACAACTTTCATTTTCGCTTAAATTCTTCTAAAAGTTTTGTTCATAATATCAATTCGATATAAGTAATTAATCTAGTGGCATTTCACCGACAAACAAATCTTTTTATGTGGAATTTTCGAAATTTAAGTTTGCTATAGTTAGTAAAAAAACAAAAAAACAAAACAGATGTTTTATATCAAGATAAAGTATTTAAAGAATTGTATTATGAATAGTTTATTGTTGCACCTTTTGCATTTAAAAATTTACTATTTAGGTACCTTTTCTTAAATTGCTAAAAAAAACAAACAAAAAATGAATAAAAAAAGGCACCGAACCTAAGAAAAACGAACTATTTCCATCAAAATGTTTATAATATTATGAAGAGAAAAGATCAAAATATTTTTAATTATTTTTTAAAAAATGTTTTTAATCCCTTCTAACACGTTCCAAATTTTGGTAAAAAATCTTGTTTTGATTCTAGTTAGCGGGTTACCAAATCGTTACGAGAGTTTAATAGAAAACGTAATATTACATAATTCTGTTTTTTTTTTTTTTCCGGTGACAAACATTAATTTGGAAATTATTGCAAAAAATCAAATAATTGTCGTATTTTAAGGAAACTTTAAGGACATATTCGCGAAAAATGAAATTATTTTTTAAACTAGTATTTAAAAAAATTCTTGGTAAAAATATATGTATTTTTTTTTACATTTTTTACCCCTCTCACGTAAATTCATGAAATTGTAAAAAAATAAATTTATGTTGGGAAAATTGGTTTAAACACAGGACCCATTGGGAAATATAAATCATTTATTATAATCCGAATAGTAAAATTTAAAAAATGCAGTAAAACTATGATGTTATTTAGTTTTATAGACTTTTAGTTTTAATCGCTTTAATAAATGATAAATATTTTTTCGATTAATAATGAAATTTTAAAATTGTTTTTATGTTTTTAGTTATAATAATCTATAAAGTTTCAAAAATATTTGAAAAATGCTTCAAAGATTTGTGGTCGTTAGTTTATTAACTTATAAAGTGAAGATTATATTTACCAATCAAAAATTGAAAAAATTAATCAAAATCGTTGTGCTTTCGTATTTTTAAAATAATTTTATTTTTTTTTGTGTGTGTGTTTGAAGTTTTTTTTGTATGCTAATTTCTATGTGTACATTAAAAGTTTATGTTTCAGAGTTTCTTTCGCTTACAGGAACACATTTGTACGATTATGTCACTTGTGATTGCCATACACTTATCATATCTTGCATCCGGAGAGTTGTCAACACATTTCAAATACGGCAGACAGGTTAAAAAGTACAACTTTGTGATTAAGAAATAGTTTTATTCTAAATTTCATTGTATAAATAAGTAATACTTGTGTAAATCAGATGAATTTAACATTAAATTTGCTAATTTAAGAAAAAAAGTGTCACAGATGTATATTTTACTTTTGCAAGATTTTTTAAAACCGGGAATTAACTTTTGTTTACAAATGTGTCGAATCTCAATTATGGTCGAAAAATCTCAAAATTAAAAAAAATCTTAACATTTTAGATTTCAATCAGTATAATTTCTGTTTGACATACACAAGAGTATTTTGCTTACTGAAAATAGTACATTTAATAATTTAACTTTCAATTAAAACAAAAATAAAAGTTTCAAGAAAACTTTATTTTTAAAAATTCAATTTAAGTTAATTATTGAAAATGCTCACACTTCAGTAATGAGTTGTGGTGAATTGGAAATTTCAAATAAATAACTTTCTTTTCTTCACGGTTTGCAAACTTGCAAAGTGTGAAAATCTATTTTGACCAATTATAAAAAAAAAAAGGAAAGAAAAAAGAAAAAAGTGTGAATTAATTTTCTAACCGATGAAAAGAGTGATTTACAAAAAAAAAAAAAAAAAAAAGAAATTGAACTTTCAATGACCCGTATCATGTTTCTTCACGACCAAAAAAGAGTTTGCGTTTGATCCAACCACCTAACCCTATTGGCCTATTTATTAACGTGCGTGTTACGTTTTAATCCCGGACGAGCCCCCATTTAGGTTACGTTTTAGCTTTGGACGAGCCCCCATATGTTACATGTTAATCGTAACAAAATAAAAAATAAAAATGGACCAAAACTCAGAGGGGTCATTCCATGTCAATTCACCAGCAAAGGAGGTCGTGATTATACCCACCGACTCCGAATTACTTGAAATTTGGCACAAATATTCCCCTTCATGAGTTAGGAAAAAGTACCAAATTATTTTGTGCTAGACCTTAGGTGCTGATTTTTTTGGGCGGGGGGGGGGGGGTGTAAAATTTTCATATTTTACTTCTAAGTTGAGGCTGCGAAACGTCACAGAATTTCAGCGTTTTTTAAAAATTAAAGAAAAAATACTTCCACATATTCAAATTCAATATTTCTAAAATTCTAAAATTTGGTAGAAAGAACAAATAAGGACTGCAGAATCCAAATATTTAATTATTTTCACCCTATACCTGATAGAAAATATAATTTTGCTCACCCAAAAGCATGCCCCTTCCAAATCATCAATTTTTTACCTTGCTTCCGGCAAGTCTGTAGAAAATGTATCCTCTTCAATTTTCATAATATTTTTTCCTAGAATCTAATGACTGTTTAAGTTCTCCAAAGAATTTTGTGAGGGTTTTTCAAGTCTACTTTAAAAGATATGACCCTGCCAAATTTATAGTTTTTTCATATGTACGTACGGGAATTCAGTGAAAGCTTGATAAAGACAATCATCCTAATGCTCCAGGACTTCTCAAATGTTCATATTGTGCTAAGTGAGTTCAAACTATTCAATAAGATTGTCTTTATTAATTTAAAAAGAAAATAATTTAAATATATTTTGCAGAAATTGCGTTTTGTATGGTACGTATAGATTGTCTTTAATAAGTGATAAACACTGACTTATGCATGATGATCAACACTGGATAGAATATTTGTAGATGGCATTAAACATGAAATTAAAAGAAAATTTCGAAAAATTTTATTTTGAATTATTTTCATGAAACAGAAAACATTTTATTTATTAATTTTTTTTTAAAAAAAGAATGCGATTTTTTTAAAACCTAGAATATTTTTAGTTGGTACTATAGAGAGGAAATGCTTTCAATTTTATCACTTTTAAAAAGTTCTTTATATTTTTTTATAATTTTTCAAAGTTATTTTCATGAAACAAAAAAAGCCATGGATGTATTTGATGTTTCAGAACACATTGTACGCAAGGCTCGCAAATTGTGTTTGGAAAAAGGTATTTTAGCTGTGCCAGAACAAAAAAGAGGCAAGTCTTTGCCTGCTGATATTGTACAGTTAGTGCAAGCATTTTACCAAAATGATGACTATACTCGATAGATGCCAGGCAGGAAAGACTACGTTAGTATTAAACGTAATGTACATCAGTAGAAGAGACTCATATTGTGCAACCTAAATGAGCTCTTCAGATCATTTAAGGAAAAGAACCCAACAGTATCCTTGGGTTTTTCAAAATTTTGTAGTCTTTTTTTTTTTTAATCATATCACCCCAAGCAAGGCGGTAACGCCACTGATGTGCAGGGGGCTACGTAAGGGTAAAAAGAATGGAAAAGAAGAAAACCGGAAACCGTATCCTAAACAGGAAACAAGGGATGAGCCTCTTCACCTGTTCAATAGAAGTGGGTGGAGTGTGAACCGGGCGATAGTTTAGTCTATCTACTCCAATTGAAAAAAAGAAAAAAGAAAAAAAGAAAAGAGTGAAAAGATTGGAAAAGAGAAAACCGGAAACCGCATCCTAAACAGGAAACAAGGGATGAGCTTCTTCACCTGTTCAATAGATGTGGGTGGAGTGTGAACCGGGCGATAGTTTAGTCTATCTACTCCAATTGAAAAAATGGTGTATCCTTGCTGGTAGTGCAGGTACACATACTGTGTGTGTATGCACTATCCACCAAAACATCAAACTAGTACTGGAACCACTGAATGTACTGCATCAAGATCTCTTGAAATATATTGTCTGTAATACCAGTAATAGACTGTGTATGATTCATAGGTGCCCAAATTGTCCAAAATCATCAGAGAAGCTGGAAAAATTTCTTTATGACACCCTTGAAGAATGCATTGATAATGAAAAATCTATTGAGTTCTCCCAATGGACAACAACTGACAGATCAATTTTAATAACACACAAAGAATCCTGTTAAGCTTATGTGGATTTAGTTATTTTGCAATTGAATAAATTAGCACCTCATTCTTACTTGACTAAATCACAATCCAGATATTTAAGGCAACAAAAAAAAAAAAAAAAAAAAAAAGGAAGAGATCAGTGATAGCGAAGTTTTATTTCTAGGGAATTTTACCGAAAATTACAAGTTTGTTGTTCAAGAGAAGATCCATAGTTTTCATTGGAGTACCTCTCAATGTACTTTACACCCAGTGGTACGCTATTTTAAGCTTGGAAATACAATGCAAAGTCAATGTTTTTGCATTATTTCGAGTGACAACTCGCATGATGTGGCATTTGTTTATATGGTACAGAAAAAGATTATTGAGGTGATCAAGGCTAATTTGCCAAATGTAAAAAGTATTGAATATTTTACTGATGGTTGTACAGCACAATACAAGAATTATAAGAACTTTGCCGATTTGTGCAACCATCAGAAAGATTTTGGACTTGATGGAAAATGGAACTTCTTTGCAACTAGTTACGGCAAACAACCATGTGATGGCATCGGGGGGACATTGAAAAGGATAGTAGCAAAAGAAAGTCTACAAAGACCAACTTCCAAACAAATCCTTTTCACAGAAACTATGTTTGAATACTGCAAATCTGCAATTGAAGGAATCAAATTCATTCTGATTGAAAAGGAGTAAGTTGAGGAAGCAAGGAGAAGCCTCACTGTAAGATTTGAAAATGCATCCACAGTTCCAGTAACAAGAAGTTTTCAACAATTTAATCCACTCGAAAGAGATAAAATAGCCATGAAACAATGTAATGAAGATGAAAACTATGATCTAATATATGACTTGTCTATTGGGGTTGAAGAAAAACTAGTGAAATTTGTTGTTTCAGGATATGTTGTTTGTAGGTATGACAATAACATTTGGATTGGCATGGTCTTAGAAATTGATATGGAGAATAAGGACTTGCTGATTAAGTTCATGCATCCAACTCTTCGAACACATTCATTTGATTGGGAAGAGGATTTTGAAGGATATATGTTTTGTGCCATTAGCAAATATTCTGTGCACTGTTGATGTCCATACAACACCAAATGGTAGAGTTTACCATTTGTCCAAAGTGAATAAATTATCTGTGCAAAAAACTGTATACAAAACAAAACAAATTGTATACAAAACAAATTATATACAAAACAAACAAAACAAATTGTATACAAAACAATACACAGCAAAATTTGGTGCACAGCGTAGTTTAAAATTGGTATATTTATTATTATCACTTTCTTCTAAATAAAAAAACAAGCTTTTGTTTCATGAAAATAACTTTAAAAAATTATAAAAAAATATAAAGAATTTTTTAAAAGTGATGAAATTGAAAGCATTTCCTATCTATAAATATATATATAAATGTTTAGTGCCAACTACAAATATTCTAGTATTTAAAAATTCAAATTCTTCTTGGAAAAAAAAATCAAATATATTTTGTTTCATGAAAATAATTCAAAATAAAATTTTTCAAAATTTTCTTTTAATTTCATGTTTAATGCCATCTACAAAATCCAGTGTTGATCATCATGCATAAGTCAATGTTTATCACTTGTTAAAGACTATCTATACGTACCATACAAAACGCAATTTCTGCAAAATATATTTAAATTATTTTCTTTTTAAATTAATAAAGACAATCTTATTGAATAGTTTGAGAACTCACTTAGCACAATATGAACATTTGAGAAGTCCTGGAGCAGTAGGATGATTGTCTTCATTAATCTTTCAATGAATTCCCGCACGTACATATGAAAAAACTATAAATTTGGCAGGGTCATATCTTTTAAAGTAGACTTGAAACCCTCACAAAATTCTTTGGAGAACTTAAGCAGTCATAGTAGATGCTAGGAAAAAATATTATGAAAATTGAAGAGGACACATTTTCCACAGACTGGCCAGAAGCTACACAGGTAAAGAATTGATGATTTGGTGGGGGGCATGCTTTTGGGTGAGCAAAATTATATTTTCTATCAGGTAAATTCCAGTTGAATTCATTGCATTCACTTACACGCAAATACCCTTGGGAAAGGTATTAATCCGGCCCTTTCTTCCAGTTATGGGTTAAATAACAAGACACATTGGGTTCTATAGCCTTGACTGGCAACCGTAGAAAGCAATGGCAAACCACTGCGGGAAAATCTTCTGTCCAGTCAGTCATGTGTCTTTCGAGACATGATCTCTCAAGCATGTTTCACGTATGTCACTTAACTGACTGACAGGGTTAAAATAATTAAATATTTGAATTCTGCAGTCCTAATTTATCCTTCCTACCAAATTTCAGAAATATTGAATATGTGGAAGTATTTTTTTAAATTTTTTAAAAACGCTGAAATTCTGTGACAGCCTTAATTTAAAAGCAAAATATGAAAATTTTACACCCCCCCCCCCCCCACAAAACAAATCAGAACAGTAAGGTCTAGCACAAAATAATTTGGTACTTTTTCCTAACTCATGAAGGGGAATATTTGTGCCAAATTTCAAGTAATTCGGTGTCGGTGGGTGCAGATTTCAACTTTTTGCTGGTGTTTTGATATGGAATGACGCAGATTTAAAATACAGACAAATATTTAATTCACAAAACATTAGATAAAAATATTTACACATATACAGTGTGGCATTCAGATAGAAAACGTATAGTTTACTACTGCCCGGCGAAGTGTTACGAGGAAGATGAGGGAAGGGAAGGTATCAAATATAGTTTCCCAGTTAAGTTGGCGGGAAAGTTAAGTGCTATACTTTTTGGAAATCCTTAAATGCGTATATAAACTAATTATGGGCTTGGTCAATGAAAGAGGCAAAAATATGTATTTACCCAGATAGTACTATAAGGTTCTCTTTCAGATTTTAGTTGTTCGGACTTTTCTGTGAGATTCTTTTAGCTGTATATAAATCCTTGAATTTTAACCGGAGTTGATATGACAGCAAATCTTTTTAACAACTTTTTCAAGTTTTAGTTTGTCGTCGACTTAGAGAGATTCTTTCGGCTGGATACAAATCCTTGAATCGAAACCGGTGCTGATGAGGTTAACACATTCTTTTATCAACTGTTTCAAGTTTTAGTTTTTGTCGTAGACTTAGAGAAATCATTTCAGCTGAATATACATCCCTGAATCAAAACCGGAGCTGATGAGGTCAACTTATCCTGCTATCAACTAACTGCTCCGTGCCCAAAACCTATTTTTATAGGAGCTAACACCTAATTTGCATATTTCTAGAACCTTTCGAATTCTATCGACTCTACTGCAACATTCTGGCATCTTCCAAATGTTCTATTTCTAATTTCCTTATTTTTACGACTATTTTCTGAATTACAACTTTTTCGGAACAACACTTAGGACTCAATAGAATCCATTACTATAACTTTTTATACATTATTAATATTATTTTTATATATAAATGCATCCTCGTAACAATGCCGAATCGGTCAGAGAGAGAGAGAGAGAGAGAGAGAGAGAGAGAGAGAGAGAGAGAGAGAGAGAGAGAGATTTTTATATTGAATTCAACTCTAATACTTTTATGCGAAAAAAGAACTCTTTCAATTCGTTCTAAACATGTTGGAAACTTTTGTTTATATTGAATTCAACTGCAATACTTTTGTATGTAAAACGAATTTTGGAAATTTACTTAGTGTCTGATAATTTAATATGAACATTTCCCCTTTCGCCTGTTTATAATATATATAAACTTTAATATGTGATTACTTGTCTTGAAATATGCTACTGACAATTCAATCGGCCATTCAGTTAAGTGATACACGCTTTTGCGATCATGTCTCGACTGGGCAGAAGATTATCCCGCAGTAGGTTGCCATTATTTTCTGCTGTAGACTGGTTGCCGACCAACGCTATAGAACCCAATCTATCATGTTATTTAACCCATAACTGGAAGAAAGAGACAGATTAATACCTTTCCCAAGGGTATTTGCGCGTAAGTGAATGCAAGGAATTCAACTGGAATTCAAACTTGGCTCCCCGATTTCTTATTCCGATATCCACTACTCCACAACGTACATGTGGAAATTTATAAATAAATTCCTTATCTTGTGTCGTTAACATATACACATATGTTTATCGCCATTATACCCTACCGCACCCTATCTTCAGACTTGCTTCCGTTCGTTAGGATTTTAGAGGTAATATTTTCTTAATCTTCTGTTGATGATTTCACATAAATTATCTATTGGATTTGTATTTGATTTGATTTTTTTCCCTAAACTATTCATTTGTAGTTTTCTCTTCGTGGGGTATAGGACGGTTATACTGGAGGATAAATTCATTATCTCTCAACATGTTCACAAAATAAAGAAATGATCTTCCGTATCCTGATTAAGAGCAGCAATTACTAACTTTGTCTAGAACCATATTTTCCGACCCTTGTGACGAATGTACAACCTCAAACCATCACAGATTGAGGAAATGTTACACAGTTTTTATTTTTTTATATACATTTTTTATTGTATGTAACTTGTGACTTACTCTAGGTACTAGCGTCACGACCACCGAAAGAAATATGAAACTGATTCATCACTGAAAATGATGAGGTTCTATTGATGAATAAACTAACTTTGATGGTCTCTAGTCAAGATTAATCGTTCCCGTTTCTGCATAAGCTGTATTCTGCTGTCATATCTGAGCTGATGGTGTTATAGTGGATTTATTGTGGTGTTATATAGTAATAATGTTCATAAATGGCACAAGGTTGGTATTTAAGAACAAGAGTTTGTAAAAGTACTAATTTGAGAGATGTTAATTTCAGTTGACGAGAAAGGTGTGTGGACTGGCGGTGGTTGTTGAAGCCGAGATGCCTTTGAGCTTGATGTATCTGCTCACAGATGTAACTTTTCATCTCTTTGTGTCTTCTCTAAGTGTCTCCTGTTGGAATCTCTCCTCTTTTTCTATTTTTCTTTTCGACAGGAGTCTATTTATATGGTTAGCGAAGTTGAA
Source organism: Ascarosepion bandense (assembly GCA_037127315.1). Classification (NCBI taxonomy): domain Eukaryota; kingdom Metazoa; phylum Mollusca; class Cephalopoda; order Sepiida; family Sepiidae; genus Ascarosepion; species Ascarosepion bandense. The sequence goes on from JBBBDQ010030368.1 coordinate 43,554, forward strand.
AGCGGCTTCGATTAAGTTGTTCATCATTTCTCATTTCTTATTAGTCAACATATATTTCATCAGGATTGTATTTAATCAACTTCAACCGGAAGTTATGCGTGGGGTCTATTGCGCAAATCTCGAAATATATCATTATGTTTTAAGCTTTAGGAGTTATGGGGAATCCTTAATTTCCCCAACACTATATTTTTTAGGCACACAAATGAATGACGAAACTTGCTTTTAGAACAACAACGAAGAATGGTTTATTACATAGTAAGTGTCCATGGTGAAGCTAGCAGCAGCGTCTGTAATTGTCCATGGTGAAGCTAGCAGAAGCGTCTGTAAGTGTCCATGGTGAAGCTAGCAGCAGCGTCTTCCGCGGAAGCATTCCATGGGGAATCAGTGGCAGCGATGTGAAAGAGACGTCCGTTACTGCCGCGGGCTCGTGGCTCTCTATTTCCTCCGTTCTACAAACAGGACTAGGAAAAATAGTTTAGAGAGGAATCAATGCGCTCCGCCCGTTGATTGGTCAAGGAGTGACCGAAACTCCCGTCGGGGGCATTGATTCACTAAAGGAAATAGATCTGTGGCTGCTACATCATCCCCTGCTTAGGCGGAAAGCCGACAGAGAAAAAGATAGCGGCCATAAAACAAAGAAGGGTACAATTTATATATAAACAGTTTTACAGAGCTTTTTGAGCCAATGTACTCGTCGACCACTGCGTGTGGTGGTGACATAGTTGTCTGTTGGCATCGTATTTTTTTCCACGGGTGTAAAGATATGTTCATGTATGTAAGTAGGGGGAATATGTGGCTCTTGTGTGTTTGTGTTAAGAAAGGCTCTTTTCACCCTGTCAATAGATACAGTTTCTTTTTTGCCACTAATGTCAAGAGTGAGAAGTTTGTCAGTGCGTGAAAGCACGCGGTAAGGGCCAGTGTAAGGTGGAGTGAGAGGGGCTTTGACAGCGTCCCTTCTTAGAAAAACGTGAGTCCATGAAGAAATATCTTTTGGGACTGATGATTTGATGGTCTGTTCCCTAGGGTGCATTGGTGGGAGATTACCAAAATAAGATTGCAGTCTGTTTATATACAAGGCTGGATCTGTTCCTGTTAAATCTATAGGGTTCAACATCTGACCTGGTAATGATAGAGGTACTCCATAGACAAGTTCTGCTGGAGAGTATCCTAGGTCCTCTTTGATAGCTGCACGACAGCCAAGAAGGACAACAGGTACATATTCGCTCCATCGCTGTTGGTCAGGATAGGCACGTAATGCGGCCTTTAATTGGCGATTAAAGCGTTCTATCATCCCGTTAGAAGCAAGGTGATAGCTCGTAGTTCGAATTCGATTGATCCCTAACATTCTGGAAAGTTCCTGGAATAGGTGGGATTCAAATTGTCTGCCACGGCCAGTGGTAATTGTTGTAGGGACTCCGTAACGTGTTATCCAGCCTGATATAAGGGCTTGCGCTACGGATTCAGCTGAAATGTCCTTTAAGGAAATAGCTTCGGGCCACCGTGTAAAGCGATCTATACAGGTCAGGAGGTAAGTAAATCCCTGACTGACCGGCCATGGTCCAACCAGATCAATATGGACATGGCTGAACCGAGCGTCTGGGGTGCTGAATGTTCCGAGGGGTGTACGGATATGTTTGTGCACCTTTGATTTTTGACAGGATACGCAAGAACGTGTCCAGGCAGTGATATCACGCCTCATGTTTGGCCAGAAAAATCTAGCTGTAATCAGCTTCACTGTTGCTTTGGGTCCGGGGTGTGCCAATTGGTGTAGTGTGTCAAAAACAACCCTACGATGTGTCATCGGAACAAAAGGTTGAGGTGCGTCTGTTGAGGTGTCACAGATGATCTGCGTGTCTGCAGTAGGCACTGGTAGGTATGCGAACTTGCAAGTTGCAAATTCAGGTGATGATAGATCAAAGGTGTCCAGGCGTGGTTGGTCAAAGGCCATCCGTCGTAAGTCGACATCTGAAGGTGAGAACAGTGAATTAATGGGAAGGCGAGACAAGGCGTCTGCCGCGGCATTCTGTTCACCAGAGATATGTCGGATATCGTTTGTAAATTGCGAAACAAAATCCAAGTGGCGAGTTTCGCGAGGAGAATATCTGTCCGGCTTTGAGCGCAGAGCGAAAGTAAGCGGACGGTGATCGGTGTAGATCACAAATTGTCGGCCCTCTAGTGAATGCTGAAAGTGTTTCACTGCGAGGTACATTGCCAGGAGTTCACGGCCAAACGTGCTGTAACGTTGTTCTGCCGGTTTCAGCTGTCTCGAAAAATAAGCGAGAGGTTGTAGCTGTTGTTGGTGTTGCTGTTGCAAAACTGCACCTACAGCTGTGCCCGATGCATCAACGACCAATGAAAACTGGGAGTCGGGTACAGGATGTGCAAGTAGCGATGTTGTCGCTAATTTCTTCTTCACTTCGTTAAAGGCTTTTAGCTGTATGTCATTCAACGAAATCTGCTCATTTTTCTTTTTCCTGTTACGTAACATGTCAGACAGAGGAGACAGGAGATCCGCACAGTGTGGGATGAAACGTCTGTAATAGTTAAGCAGACCGAGAAAGTGTCTCAGTTGGCGAAGTGAAGTGGGTGGTTGAAGGTCTTGTAGAGCCTTCACTTTTTCAGGTAAGGGAGATATCCCTTCGGGGCTTATAATGTGTCCCAAGAAAGTTAGCGACGAAGCACCGAAAACACATTTACCAGGGTTAATCCTCACCTGGTACTTTTGAAACCGTTCGAACAGTAGGCGGAGGTGAGTAACATGTTCCTCAGGTGAGGCACTTGATACGAGGATGTCATCTATATAATTATAGACGAAGTCCAAATCACGCACTACTTCGTCCATGAAGCGTTGGAAGGTACTAGCCGCGTTTCGCAAACCAAAAGGCATAGTTAAAAATTCAAACGCTCCAAATGGAGTAGTTACTGCAGTTTTTGGTATGTCGTCTGGGTTCACTGGTATCTGATGGTAAGCCTTAACGAGGTCTAGTTTGGAGAAGGTCTTACAACCATGCAGGGATGAAGCGAAGTCTTGTATATGTGGGATTGGGTAACGATCAGGTACCGTAATGGCATTTAGTCGTCGATAATCCCCAGTCGGACGCCAATCTCCAGAACGCTTTGGAACCATATGTAAAGGGGAAGCCCATGGACTGGACGAGGGGCGTATAATTCCCAGCTGCAGCATATGGTTAAATTCTGCCTTCGCCGCCTTTAGTTTATCAGCAGGGAGGCGGCGAGGGCGTGAGAACACCGGAGCGCCTGTGGTCTCGGTGTGGTGTTTTGTAGAGTGAGTTGATTTGCTCACAACGAAATTTAAGTTAGTTAACTCTGGGTAAGAGCGTAGTAATGTTTGGTATGGGTCGTCATTGGCGGCAATGAAAAATACCGGGCTGATAGGTGAGATGGAAAGTTCCGTATGCCGTCAATAAGTCGTCGCTTGCGCATATCCACTAAAAGGTTGAAGTGGTGCAGAAAGTCCGAACCTAGAATGGGGTATGGTAAATCAGCTACAGTAAAAATCCATGTAAAGTCTCTCCGTAATTCCAAGTCCAGAGACCGAGAAATTTGACCGTACGTGGGAATAGGGGAGTGATTTACCGCTTGCAGTGTGATGGGCGACAGTGGCGGCTTCTCAGTGAGGAGTTTCAGTGGCCAGATACTGCAAGCTGCTCCTGTGTCAACCAAACAACGTGCTTGGGACCTTGAGTCAGTGATAAAATAGGCACGGTTGTTACATAGATCTTGTGGAGAGTGTGCCGTGCTCAGCTCTCCAGATTTAAGTTTACCTGGTTTGAAAAGGAGCAGGGCATTTTGCACCTCTGAGCCTTCGCGCCAAAACAACTGTGATAATAGCATAATCCTGGCTTGCATGATTGGCGGCGGTGGTGTGTGGGTGGCGAACGACTTTTATGTCCACGTCGAGGCGGTTGTGAATTGATTACAGTTAATTTACCTACTTCATTGGTAAGCTGCACTAAAGCTTTGAGTATCGCCACTTGTGTGGCGCCTTCTCTTGTGTTCCCCGCAGCAGAGAGGGTAGAGACTTCAGCCTTTGGCTGAAGAATGGACGCGGTAATAGGCCCCTTGGTGAATTCCATCACTTTATCTGCAGAGGACGCTATTACGTCTACAGAGTTTTTCTCTACCATGGGTGCCAGAATTGCCTTTACTTGAGGGGGCAATCTTAAGAAGAAAAGTTGCTTTATAAAGGCACTATCAGCAGGGACATCCTCTGCCAGCTCTCTCATTCTGCGGAGCAATTCGCTTGGCATGCGGTCCCCCAACAGCTCGTCATTGACTAAAGTTTGGAACCGCTTTTCCGCTGATAGCGACGTCCGGAGCAGAACTTCCCGCTTAATACTGTCATAAGTAGCATTAAGGCGGGGTGTTAGTTATCAAATCTTTGACAACTGGTGTCAATGACGCGGGAAATGCATTAAATAAAATAGGCAATTGCCGCTCCTCCACGACGTTGTTCGCTATAAAATATGACTCGAGTTGGGCAAACCAAACTCGAACGTCGCCAGCGAAAGCAGGTAAAGTAGTCGCCATTTTCTTATTAATATATAGCGTGACGACAGACCACCAAAAAGAAAAATATCAAAGAAACACGTCTCAATGAGAAAGAAACGAGAGGGAAAACATTTCAAAAGACACAAGAAAATAGTGATATTCGTGTTAAACGAGAGAAAGGTGCTGCTTTAAGGTTCCTTAGTAAGGGAGATAACTGTTCGTTTCAAGGCCTGTCTTAAAAACAAAAGTTGGAATTAAAGATGGCGTCGCCCAATCACCATTTAGGCGGGAAAGTTAAATGTTAATGAAGGAGGCGCTCTATTAGCTTTAACTTTCGCAAAAATAAAATGTAAAAGTGTATTACTCACTTTTTTTTTGTTTTGTTATTGCAATAAAAATATATATATATATATATTTTTTTGTACCACGTGGTCAGTTGAACAGAGCAGAGTAGTAAGTTTCTTCTTTTTTTTTTTTTTTCTGCCTTGTTGGCCAAGCCGAGGGTAATAATTTTTTTTTTTTCTTTAAACTTTCTTTGAACAAAATGTAATGTTCGTTATGCTTGCTTGAGTTGGTGTTTTTCTTGTGTACGGGCTGAAAAGAAGATACTTCCTCGTCGGAAAGTTTTTGGGGTTTTTTTTTGTGAAGGCACGTGTTCAAAAAGATGTTATTTGAGTAAAGGGTGCTTTTTTTCTCTCTCCTTTTAACTTTGCTTGTACTGTTGTCCGAAAGTGTCCATGGTGAAGCTAGCAGCAGCGTCTTCCGCGGAAGCATTCCATGGGGAATCAGTGGCAGCGATGTGAAAGAGACGTCCGTTACTGCCGCGGGCTCGTGGCTCTCTATTTCCTCCGTTCTACAAACAGGACTAGGAAAAACAGTTCTAGAGAGGAACCAATGCGCTCCGCCCGTTGATTGGTCAGTGAGTGACCGAATCTCCCGTCGGGGGCATTGATTCGCTAAAGGAAATAGATCTGTGGCTGCTACAAAGCTATGAATTTCCTGTTTCTGTTTTTAGTGTCACTACAGTGTATTCGTAGTGTTGTGATCAAGAAACAGCTACACCAGTATCATTTCAGGCTTTGTAAATTTCAACACAATCAGGAAATCAATTGGAAATAAGAATCCTATACAGCTGACATTCATCTTTAGCTGCTGTCTTGACTTTGAAACTGCAGTTGGACCATTATAGATCACTTTTAAACAGGTGGAGTATATAGATGGAGATTTGTATCTGGACAGCCGGTTTTATAGACAGCTTCTTTACAGGTGATCCGTAGAGAGGTGACTGGTCTCCAGTATGATATCTTCTTTAAGAGATTAAGACCAGCAGTTTCTTGCCATCCACGTTCAAATAGGAATCTAGCTGAATGGTTTTCTGTCCAACATAAGTCAAAATCATCAATTCCTCCGCATATCATTGAAAATAAATGTAGAAAAATGGCCGACAAATTTATCTCCAAAAGTAGAAACCTCATACACTGTCACCAGGTTTACTGCCCTCCCTGCTATTCCATTCTCTGTTTTTTTTTTTGTAAATCCTTTTTAATCAGTGTCAAGCAACTTTTGATAATAGGTAACAGTATGTCCCACACGAGAAACTCCGTGCCTTTAACGGTTTCTAAAACTTCTAAAACCAAAACTTCGACTTCTGACAATAATGTTATAATGTAGTCTTTTGTGAGATTGACATTTTTTTTTGCTTTTCTGTCAGCCACAGAGACAAGCAAATTTACTTTTCGCTGTCCCTAGCTTGAGCAGATCGACCACTAACACGCCCTTTCTACGACGTAACTGCATTAACTGGCCTTTTAAACGAATATTGTTACATCGATTAGACAAGTGGCTGGTGAGGGCGATCCAAATTTTAAGAAAGCCGCCATTTATTTTTTTTTTTAATTCAGTCTACTGACTTAGTTTTTAGTTGCTCTTGTCTTGGAACACGTTTTTCGCTTCTTTTGCTACAGTGTACATTTAATTTTCAAAGCCTGAACAGTTGTATCAGGTTTTTTTAATTCCAAAAGAAAGTGAGTCAAAATAAATTACTCGCGTCCGCAAAAACATGTCTAAATAACAAATTAATGACAATTGGCATTTATGCCAGTCCACACCACAGGATCAAAAGGTTAAAAACACACATATGCAGGTAACCAACAGCGCAGGGGGAAAAAATAAAAAAAATTGCGTACGATAGATAAAAATAAAACAAAATAAAATATGAAAATAGAATATATAAACAAAACATGTTAAATTTGAAATAAGGCATTTGCTTTCATTAAAAGTCAACTCTTTTTCTTCTCCCTATCTCTCTTTATACGGTCTCTACTTGCAACTAATGAGAAGGCAATCTCCAAAGAAGAAGAAAAAGAAAAGACTCAACAATGAACATGGTTGTAAAACAGTGGAAGTTTCTGGTTTATGGGTTTCCTTTAGTTATTGTGACTAAAAATCGATTAAAATAACAGGAGTTTTTATTAAACTTTTCAATTTTGGATAGGCAATAATCATCAGTTCTTAACTAAAAAGTCTACTACTCGCAATCAATTCTTTGGAGATTTTAAAAATAATTTTTAAAATTTGAAATTATGAAATTATGTAATAATAAATTTAAAAAAAAATGAAAACAATTCTTTTAAAATTTTATTATTAATCGAAATTTTTTTTCTTCAGAGTATAACGTGGTACCTCCAGTTAAATCGATAACAAAACAGCATAGTATGAATAAAAAAGGTCTCAAACTTAATAAAACAAACTTTTTCTTTCAAAATGTTTATATTATTAAGAAGAAAGATTAAAGTAATTTTTAATTATTTTAAAAAAATTTTTAATCCCTTCTAACATTTTCGAAATTTTGTTAGAATGTTTTGTTTTGATTGAGTTAGCGGCTAAGAAACGTTTACTACAGTTTTACAGTTGAAACCTAATGATTGCATTATAGCGGGTTTCTTATTTTATTTATTCTTTTTCTAGTTGTAGTAGGATTCCGTTCTACTGAAGGGTAATTGTATACCGTTGCAGGCTAACGGAATTTGGCCTTGTGGAAGATAGCCCACTATAATTCATAAAATGATTATAAATCAAGAAAGGCAATTTGAGTATAAAATAACATTTATATATACACATGTCAATTAAAGTTTTGAAATACTTGAAATAAAGGTCCAACGGAGGTTAGAATGTTCATGGAAAATATAATGCTGAAAAAGATCAAAGGCTTAGGAATGTGATGAATGTTCATTTTGAAGTTGCTACTTCTAAGGTCAGTAAGTCAGGTTTGTGTGGAATGTCTTTGAAGAAGTCACTCCTGAGGTCAATAAGTGCTTTTGAGACAGGGAGAAGGAAAGAGGTCAGCATAGTAGCCGCTCGACTTAAGTCAATGGGAGGCACTGGTTACTCTCGCCTGTGAGTCCTTCTGTCTGACGATGCTTTGTGTCTCCGCTTTTTATATCTGCTTTTTGGATCAAAAGCAGCTCGTTTCGAATTTCATCCTTGTATTTGATTCCGAGCTTCCCATTGGCGGGTAAATAAAATTCGCGTAGGCTCACGAAATGGAAATTTGATATTTGATTAATTTTTATTTTTCATCTGGAACATCTGCGCGAACTCAGATGCGCACGACGAGTTTTATTCATTTGCCTTTTTGTTGTGAGAGAGCAAACATCCGGTTCATTGCTTTTGTTCGGTCGGTATCACCACAGCATTACCCACTTTTTTCGTTTATTAATTTGGAAATTCTCGCAAAAATCAAATAATTGTCGGATTTTAATGAAACTTTCAGTACTCATTCACAAATGAAGAAAATTCTTTTCGAAATTATTATTTTTTAAAAATCTCGATAAAAATACTTTTTTTTACCTCTGTTACCCCACTCCACGTAAATCCATGAAATCTTAAATTTTACACTGATGGTTAAGTTTTGTTTTTTATTTCAACGCAGGACTCATTGGGGAATATAAATCATCTATTTTTTTTTTATTTTAAGTTTGCAATCATTATCCGAAAACCCCCGAAGAGTAAAATAAAAAATGTAATAAAACTCTCAGACTCTGATATAATTTAATTTGATAAGCTTTTAATTTCTGGAATAAATAATAACTATCGAGGACATTAATAAATATTATTTGTTTATACCTTTGATGATTCGTTTATTTCTGAAGTTTTCGATAAATATTGCTAAGAAGAACCTCTGGCCCTTCACTACAAACAATAGAAATTAACAGAATGTTGAGACAAATTGCTGACATGTACGATACACGCCGAGAAAATTAATTTTTATTATTTTTCTTTCAAGCAGAAATACGAAATTTGTTTTCGTAGTTAATTTATTCGATCTGTTATGAAAATAGACTATTTTTAATCAAATCCGCTTAGTGACAATTAATGCTTTATTAATCACATAATATATTGCGTAAGGAAGTGATTTTCATAGTTGTTGATTGCATTACCTGTTATTAACAAATATAATTTGTAAAATTCTTCTAAATTACAGCGGTTTACTATTTTTCTATAATCGATATATTTCTAGATTATTAAAGTATCATTGCTATCTAGTTCATGCATTTTGATGGAACGTAAATATGAAATAAGAAAGACTTCAAAATGATAAAAATCGATTAAATTATTTTAAAATGTTAAAAAAAAAGAAGAAAAACTGACCTCAGTATTTCACATGCAAGTCTAGATATATTTTTTAACATAAAGCTAAAATTGCTAAAAGATCAGCACTTTGTACCTTTAGTTTCATCAATTCAAAAATAGAACTTGTAGGGGTCTCGGCTATGACTGTCAAACTGGTCTTGTGCCAAACACAACCGAAGTCTCCACAATTTAAATATCAGAAAGTTGGATGTTGAAATGTGAAAGAATAAAATATTTCGTTTGTACATTCAAGTAAAATTTTCAACAGAATAACAAAATTGTAAGAAGAAAATTAAAATGTTCATAGTGAAAATGCATGTAGTTAATTGTCCAGAGTGAAATGTAAGTATCTAAATGTCCCACAAAAATTCAGAGTTCATACTTGATAGTAGCAGAATGCGTTTATGTAAAAAGATTAAAATGGTTGCTAATAAAAGTCTGTGTTCTTTTCCTTTTTATGACCGGAGAAAAAGTGAAGATGAAAGCCAGGCAATAAGAGATTGTACTTATCGAAGTCAGTTGAAGTATTTTGTTGTTGTTGTTTTCTTTGACGGTGCATTGACATGCTGTAAGGTGTTTAAAAAGAAATAATGAACTGAAAAAATTACGTAAGCTATATTTGTGCTTTTAAAATTAATACACTTGTGCAGTGAACTTACATAGTTACATCAAGAATTGATCATACACTAGATGACCAAAATATGTTCCTTTTATAAATATGAACATAGTTTAATACTGTAGGGGCCTCGGCTATGTTTGTCAAATTGGCCTTGTGCCAAACACAACCGAAATCACCACAATTTAAAATATCAGAAGGTTGAAGTTTGGATGTTGAAATGTGGAAGAATAAAATATTTCGTTTTGTATATGTTTCAGGCCCTTGAGGGGTCCGGTGAGGCTCGTGCTGTTGCTCTGGATATCTCCAAGACTTTTGACAGGGTTTGGCACGCTGGCCTTCTATGCAAGCTACGGGGTTACGGTATTATAGGACGCTTGCTTGATCTGATCCAATCTTTTCTAAATAACCACATAATGAAGGTCGTCTTGAATGCATATGCCCCCACATCCTACTGTACAAACGCTGGTGTCCCTCAAGGCTCTATCCTAAGCCCGACGCTCTTCCTTATTTTCATAAATGATCTCCCAGATGACACCACAATTTACTCCTGCATCAGTAAGAAATCCGGCGTGGCGGACAAACATAACCTCGCTGCTGATCTTGAGAGGGATCTACATTCTGTGGTGGATTGGAGTAAGAAGTGGCTTGTAAATTTCAATGCGTCTAAGACCAAGCTGCTGTCTATCAATCATCACAGGCACTTTCCTGCTTCCCATAAACATGGACCATGTGAGTCTCCCTGAGAGCAATACACTGCACCTCCTCGGTCTTACCCTCTCTTTCAATCTCAAGTGGAACCACTACATTGAGTCAATAGCTAAATCCACTGCTTGGAAGGTTGGGTCAATGTGTCAATGTGTCGGGCCAGGATGTTTTTCCCGCCTGAATCCATCCTGCATATATACAAATCAACCATTAGTTCGAGTATGGAGACTGCAACCAGACTGGCAACTGGGTCTCACCCATTCACAGTTAGATCAACCAAATGCAGACGACAATTCTACTCCTTCAGCTTCTTTTCTCGCACTTCCCGCCTGTGGAACTCGCTTCCATATTCTTGCTTTCCTGACGGTTACAACCTCCAGGAATTTAAATGCAATGTCAATACTTATCTCTTAACCACTTGACTGTAATTTTTTCTACACCACCCTGTATATCCTTTCCTTTCTCTCCACCTTTGCAGCTGTCATCACATCTGTATTACCATCCTTCTCTTACTCCTTTCTAACTGGTTCGTCTTTCTCTTCACTCTCTTCACTCTCTCCTATCTAATCTTTTTACTGTTATGTAGCCCCCTAATCTTTTTACTCCTTGCACATCAGTGGTGTTACCGTCTTACTCGGGGTGATCCGATTAAAATATATATATATATATATATATATTAAAGTAAAATTTTACTAACTAAACAATAACAAATTTGTAAGAAGAAATTTTCAAATAGAAAGATATAAGTAGTTAAATGTTTCAAAGAAATAGTAGTAAGTTGTAGAATTAAAAGATTAATCAGGCTACTAATAAAGTCTGTGCTCCTTTCTCTTTTTTTAAAGTTTGGCGATACAGGAAATTGTACTTATTGGACGTTAGTTTTTAGGAGTCAGTTGAAGATGTTTTCTTGTCATTGTTTTCTTTGACGGCGTGTGAGTGAAGACGAAGAAAGGAATATTGGCAGGAGAGGTAAAACGAGTTTGTGACGCACCCTTACGTCTGTGTCGGCAAATCAAATTTTCTTTAGTCACATCTTGCATGCCGTCTCTGTGTGCTCCCATTTGACTGACTAATTTGACCAGTCAAGTGACATGGTTAAGTAGTGGAACCTAATCATGTGATCGGCTCGCAACTGCATACCCATTTTCTAGGTGTTAAGAAAAACTGAACCGGTGTCATGGATCAATTTGCTATTTTCTATCCAATCAGAATCCAGAATCTTAATTTTCACACCGACTTGAGAAATTTGCCTTGGTCTAGTTTTTTCCAAAATGTTTTCAGTCATTCTGATCCATTTTTTACGGGTGCACAATTTTACTTTTTGTGTTTTAGTTAATTGTTGGATAATATAGAATTTATATCCTATAATACAAAATATCTATATTTTAAAAACAGAGCAAGTAAAAAAGAAAGAAAATAAAAATGCACGGACTGCCTTGGTTTGGGTGAAATGATTATAATAATAATAAAAAAATGTATGTACAAAATAAATAAAAATAAAAGCTAAAAAGAAAAACATTTCCATCACTAGAAATTACTCAGGGTAAACATCTTGTGACCTTTATGTAGTAAATCTACGAAAAAAAAAAAAAAGTATATTTCACATTTTATGCAGTAGGCACTGCCTACCTAGATGACATGTCCCTGGTATATATGTTACTTTTAAGTTTGTAAAAGTTAACAGGAAACTTAATTTGATTATTTCTGTGCCTTAACATATATTCTGAAACTATGTATATAACATATCAAGTACATATCTTTACCCAAATACTGTGTTGATGTGGGTAAGAAACCTGCTAAACCAATCAAATAAAGTTTTATCTTAAATTCAAGATGAGAGGAATGAAGAAAAAGAAAAAAAAAACCTTACCAATGATGCTGGCCACACTTGCATGACCGACAAACCTAACACTGTTCCTTTTGAAAGACCAAGTTACAAGCAATACAGTTGACAAAAGAATCAGGTATATAAAAGCTGCCAGGTTCTTAAGATAAGCATGCTCCTGGATATAATGATTTACCAACTTGATGACATTTGACTCTATCATTTTTGGATCATAGCAACTTTTCCTCCTACTTTCATAGCAGGAAGTTTTTGCTGTTACAGCTCCTTCTGATAAATTGGTATGGGTGATATCAGCTGTCACCAAATGTTTATAGCAGCAAGACAATAAAACTTATAATGTGGACCTGTGAACACTGGCAGGTTGTACTTAACAAGCAGGAGGAAAAGAAAAAAAAATGAAATGTCTTTGAGAAAATACACACAATATAACAAATGAAAATAGCCTGTAAAATTCTAGCCATAAAAGATTAGAAAAATTTAAAAAAGAAAAGAAAAAAAAGAAAAAAAAAACTATATATATATATATATATATATATATGTATTTAGACAGTAATCCTTTTCTTACACAAGTTTTGTTAAAAGCAACAGATAAAGTATTGCAGCTAAGATTTTTATTTAATTTTCTTGTGTTTTTATAATTTATTTTTTTCTCTTCTGGATATAAATTACATAGAAAATGTCTGAATATTCCATATGTTCAAGCATTCAGCTATTCGTTTCACCATTATCAAGAATGATTTTATTTTTACTTTTATATGAATGTATGGACACTTTTAAAGTTATAAGAATGTTTTTATTCCCCCCTCTAAATTTCTTTTTCTTTAAATCATTCTTGATAATGGCTAAAAGAATAACTGAAAGTTTCTATTTAGCAGTGATTTGTGAGAAGCTGCTGCTGAAGTGGAACTTACTTCTCACCATTTGAATATAAGTATATTTAAGAGATTTCTTTTTGTTTCTATTTTCTCTAAAAGTTCATACATAATGAGGAAAGGAGGCTTGGAGAATCTAACACTCACAAGACACTGGAGTTAAAAGAGACAAAGGAAAGAAGCAAACAACCTACCAAACAAGCTTGTATAAATGGTTGGCTGTACAGGGATTAAGAGAAATAGCAAAATAAAAAATGTTAATAGAGCTACAAATTAGAGGAAGTTGTGAAGAATCATTAAGCTTACATACTAAAGGAACACAGCAAATGAAAGAAAAAAAATTTAAATTCAGAAAATTGACCATTTTTTATGTAGATAACAATAGTTATCTGGAATATATCTATTCATTTCAAATTTCTCAAAAAGAAATCTTGATATAACTTATCAACCAGTTAAAGGGTAACATTTCTGCACCTGCATTAACTGACACTCTCCCATTGGGTTACTCAGATGTCAATGAAACACCACTGAGGGAACTTGTGAGCTGTCATATTCACTTGTACAGGGATTTTTAATTTTTGGCTTTTCTCAAATCTAACACTGATGTTGAAATGTCATGAACAAGATTAAAGATAATACAATGAAGCAGCTGATGGCAATCCCAAAAGAAGACATTGCAGACTGTTTACAAAGTGAATGAGATGTTTGTGAGGTTCCAAGAGGAATATATTGAAAAGGATTAAAGTGTCATTGTTCTAGGTAGGTTTTTTTTTCTTTTTCATTTATTAGTTGGGCACTTTCTTGATAGGCCTTGATAGGCTATACATGTGATTCAGTCTGTATTTAGAATTTTATTTTTCTTCTGAATTTTATTTTTTCTTGTAATTCCTATTTTCTTCTTATTCCTCCTCTTCTTGTCTTAACACAGAAATCTGCAATTTTCGTCAAATTATAATCACTAAAAATATTTGATAGTAAAGCAGTTTCTGATTTCATCCCCAGTGACATATCAGTTTTTCTCATTCATGGATATGTTCCTCTCAGAAAGAAATGTGGGTAGTTATTTTGGTTGGTTGATGGTAATGTTACATGGTAGACCTTATCCAAGCAAATGCATAAAATATATTAAATAACAAATGCAAACATGAACTTGTGGTAATATAATTGGTACTGAAATTTTTTTGCCCTGACCCACATCTCAAAAATTGTATTTTTTGAACCAAATATCTATAAAGTGATTGGGTAGTTTTGCCTAAAAAATAAAATAAAATAAACATCATAAATCACTCTCTTAAATTAAAAAATCTTAAATTTAAAAAGAATAAAACTGATGAAATATTTAAGGTAGGAGAATTATCAGAATAAAATGCAATGAAAATATAATACATATGGGGATACTGAGAAATTCTCGTCCAGACTAAGAAGGGATCCAAAAAGAAATTCTGATGTACAGTCCTTAAGCAGTCAATCAAGTACTCGAGACTAGTACTGATATCCAATATGTTATTCAAAAACCGGGAATGTTAAAGGAAGAAAAAATTTAAAATAGCTTATCCTAACACCTTGTTTCTCTGCATTGGCTTAAAAAGAGTCTCAGCAAAAATATGCGATATTTATACTATTTACATTGACTAGTATCCTTATCTTTGCTATTGTTATCACAATATTTTGACTGTTGTGCCCTACAGCCTTCATCAGTTGTATATACCGATCTGGGAAACCTACAGGGAATTCCAAACTGAATCCTCTATTTAATCTACAGCACTTATTCCACTCGACATTAAGAACTAGATGAGATATCTTTATACATATCTATGGTTTTTAATCAAATTTATCTAACTCCTGTAGGAAAAATGCAAACATTAATCCGAAAGTTCACAGCATAACTGAGGTTTGATATTTGGCAGTGATTATCGTGTTTGGTATAAAGGAGTCACATGCATGGAATTTGTAAAGAAAATCTTTTTCAAAGAACTAGGAGGATATTAACTTGGTATTTCCTGATTAACCAAAGATCATCACTTATCAAACCCAGAACTACCACGAATCATGATTAATGAGCGCCTATTGGGATTTAAACTCAAACCAAACATCAACTGGGACTCATACATACAATCCATTGCTAAAGAAGCTAGAAAATGGTCAGCTTCCTGTAAGTACCTGACCCTTAGCTCTACCCTCTACCTTGACAAGAGCCAGATCAGGCTAGAAAGTGCAGCCATATATAAAAAGAGCTGCCCAGTTTTCACCTAGTCTCAATAGGGTCCAAAAGCATCTCCGCATTCTTGTGGGTGACAAATTATTCCACCCTACAACATGCTTTCTCACAGTTGAAATATTGTAAATTCAATGAAAGATGAATTACATTCCTTAGTTCCACCACTTCTCACTTTCACAGTTAAGACCTGCTATACCATGCCCATCAAAGCAAACCACCCTCACTATTTTCATATGCCATTGGTGAGATATAGAGCAGCTTCCTCTGACAAACTCCTGCTCTGTGAAACTAACTCCCAAGAGGATGCTTCTCTGATCACTGCAATTTTAACCTGTTCAAGTATAGGGCTATCCTTTATTTACTCCATAAATATTCACAGAAACTATGCCTCTTTCTCTGTAAATATCTATCTTGAGTGGCTCCCGGGCCTTGTACAGGATAAATATTATTATAAAAAATAATCATTCATATTTGTTATCTGTAATTGCACAGAGTTTGGATTAACTTCAATTTTGTTTAAGACTGAGGAGAAGGCCACTTCTTTCGTATATTGTATCTGCTTGGTAATGAAACTTACTTTCATATTTTTTATCAACCTAATTTTAAATGGCTTTGAAAGTGGCAATTACAATATGATTATCCTACTGATAAGTACCACTGAAATTTCTATAATGTAAGAGATTACATTTATTTTTCTTTTTTAAGTTATAACAGTGTCTTTTGCTCTACAGTAGAAGTATTGCATCTTCCAGCTGTTTCCAATCGAATATCACTAAAGAAAAATGCTATGGAGTGAGACATTGACTTAAAACACCCAGTGATGAGAAAATACTACTATGCTTTAGTTTTCCCTTCCTTTTATTGAAGAACTGCAGCAAACAAACATCAAAGCTAAAAATTCTGTAACAATTCTTTTTCATCATCCAATACACAGAAAGAAACCTTTTGTCTATTTAGGTCAAAACACTACAGCATTATGGAGATGTCAATCTGTAAAGAGGCCATACTGCAGAAATATAATATATTACCATTCCCCACATCAAGTATATATTAGTAAAAATATAAAACTCATAAATCAGTTTTTATTGTCAGTCAGAGGACTTAATTGAATACAAAGATCTTGAAAACACATGCACACAGAATGGATTTCAAAATACAATTAAAAAGCTAAACTATATTCCTATGAGTATGCAGTCTGTTGGTTACTTCACTTGGCTTTCCCAGATTTGACAATACACCATTAGATGGTGTTGTTAAACATCTACAAAGAAAGGGTACAATTTCTGTTGTTTTCTCTTTTCCGTTTTTCGTTTCAGCATGTTGTGTAGTGACAACTCCAACATGGATATATGTTCCCAGAGTGACTGAATTTTTTCACGCATAAACATGAATGTATTTCTCTCTCTCTCTCTCTCTCTCTCTCTCTCTCTCTCCCTCTCTCTCTCACACACACACACACATGCAGACACATACCATTCGAAACAATTTTTAAGATTGTAATGATTTCTTCCACTTTTACCTTCTTTCTTTTTGGCATTCTGTAGTGAGAACACCAACACTGGATATCTTTAAAATTCATGAAAATATCACCTTTTGAAACGTATCCCATCTCCTTTTTTAACACTAATGACAAGCACCTACTTTTATTTTTAGCTAAAGGTGTCTATATGTTTTCTGTAGAAATTACAAAGTTCACTAGTGAACTTGTGTCTTGGATAGAACAACTGAATATCATAAAATCAACAACATTTGCTTTGAGACAATACCTCTGAATAAATTTTCTCTGTGTGAATTGTGGAATAGTGTAAGAATAAAATTTACATTTTGCATTTTAAAATAGAAATTTATTAAAGGGAAATAATAACAAAATTCGTAGAAATTAATGTGCAATTAGAAAGGTTTAGGGTATCAAGAGCCGTAACAAATGTTCGTAGAAGTAATGTAGGTGTTAAAATGTCCGCAGAAGTTTAGAGTTCATGATTGTGTAGTAGCGGAATGTAAAGACTTTGTTCTTTCCTCGTTTTAGTAGGTCGCGACAGGTTGAGAGAAAGAGAAGGCAAACAAATGAAGGAGTGTTACTTAACGTGTCCATTTTGTCGTTGGGCTGTTTTCTTTAGCGGCGTGGTGTGAAAATGAAGAAAAGGACGTTGGAGGAAGAGGGCGAATGAAACTGTGGCGTGCCTTGCGTCCGGGTAGGCTTCTTGAATTTTCTTTCGTTAAATTGCCACGAGGTCGTCAGCTAACCGCTCCCATGTTGACTGACTTTTGACAGGTTAGCGTCGTGGTTTAAATAGTTAAACTTCTCATGATACCGGCTCCAGCGAAGCCTTTTCACATCTAGGAGTGAAAATACTTCATAGGTGAATTTGATGTTTTTAATCCAATCAGCATTCAGAATTAGCTTTTCATACTGACTTGTGAATTTTTCTTAGGTGGGGTTTTCCACAATGCTTTTAGTTCTTAATTTCTTACCCCTACAAAAGTATTTTCTTATTGAATAAGCACCAGTATAAAACATAACTTTGATTTGACGTTGTCTTAACAAATCACACTTTTCTTTTACACAATTCTATCCCCGTTAAAGTATGTAAGGCTAGTTTAGTAGGAAGCAAAGCTAAAAGTTTTACCCCAATATAGTGACGAGAGCCTGTCTTGAAAAAGCAACATTTGAAATTTCTGTTACAGTGCACTTTTTCGTATGAGCGCAGGAAAAATGTTACCTAAAAACTTTTTATTACAATCGAGAACAAGTGAAAACAAGCCTCCCCAAGCTTGTTGCTATGCAAGCTGTGGGCTTGTAATTTGACAATGTACTGAACGCTGATTGGTCAGTGTAAATCACTT
Organism: Ascarosepion bandense; assembly: GCA_037127315.1. NCBI lineage: Eukaryota > Metazoa > Mollusca > Cephalopoda > Sepiida > Sepiidae > Ascarosepion > Ascarosepion bandense. The sequence continues at coordinate 61,802 of JBBBDQ010030368.1, forward strand.
CATTTCTTGGAATCACCTTTCCTAGAATTTAAATAATTCGTGCCAAAATCAACCCACGCAATTGACGCATGGCTAGACAGTATAAAACAGAATCCCCCAAATTCCAATGGTTTGGAAATGGGCCTTAGTGGGAAAGGACCTTAGTCGAGAATCGATAACACGTCTAAATCCGTCTCTTGTAAAAATTAAATACTTCGAAGAAATTCAACAAATCCTTAGTGAGACTCGTTCGTGAGCGAACGAGATTCAACTCAACAATTTTCAGTTTCTTAACTGTCCATCAACCAAGAGACGAATTCTCAATTTTAAACAAGCCAAACTCAACCAACAGAAATATACGAACTAATATTCTCACTATCGCTTGAATTTCAACTCTAAATATATATTCAAACATCATTCGACTTTACTGAAAGAGAAAAGTAAAACTAAATAATAATTTTGAACACGAATTATCATCATCATCATCACCAACCTCAAGTTAAGTACAATTCTTTTCAAATTACGTTCAAAGGTAGCAAACTCTTATCGACATGTTTCTGAATTAATACATTTAAACCAAGAAATTTATTATGAAAGACATTCATTTTAGCAGTCATTTTGTGCACAACATTTGAACTCTTAAATTTATCAATTCAATTAACATCAAAACTGATTGCCTTTTGATATAAATTGTTGTTGTTCTTCTTTTATGTGCCATGTTCCTTCAGGACGTAGGCGATCATGACTTTCCACTTCTTTCTATCCCTGGTGGCTCTTAGCACGCTTTCTCCTGTTACCCCACCCGAACCGCGCTCTGCCATCCATCTGCTCAGGCCCTTCAAATATGTTAATGCAATGCAATAGACAACTAATTCAAATCACAGCAGAACAGTGAGTATCAGAAGCTCATCTTCCGTCCGCTAAAATGAAATGACATAAGGCGGTCCTACCATGTAACTGACAAAGATAGAGATAAAATCGCACATCATCTCTAATTGTGAATCATCCAAAATTAAAGAAAAAAGAGCAATCCCCATATGAACCTATAGGACTTACTGGAATAGACTATCAATTTGAAGACAAAACTCATAAGAGTACTGAGGCAGACAGTGAAATCGAATATGACTTTATGACAGCCTACAAGAGCAACACTTTTAGAGCAACACCTTAACATTGCCATTAGGGTAGTGCATTGACAGTTGAACGTCTTCGCTGACCTAAGGACTGCAGTCGATATCCCGTTGGAACGTTACCTCAAAATGGAAAGACTGAAAATAACAAGAACAATCATATCCGTCTATAGCAACCAACAACTCATATCACTACTAAGGCAGTTGCAGAATATCTTTCGATCAGGTAACATTGCATGTCAGGCTACGATTTGCTTGGTAACCTATGCAAAAACATTCTACATCGGCCATTTCTGGGAAGATGTAACTAACTCTCTCGACACCTAGGCCAAATTGTGGTCATTCTCACTCCAAGCCATTTTAAGGAAATATACAGAACACTTTGACGAACTTGGTTGATTCAATAACCGAGAATGAAGGCTGCACATTGATAACAAAGTTCCGCCAAAGTTTCCTAACACTGTCGGCGAAAACATATCCAAAAGTATATCAAAAGAAATGCCAAACAATGTGTTACAGGAGGTAGTTGGACCGACAGGAACGTTTGCATATAAACGTTTGCCTCACGCAATGACAACATTCGATTAAAAAACTACGCTATCTGAAGCAAACATCTTCAGTAGGGTGAATTTTAATCAAACCTGCGACTAGTCAGAATTAGATAAACAATAATAAAGTTACATGACCATTTGAACACATCTTGAATTCTTCAAACGCTTTCAGTTACAACATCATCTCTTTTGAAACATTCTTGCAAGATCAGGATGCTAACCTTCGAGTCATATTCCCAATGACTTACCAAAAAAAAAAAAAAAAAAGAAAGAAAGAAAAGGTCTCGCCCTAAATGTCGAGAAATACGAGTACGATAAGAAGTCACTCGTGTACATATATTCGGAAAAGACATCAAACCGAGCACCAACAGGATAAAAACAAATCTGAAACTTTCAAACCGGCAAAATGTATTAGAGGTATTTTATCTGGAAATGATTTAACTTATGTGAGACACACTTAATCTCCGTCTATACAATTGCTAATCACGACCTAAGCCAGCTAACAAAGAAAACAACTCAACTCAAACAACTGTTTTGGACACAGTGTCAAGTCAATGGCCTCAACAAATTTTAAAATGCCTTGAGTAAGATTTGCTCATTATTGGTAGAAACAAAACAACAATATTAATTTCTACCGTATTTGCACAAGAAAGACGAGTCACTATAAATCGGGCTTTAGCAGCGACAGGACTCAGTTATGATCTTGCATTGAACGCTCGGTGCTAAGAACAGACATACGTAATGACTGTTCACTACGACGTAAATAACAACAGTCTGTTGATTACTTGAGTCGTCATCCAGTGGCAGAAAACAAAAATGAGCCGAGGAATATTTAAACCTTATCGTCACCAGTTCACCACTGAAGATGATGACAACTGTTAAGAGCCAACACTTACCGCTGCAGTCAGAGTCATTATTAATAATGAATAGTGATGATGCCAACAAATCAATTTTAGACTTTCTTCAAATGTACACTTGAACTGCGACTGGAACATAATGCAAGAATCATCCTTAAAAAATAGTTAGTTCTTCCAGAGACATTAAAGTTGCGCATACGAGACATAAGTGAATCGAGACGACCACTGTTCGAAAATCTGGATTCAGAGTACGCTGTGCCTTGTAGAAAGTTGAGAACTGCTATAGCTGCCAAATCTACACACCAACCCTTACAAAAGAGCCTCTCAAGGTTTCCCCTTTTCTCTCAGTTCCTTTGAATACACCCCAAGTGGAAAGTAAATCCTTTTTATCACAAACACACCTTTTCGTTATATTCTTGATGACTTCAGTGAGAAGCGTCATATCACATCTTGACAAATCTGTACAAAACTAACAATTCACCCACTTTTAATAGCCATTAGGTTAGTTCATATACTGGTATTAAAAGCAGGGATATCCCCATTGTGACCCCAATTTCGAAAGTGAATGCTTTATGTGAACACTGACAAAAGCCATCAGAACTGCACACGCTATAAAACTGTCAACGTAAAAGCTACAATTATCTAAGTTGTTTTGTTGATAATTTAAAAACTTGTAGGAATGAACCAAAATGACCTCAGGTCAGATACTACTACCATGCAGAGAATACATTGTTTCTTTTGCCCTCTCTGTCTCTAAATAACTCCCAAGAACTAAGATACCCAAATCTATTCCCTTTTTTTTCTCTGCTACTATTTCTCTTTCCCCTACTCTCTCTATCTCCCTGACCCATGCTTGACCTAAAGGATTGGCCAGTCCCTCTCTAGCTTCTAAGCAGGCAACATGTGTTCTGGTCTCAGCAGACACTTAACACGAAAGTATGTAAAAATAAAAAAATAAAATATTCCTCTCAACGCTAATATTTGTATCCACTTCTTTGTCAATTATACCCACAAATATACCAAAATATTACAAACTCTTTATTCCACATCTGGTATTAACCTCAAACTTCAGTACTTCAGATGAAACCCGAAGAACTGAGTACCTTAGTTCCCCACCAAATGATTCGGACAAATAATGCATATGCCAAGTTCAGAATGAAGCAGTACGCTAGCCTAACAACAAAGCATACGGCAAACTGAGTAACGTTTAAGTCCGTGATGCAGTCGTCACCAAGAATACCTATGTTCTCTCTAAGTTTTCAACCATTTACTGACTGGTACCAATGGTAGTTACACTGTAGAAAGGATGTATGCTCAACACCAGACGGCGAAACAACTTCACAAAGAACAGCGGGTTTTTTAAGAAACCACCCAGACTGCCAATCGACGCTAAATTGATCTTTAGGGTTAAGGGAAATGATTAATTTCTCCAACACTATATTTTTAGGCAACACAAATGAATTACGAAACTTCCTTTTTAAAACAACAACAAAGAATTGTTTATTCGCTTAGTAGGCGTACAAGAGTGATAGTGTGTAAGTGACCATTTAGTTCGTTGGTCGGTAGGCTGGTACTTGGTTTGTAGGAAGAGTGTGCGAAGCTAGCGGCAGCGTCTTTTTCAGCGAAAGTGTTCCAAGGGGAATCAGTGGCAGCGATGTGAGAGAGACGTCTGTTTCTCCCGCTGGCTCATGGCTCTTTGCCTTTTGTCCGTTCTACCAAAATGGACTAGGAAAATAGTTCTAGAGAGGAAGAAGGAATTAATGCGCTCTGCCAGTTGATTGGTTAGTGAGTGACCGAATCTCCCGTCGGGGGCACTGATTCGTGAAAGGAAATAGATCTGTGGCTGCTACATCACCCCCTGCTTAGGCGGAAAGCCGACAGAGAAAAAGATAGCGGCCATAAAACAAAGAAGGGTACAATTTATATATAAACAGTTTTACAGAGCTTTTTGAGCCAATGTACTCGTCGACCACTGCGTGTGGTGGTGACATAGTTGTCTGTTGGCATCGTATTTTTTTCAACGGGTGTAAAGATATGTTCATGTATGTAAGTAGGGGGAATATGTGGCTCTTGTGTGTTTGTGTTAAGAAAGGCTCTTTTCACCCTGTCAATAGATACAGTTTCTTTTTTGCCACGAATGTCAAGGGTAAGAAGTTTGTCAGTGCGTGAAAGCACGCGGTAAGGGCCAGTGTAAGGTGGAGTGAGAGGGGCTTTGACAGCGTCCCTTCTTAGAAAAACGTGAGTCCATGAAGAAATATCTTTTGGGACTGATGATTTGATGGTCTGTTCCCTAGGGTGCATTGGTGGGAAATTACCAAAATAAGATCGCAGTCTGTTTATATACAAGGCAGGATCTGTTCCTGTTAAATCTATAGGGTTCAACATCTGACCTGGTAATGATAGAGGTACTCCATAGACAAGTTCTGCTGGAGAGTATCTTAGGTCCTCTTTGATAGCTGCACGACAGCCAAGAAGTACAACAGGTACATATTCGCTCCATCGCTGGTGGTCAGGATAGGCACGTAATGCGGCTTTTAATTGGCGATGAAAGCGTTCTATTATCCCGTTAGAAGCGATTGATCCCTAAAATTCTGGAAAGTTCCTGGAATAGGTGCGATTCAAATTGTCTGCCACGGTCAGTGGTAATTGTTGTAGGAACTCCGTAATGCGTTATCCAGCCTGATATAAGGGCTTGCGCTACGGATTCAGCTGAAATGTCCTTTAGGGGAATAGCTTCGGGCCACCGTGTAAAGCGATCTATACAGGTCAGGAGGTAAGTAAATCCCTGACTGACCGGCCATGGTCCAACCAGATCAATATGGACATGGCTGAACCGAGCGTCTGGGGTGCTGAATGTTCCGAGGGGTGCACGGATATGTTTGTGCACCTTTGATTTTTGGCAGGATACGCAAGAACGTGTCCAGGCAGTGATATCACGCCTCATGTTTGGCCAGAAAAATCTAGCTGCAATCAGCTTCACTGTGGCTTTGGGTCCGGGGTGTGCCAATTGGTGTAGTGTGTCAAAAACAACCCTACGATGTGTCATCGGAACAAAAGGTCGAGGTGCGCCTGTTGAGGTGTCACAGATGATCTGCGTGTTTGCAGTAGGCACTGGTAGGTATGCGAACTTGCAAGTTGCAAATTCAGGTGACGATAGATCAAAGGTGTCCAGGCGTGGTTGGTCAAAGGCCATCCGTCGTAAGTCGATATCTGAAGGTGAGAACAGTGAATTAATGGGAAGGCGAGACAAGGCGTCTGCCGCAGCATTCTGTTCACCAGAGATATGTCGGATATCGTTTGTAAATTGCGAAACAAAATCCAAGTGGCGAGTTTCGCGAGGAGAATATCTGTCCGGCTTTGAGCTAAGAGCGAAAGTAAGCGGACGGTGATCGGTGTAGATCACAAATTGTCGGCCCTCTAGTGAATGCTGAAAGTGTTTCACTGCGAGGTACATTGCCAGGAGTTCACGGCCAAACGTGCTGCAACGTTGTTCTGCCGGTTTCAGCTGTCTCGAAAAATAAGCGAGAGGTTGTAGCTGTTGTTGGTGTTGCTGTTGCAAAACTGCACCTACGGCTGTGCCCGATGCATCAACGACCAATGAAAACTGGGAGTCGGGTACAGGATGTGCAAGTAGCGATGTTGTCGCTAATTTCTTCTTCACTTCGTTAAAGGCTTTTAGCTGTATGTCATTCAACGAAATCTGCTCATTTTTCTTTTTCCTGTTACGTAACATGTCAGACAGAGGAGACAGGAGATCCGCACAGTGTGGGATGAAACGTCTGTAATAGTTAAGCAGACCGAGAAAGTGTCTCAGTTGGCAAAGTGAAGTGGGTGGTTGAAGGTCTTGTAGAGCCTTCACTTTTTCAGGTAAGGGAGATATCCCTTCGGGGCTTATAATGTGTCCCAAGAAAGTTAGCGACGAAGCACCGAAAACACATTTACCAGGGTTAATCCTCACCTGGTACTTTTGAAACCGTTCGAACAGTAGGCGGAGGTGAGTAACATGTTCCTCAGGTGAGGCACTTGATACGAGGATGTCATCTATATAATTATAGACGAAGTCCAAATCACGCACTACTTCGTCCATGAAGCGTTGGAAGGTACTAGCCGCGTTTCGCAAACCAAAAGGCATAGTTAAAAATTCAAACGCTCCAAATGGAGTAGTTACTGCAGTTTTTGGTATGTCGTCTGGGTTCACTGGTATCTGATGGTAAGCCTTAACGAGGTCTAGTTTGGAGAAGGTCTTACAACCATGCGGGGATGAAGCGAAGTCTTGTATATGTGGGATTGGGTAACGATCAGGTACCGTAATGGCATTTAGTCGTCGATAGTCCCTAGTCGGACGCCAATCTCCAGAACGCTTTGGAACCATATGCAAAGGGGAAGCCCATGGACTGGACGAGGGGCGTATAATTCCCAGCTGCAGCATATGGTTAAATTCTGCCTTCGCCGCCTTTAGTTTATCAGCAGGGAGGCGGCGAGGGCGTGAGAACACCGGAGCGCCTGTGGTCTCGGTGTGGTGTTTTGTAGAGTGAGTTGATTTGCTCACAACGAAATTTAAGTTAGTTAACTCTGGGTAAGAGCGTAGTAATGTTTGGTATGGGTCGTCATTGGCGGCAATGAAAAATACCGGGCTGATAGGTGAGATATTTGCCTTAAAACCCATGATGGAAAGTTCCGTATTGCCGTCAATAAGTCGTCGCTTGCGCATATCCACTAAAAGGTTGAAGTGGTGCAGAAAGTCCGAGCCTAGAATGGGGTATGGTAAATCAGCTACAGTAAAAATCCATGTAAAGTCTCTCCGTAATTCCAAGTCCAGAGAACGAGAAATTTGACCGTTCGTGGGAATAGGGGCGTGATTTACCGCTTGCAGTGTGATGGGCGACAGTGGCGGCTTCTCAGTGAGGAGTTTCAGTGGCCAGATACTGCAAGCTGCTCCTGTGTCAACCAAACAACGTGCTTGGGACCTGGAGTCAGTGATAAAATAGGCACGGTTGTTACATAAATCTTGTGGAGAGTGTGCCGTGCTCAGCTCTCCAGATTTAAGTTTCCCTGGTTTGAAAAGGAGCAGGGCATTTTGCACCTCCGAGCCTTAGCGCCAAAACAACTGTGATAATAGCATAGTCCTGGCTTGCTTGAATGGCGGCGGTGGTGTGGGGATGGCGAACGACTTTTATGTCGACGTCTAGGCGGTTGTGAATTGATTACGGTTAATTTACTTACTTCATTGGTAAGCTGCACTAAAGCTTTGAGTATCGCCACTTGTGTGGCACCTTCGTTTGTGTTCCCAGCAGCAGAGAGGGTAGAGACTTCAGCCTTTGGCTGAGGAATGGACGCGGTAATAGGCCCCTTGGTGAATTCCATCACTTTATCTGCAGAGGACGCTATTACGTCTACAGAGTTTTTCTCTACCATGGATGCCAGAATTGCCTTTACTTGAGGGGGCAATCTTGAGAAGAAAAGTTGCTTTATAATGGCACTATCAGCAGGGACCTCTTCTGCTAGCTCTCTCATTCCGCGGAGCAATTCGCTTGGCATGCGGTCTCCTAACAGCTCGTCATTAACTAAAGTTTGGAACCGCTTTTCCGCTGATAGCGACGTCCGGAGCAGAACTTCCCGCTTAATACTGTCATAAGTAGCATTAAGGGGGGTGTCAGTTATCAAATCTTTGACAACTGGTGTCAATGACGCGGGAAATGCACTAAATAAAATAGGCAATTGCCGCTGCTCCACGACGTTGTTCGCTACAAAATATGACTCGAGTTGGGCAAGCCAAACTCGAACGTCGCCAGCGAAAGCAGGTAAAGTAGTCGCCATTTTCTTTTTAATTTATAGCGTGACAACAGACCACCCAAAAAAAAATATCAAAGAAACACGTCTCAATGAGAAAGAAACGAAAGGGAAAACATTTCAAAAAACACAAGAAAATAGTGATATTCGTGTTAAAAGAGAGAAAGTTGCTGCTTTAAGGTTCCTTATTAAGGGAGATAACTGTCAGTTTCAAGGCCTGTCTAAAAACAAAAGTTGGAATTAAAGATGGCGTCGCCCAATCACCATTTAGGCGGGAAAGTTAAATGTTAAGGAAGGAGGCGCTCTTTTAGCTTTAACTTTCGAAAAAATAAAATGTAAAAGTGTATTACTCACTTGTATTTTTCCTTTTTTTTTTGTTTTGTTATTGCAATAAAAATGTATTTTTTGTACCACGTGGTCAGTTAAAAAGAGCAGAGTAGTAAGTTTCTTCTTTTTTTTTTTCTGCCTTGTTGGCCAAGCCGAGGGTAATACTTTTTTCTTTTTAAACTTTGTTTTCTTTGAACAAAATGTAATGTTCGTTATGCTTGCTTGAGTTGGTGTTTTTCTTGTGGACGGGCTGAAAAGAAGATAATTTCTCGTCGGAAAGTTTTTTTGGGTTTTTGTTGTAAAAAAATGTTATTTGGGTAAAGGGAGAATCTTTTATCTTCCTATTTGACCACTTGGGAATGGGCGTCGATATGTCTAGCAAAACGAAAGATGATCTCTGTTTAGAAAGATTGTTTTACTTGCCACAATTTTTTTTTTCTTCGTTTATGGCTTCGTACACGAAGTATTTTAAAGTTTTTCTCCGTCACGAAAAGGGTTCTTTTATGGATATTTTACTGAGAGCAAAATTTTTTGCCAATGTCTTCTCAGCCGACGAATGAATTGAACGCACACGTGTGTCACAGAGAAAATTCGTGGGTGGTTGTATTTTTTTTTTTTTTTTGGTTCTTTGAGTCAGGAAGCTTTTTCTCTCTCTCCTTTTAACTTTGCTTGTTCTGTTGTCCGAAAATGGAGGCCGAGTTTCGTGTTGTTATTTTTTTAAAATTTGTTTCGCAATCCTAAGGTGCCATGTCGTGGTCACCATTTATAGGGTTAAGGGAAATGATTAATTTCTCCAACACTATATTTTTTAGGCAACATAAATGAATTACGAAACTTCTTTTTTTTAACAACAACAAAGAATTGTTTATTCTCTTAGTAGGCGTACAAGAGTGATAGTGTGTAAGCGTCCATTTGGTTCGTTGGTCGGTAGGCTGGTACTTGGTTTGTAGGAAGAGTGTGCGAAGCTAGCGGCAGCGTCTTCTTCAGCGAAAGTGTTCCAAGGGGAATCAGTGGCAGCGATGTGAGAGAGACGTCTGTTTCTCCCGCTGGCTCATGGCTCTTTGCCTTTTGTCCGTTCTACCAAAATGGACTAGGAAAATAGTTCTAGAGAGGAAGAAGGAATTAATGCGCTCTGCCAGTTGATTGGTTAGTGAGTGACCGAATCTCCCGTCGGGAGCACTGATTCGCGAAAGGAAATAGATCTGTGGCTGCTACAGATCTACCCAATTTGTATGTCGATGTCCATTTGTTAGGAAAAAACAACAACAACAACAACAACAACAACAACAACAACAACAACAACAACAGAATGAAAGAAGCAAACGGGAAATTTAGCGGGTAGCGTTTCAAATGTATGAAAAAACCGCATGCGCAGGAACTGTAAAGAAACTCAGATACCTAAACTGATTTGTTTTAGACGTAGCGTTTCGGGGTATATTGTGAGGCATTGTTTATAGGGAAATTAACATTTAAGGCAGTATGTCAGTGGCTACTCCTTTTATTCAGATGAGGTATGTCATAATTTACTGTCAACAATAGAAACGAGGGTAGAAAGAAGGGAGAAAGAGACCCTTTCGACCACGGGTAGTACTGCTATGTTGATGTTATACCCCGCGCTAATTAGATCTCTTTCTGATTCACACTACATGACAGCCTGATGTGAACGCTTAGAATGCAAAACAGAAAATAAAAATGTTATTTTTGGTGCAGCGGGTCTAAGTATCACAACCGGTTCACAAAACAAATCACCGCAATAAAATACAATAGCTAAGAACTAATGTTTCCACATAAAAAAAATCAAAACAAAAAAAACAAAACATGATTCCGCTCGATCACCACCGATAACCACTTTAGACCTCCTTTATAGCCACTGCTGTAACATCGGCAACCTACCCGACAACGATCTTTTCTATGAATCAACCCATCACTGTGAACTCGATCGATCAACCTGCCAATCCACCTTTCGGCTTCAACATATCAGTATCACACGACCGCCAACCTGTCAAAAACCTCACAAGTGTCGATTTCATTTGTATAGTGTACGTCAAACCCCACCAACGACTAATACGCTCCAGACATATCCTCTGACACCAACCATGACCTCGACCAACCAACTTAAGAATATCGTCAACTCACGGCTCTGTTGACGACACCGTTACACCTAATCGGTTTCCTTTCCAACAGCAACTGAGGAACCAGACATGAACAATTTTGCCACCTCTCAAGAAACTATGCATACATTTCGAAAACTTCGAAACTAGTAAATAGCTACAGACTGAAAGAGAGCAGCATAAAAACAGTTTATGAAAGAAAAGCGATATAAAGAGAAATTTGCACTGTGAAGCTAGAGATACGAGGGTGGGTCTAGACGTGCAGGTATTAATAATTGTCCGTATCGATGACGTTAATGCTGTAATATTAATCGATGTGATCAGTCAGCGGGGAGTGTCATCGTCAACAAAGATGGCGTGAAGTTTGAGAAGTCACGTTTTGCAACGTCGAAAATTAGGGATTGTGAAAACGCTGAAATAAGTACCTGCAACATCGAGGACAAAGACTTCCACGCAGAGTTCGGCAGTGAGAAGAGGGATGGTTGAGTGGAACTTGATAGTAGGGATTCCGGTACTGAACAGTCAGTTGTTATAAAGCTCGACTGCAGGAGGAGGAGAAGGAGCGTGTTGAGTTTGAAAAAGAGCTGAAAACATTGATTAAGGAGGGAATTATCTCGTCATGGAATATTTCATTGGACTGTTGCCCGTTAATAGCGGTGGTTCAACAAACAAGTCAGACTAGTATTTAATTTCCGAGAAGTAAACAGCCATGTCATTTGTCACACAAGGGTGATGCAATCGATGTGAGTGAAGGAGACATGCTTAAATCGAGGCAAACGACTAGAGCTTCTACGATTATAGAATGCATGTCAACCTACTAGTAGATACATGTAGCGATAAGATTATGAAAGTATTAATTGGTAGATTATAAACGAAAGACGTACGACCTGATCCGATTAGGGTTTTAGCTAGGAAAGGTTAATAGAACAAAAATGTACTAATTCCTATGTATGTGACATCTTAGTGGATGAGACAACAATGCCTACAGAAAAGATTGTAAGTCATCTCGAAAAACTGATTTAATAGCGAAGCCTCCTGAATTGTTAGGGCTTCGATTGGAAAAGGAAAGAGCGGGAAAGTAGTGGTGAGAAGGAGGAATTGAGTTTCAAAAATGGAAAATGACGAGCAAGTTGGAACTGTTTTCTGTCTGAGGAAATTTGGTGGGCAAATTACTATTACTGCATGGTTTTGGACAGCGTACAACTATGCGAAAAGGAGGGCCAAAGCTAGAGAAAACGAACTAAGTGGCGAGTCAATTACCGTGATGTAGAGATCATGGAAGAGTTGAAAATGGAAGATCCAGTTCGAAAGAAATGGCATGTTCCCAAATCGACGAAATAAAGTAATGCAAGGTGTGAGTCTAGAAATCGATGGCGTTTTAGTCAAAGACACGACATAGTTGAGGAATAGGATTGACTACAACGATCTTAACATGGCGGAGTTTGATGACGCATTAAAGCGTGTCAACTTGGCCTTGAAATGCGGATTGATAGTCATAGAGATTAGGATTGATTTAGCTGCAGTTCTTAACTGAATAAATTACGGCTTAGAAGAGGGTCTACACAAAGGCCGATTGCGTTACTTGGGAAATTGATGGTTGAATTCGGCTTAAAGTTGAGCGTTGTGTTCGTGCATTCAGAGAGGAATAAAACCAGTTTGAATGGGAATAAAGAAAAGTGGCAAAAGTATCAGAGAGAACGATCTTAGTGTGCCGTTTAGGGTATTCGGAGTTGAAGGAGTTGTACTGCTTACATCGCATGCAAGTAGACAGAACCCCGTCTCTAGTCGGCAAAGTTGACGCGGATGCCACAAGAAAGGCCATTCGGAAGGCAGCTAGGCATTACTGTTGATTTCAGTTAATCTCTCACATAAGGACCAAGTGTAGTTGAAATTTGGAGAGAGATCCTGTCTGTCAGAAGCTGCAGTAGCCATAGTAGGGGTGATCAACGAGATCTTTCTGGATTGAGAACCAGTAGACAAACTCTTGCACAGCACAACATTTCACTATAAAAGTTATTAACCAATCTTAAACAAGTGGATCGAAAGGTATTATTTCTGCTTATAGATCCAATATAAACTGCATCGTGGAGGGATAAAAGCGATAGCTAAGATGCGAGAAAAAAATCATCCTTCAGGGTGGTGTTTTGGTATATGTCGCCTATACTTGAGCAGGAGGAAACAGTGTCACAAATGTCAGTTTTTAACTATACATACACGAGAAACATAACATTAAGTCACCAGATACCCGCTACACGGCACAGTGGGGAAAGACAGAGATAATTTGGATGCAACCATTGAATAATAACTGCTAAATACATTTTAAATCTGAAACAAGTGTTGAACTATCGAGCAACTGGAAAACAGGATTCAAGGGCAGGAGAGAGAGAGAGAGAGAGAGAGAGAGAGAGAGAGAGAGAGAGAGAGAGAGAGAGAGAGAGAGAGAGAGGGCAATCACCCTGTTGAATATACGTAAAGTTTATCCATATAATCAGAGGGTGCATGCAAAGAGAAGTGAGTAGAGGTTGGATCATCTGTCCCGAAGAAAAAATATTTTCGAAATTTGCCTGGTATATTGGAGTGTGAATAAAGGAATTCTGGGTCAGTGACGCTAAAATGGGAGAAGAAAACACTAGCGACACTAAATTTTTAAGCATTCTGTGAAAGGAGTGTAAGACAAGGATGTGTCTTTTCACTGGATTCAACATGTACAGCGAAACAATTCTGAGAGGACTAGAAGTCCTGCCAAGATTCGTCATTGGCAGCAACAATCTAAACAATACAAGATACGCAGACGACGGAAAAGAAAATAGAGGACCTCCTACAAAAGGTAGCAAGGGAAAGTGAGTAAAAGAAAAAAACATAAACTGAATGCATGGTCTTAAACAACAACAAAAAAAGACCCCACAATGCCAACTACAGGTCGAGGATACTAAAATCAAACATGCACAGAGATTTAAATACCTGGGAAGTGTTCTGACAGAAGATGGAAGTGCGACACTGAGATCTGAAAATGTATTGGCATGATCGAGGATGCATTTCAAAAGCTATGCAGAGTTTTGAAAGACAGGAAGATTTCGTCGAAAACAAAGAAAAGATTACTTGACTGTTATGTAATATCTGTCCTGCTATATGGCATTGAATTCTGGACGATCTCCTCAAAGCAACAGTAACGTGTTCTATGGAAAGATGCTGAAGATATCATGGGCCAAACATGTGAGCAACGACGAGGTTTTGGAGAAAATATGACCAAAAAGGCAACTTATACATAGAATCAGGAAGAGACAGGTGGGGTTTCTGGGACACATAACGAGGTAGGTTTGGAGAATCTAATACTAACACAGGACGGATAGAGGTTCAAAGAGACAGGGGAAAGCAGCGCAATACATACTTGATGGGTTGGAGTAGGTGGATACCAAGAGGAAAATGTTAAGAGCGACAAGAGGTAGGGGCAAGTGGAAGTTTGTGCTGAATACGGAATAAAAATGACTCTTTTCTTCACTATTTTCAAATTCGCGACAAGTGCTTTTGACCAATAAAAAAAAAAGAATTGGCTCCGTGCTGAGGAAAAGATCAAGGCAAAATTTAGCGAGCCTGTGTGAAATGCATTCTGACTAATAGAAAAAGGAAGCGCTTTACCAACTGGGAAGTGTAACAAACCGATGTCAAATCGTTTTTTGACATAAAAAGGGAAAGTTGAATCAAACAGAGACAAGGAAGCAAAGAACAGAGAGTCAACACCCGCCACAATGTAGCAGAAATTTTAGGCCGCCAGGACACAACTGTCTCGATAAACCGTATTCGCACTCCATCACTTTCTCTCTCGTGTGCTAACTTTATCTCCCTTTCTTTCTCTTCACTGACTCGCCATCCATAAAAAGAAAGAAAGGAACAAAGACGTTACTATTACTGGTTGATACACACAGCAAAACATAGACTTACCCTTTTCTTCACAAATCATATTTCGATAAAACAAACGAACTCTGAATTCTGTAAAATCTTTACTCCTCTTTCTCTAAGAACATTTTCACAGTTTATAATTTCATACGTACAAATTGGATGTTATTCTGCTCGATAAATAAATATTCACTTATTTATACAAGTTTTATCTTTTCAATCTTCTAATAATTTTAAATTATGTTGACTTCGGTTGTGTTTGGCATAAGACTAATTTAATAAACGTAATCAAGGTCAGGAGAATTAGTTCTCGGGGGAAACTTTTACAGTGTCGAATCCTTCCTCCAATTAAACTCACCTGACATCCTAGCCTTCTGCGAGGGTTGACCTTCATCCTTCTATCCACTTTTCTGAATTCTACGTCCCTGGCTACCTTCCCCTCTTCAGGAAGGACTCCAATGTCCACATGCATGGGCTTGGTGTTTACGTCAGTGAACGCCTTCCTCTAGCTAGAGTGATCTCTCTTGAATCCCTACGTCATTCTTATGTGTTTCCGTCTCTCCCTTCTAAGCTCAGTTAGCTATCTCTTCTTTCTCTACCGCTCTCTCTCATCTCCCGACTATTCCGTTCTTGACAGCATCTCCAATAATATCGACAAAGCTATTTCCTCCCATCCATTTGCCCATATATTTGTGTCTGGTGACTTTAACGCCCATCATGCTGAGCGGCTGGAGAACTCCGTCACAGATCTTGCTGGTGTTCACACCATGAATTTTTCAATCACTCAGTCCCTTACGCAGGTAGTGGAGTTTCCCACGCGTTTCTCTAATAACCCTAATGGGCACGACTCAATAAGGGATATCTGCTTTACTTCCATCCCTGACTCTTGCAATGTCAAGCAACTCTGCCCTCTCGGAAACTCTGGCCATGTGGTACTTTCCGTTAGCATGTCCTTCCACTCCCACTCCACCCAAGAACGTCAGACCAGCAGAATATCTTACTGCTAGCAAAAAGCTGATTGAAACTCGTTCCGCAATTTCCTGTGTGACGTCCCTTGGAACAAAGTATTTGGCTTTCCCGTTGAAGACTGTTCGGCTGAGGTCTCCACTTGGGTTAAGGCTGGCATCGATGCTTTCATCCCTGCCAGGAAGTTAAGACTTAAATCCCACTCACCCACTGGTTCTCCTCTGCCTGCCCGGCTGCCATGGCCCACCGGCTTTACTGGAGTCACGCGTCGGACCACAACAGGCGCCTTTTTGCCTCGGCTCGCAATGAGTGCAAGAAGATACTTAAATGAGCAAAGCTGATGTTTGCAGCCAGAATGAAGTAGCACATAGCATCCCCTAAGTTCGGCTCCAAAGACTACATGAGGCTCTGTAAAAGTGTGCTGAACAACAGCAAACCCTCAATCCCCACCTCTAATCAACGAATTTGAGGTCCTCACCTCTTCAACAGACAAGGCTGAGTGCTCCGTTCGCAGATTCTCCACCAACTCGACACTAGACTCGTCTGGAGTATCTGTACCCGACTTTTCACCCCTAACCGAAGCCCAACTGACTGACATACACATTACTCCCTCGGTGGTCTGCAAAATAATTTCAAAGCTTGACCCCCATAAAGCGAGCGGTGTTGACGCTATACTAATTTTTGTCCTAAAGAAATGTGCTCCTGAACTCTCCTCTGTTCTATCTAAACTCTATAACTACTGCCTTTCTGTTTCTTGATTTTCTGCCTGCTGGAAATTCTCCTCTATGGTTCCTATATATAAAAATACCAATGAACCCTCTAACCCCGCTAATTATCGCCCTATCAGCCTCCTACCGATCTTTCGTAAAGTGTTCGAAGCCATCATCAATGCCGAGGTGGTACAACATCTCACAGCCACAGACCCTTCTCTGACAAACAGTACTGTTTCCGCTTCACCAGGTCTACTGCTGATATGCTCACGACCATCACTGAGTATATGCACCAGGCTCTCGACAAGAAGGGCGAAGCCCAAACTGCTGCCCTTGATATCTCCAAAGCGTTTGACAGAGTCTGGCATGCTGGCTTTCTATGCAAGCTGCTGGGCTACAGTATAACTGGACAACTGTTTGACCTAATCCAGTCATTCCTTTCAAATCGCACAATGAAGGTAGTATTAAACAGACATGCCTCCAATACTATCACACGAACGCGGGTGTCCCTCAATGCTCTGTTCTAGGTCCCAAGCTTTTCCTTGTCTACATTAAGGATCTCCCAGATGTAATTAGATCCCAGGAAGGTATATACGCTGACGACACTAAGGTTTGCTCTCGCGTCAATCAAAAATCTACCGAGGCTGACAAATCAAACCTCGCTGTCGAGCTTGATAAGGACCTCCAATCCGTGGTGAACTGGGGCAAGAAATGGCTTGTGAATTTTAATGCTTCCAAAACGAACCTGCTATCTATTAACCACCACAGACAATCGCTCCTACACCCCATTAGCATGGATCAGGCTAGTCTCCCTGAAAGTAAAACACTGCGCCTCCTCGGTTTAACTCTCACAACAGACCTCAAGTGAAATGACTATTTAGAATTCATAGCTAAATCCGCTGCTAAGAAGGTCGGTTCTCTGTGCAAGGCCCGGAAGATTTTCCCATCTGAAACAATCCTGCGCATATACAAATCTACCATCCGCCATCTGCTGCCATATCTGGTCGGGTGCTCCTGCTATCCACCTAGGTGTCCTTGACCAAATCCAACGGAAAATCTGTAATATGATCGATCCCGACTTGGCAGCTCGGATACAGTCACTTTCTCACTGGCGCAATGTCGCTTCCCTGTGTCTCTTCTACAAATACTTTTACGGCTTCTGCTCCGATGAACTTAGCTCACTGGTACTAATTATATATGAATTTAAACGTGCAACAAGATTAGCAACTAGGTCCCACCATTTTACTGTGAGACCAATATATTGTAAACGCAAACTGTACTCCACAGCTTCTTTTCTCGTACTTCCCGCCTGTGGAATTCCCTTTTGTTTGCTTGTTTTCCCGACAGTAACAATCTTCAAGAATTCAAATGTAAAGTCAATAGTCATCTCCTATCTCACTAACTTGCATCCTCTCTCTCTCTCTCTCTCTCTCTCATGCTCCTTTCTTCGTCCACTCCGTTTTCATCAGTATTCTCATCCTTCTCTTACCCTTTTCCTGACACCCCCTGTAACTTGTCACTCTTTCTCATAAGTTTCCTCCTATGTAACACCCCTGCTCAACAGTGGCACAATGTATACTAGCAAAAAGGGAATGGCATAACTCCACCCCTCCCCCAAAATATATAACGTTAGCATTGTAAAAGGCTTAACATAATATCTAATTTTTATTCTGAAGGTAATGAGTATTTTTAATCATAAAATAAGCTATATGTTCATTTTTCACTGACATGTACTTGAGCATTAATCCAATTTTATCAGAGATTACTAATTAATAATAATTAATGATTAAATATTGATTACTAAATTTTTAAATATTTTTGTCAAAATTAAGCAAAGAAACAAAAAGAAGTTTCAAGAGATAAGAAAATGTTGTTTGAAGCATTATTTATTTACTCCCCCTCTCACAGTGGTCAGATGTGATCTTGTAGCTTAATTGGAGACACAAAGTCGGAAATATGGAGCGCCCAGTGAATATAGAACTCACCACTCGAGACAAGCTTGCTAACACCAGATAGACATTTCGTCCAAAGTAAAGATTGCTGAGTGGCTATAATATCTAATCTCCTATACAGTGAATGCTGGACAATATCTTCGTGCTTTTCAGAAACTAAGCAAAGTTAGGAAGGTGTCATTAGAAACAAAGAAAATAAACCTGGACTGATGTAATATCTAATCACCTAAATGGTAGCAAATGCTTAACATTCCCGCTGATGAAAGAGAGACTGAAAGTAATAGAAATGTAGCTCTACCACAGAATATTAAGAATAAAATTGATCGGGCATTTTAAGCAAAATAGAGAAGCTATAAGAAAATTAATACTTTCAACTAGAAAGAAACAACTGAAAATTTCTGAATACAATTAGAAAAGAGATTTAACGCTCACAGGTCATAAAGTAACTTAGCGACTAACCTACTCAACGTTTGTGTTTGTGTGAATGGCTGACAGAACAAAGACAAAGAGCAATAGCGATTGTGGAACTCTGAAAGTTGGGGGCATTTAAGGGCTGAGATTTTTCTGAGGTGGTAGGGGCAAACTCAAACTGTGTCTTCATTTTCATACTACACCACTATCGTATACACAACTTAAGAATGAGTTTCGGTATAATATGTTAGTTCACTAAATTAAACGGAATAACTTTTCATTCATAGTAGTGTAGTTCTAATCTATTTTTGTCCTCTTTTCCACTCTCAAACTGTTGGAACACAAGAGAGGTTAATTTCAAAACAAAATCAAAGAATACTAACGTCAATACTAGCAGAACATTGTGATTTATCTGCTCTGATTTTTTCTCTACAAAACATTTTTGAAGCACAAAATATATATGCGAGAAAAAAAAATGCGAAAATAAAATAATGCAACGAAATCAATCAAAATGATGTAAGCACCACAGCTGTACAAAAATCAACTAAAAAATTAATTTATATTTTCACCAAAGTCCGACCATACGGTCAAAAAGCTATTTTGAAATAATGAAATAATTTAAAAAAAAACGGCATTCCTACATGACCCTAAAACAAGACAACAAATAGGGCATTTAGATTGACAAAACCCAATATGCTATATTGCTTTGATTTTACTTATTTCCCTAGATTTCAACAAAAGTTAATGTAAAATAATTTACATCAATATTCATTGAAAATTAATTCTTAAAGAGCATAATCAATTTACGCTACTAATAGATAAAAAATGTTAAGCTTGATCGAATCGTTGGACTCGGGGTATAGTTGGTCACTGGATAATTCAAAGACGGGTCATTCATTCACTGAGTTGACTGCGAATGCCCGTTTGCACTTTGACGAACGTTAGGTACCCCCACTCATTTTCTATAACTAACTTTAAATTGATTTTTTTTAAATAAAAAAAATTCTTGAAACTTTTATTTTAGTTTTAATTGAAAGCTGAATGATTAAATTTACTATTTCCAGTAAGCAAAATACTCTGGTGTATCTCAAATAGAAATTATATTGATTAGAACCTAAAATTTTCAGATTTAAAAAAAAAATTTCCACCATTTTTGAGGAATCAACAGATTTGTAAACAAAAGTTAATTCTCGGTTTTAAAAATCTCGCAAAAATAAAGTATAGATATGTGACACGTTATGTTTAGAAAATTAGCAAATTTAATGTTAAATTAATCTGATTTACACAATATTACTTATTTACAGCATGAAATTTAGACTAAAATGATTTCTTAATCACGGAATGTTGATCTTTTTGACCTTTTCCGTATGATTTGACATGTAACAACGGACAGATGCGAGCTAAGCTAAGTGTCTATGGTGATCACAAGTAACAATTTTTCCCTGAAAGAGGAAGAAACCGTGAAACACATAACCTTTTAATACACATTACCATACGAAAATAAATAAATAAATAAATAAATAAATAAACACAAAAAACAAACCTTCAAGTTCACTAAAAACTAACTTAAAAGTTTTTTAAAAAGTATGATGGCTCAATTATTTATACTAAAATTTTCAATTTTTGATGAGTAAATATAGTCTCCACTTAATAAGTCTTTGAAATATTTTAATTATATTTCCGAAACTTTATAAATTGTTATAATTAAAGAAAATGAAAACAATTCTTTTAAAATTACATTATTAAACGAAAAATATTTTCTTCGGGCTATAATGTTCTTTATTTATATTATTTATTAAAGCAATTAAAAGCTTACCTAATTAAATAATATTATAGTTTTATTGCATTTTTTATTTTACTATTGGGAGCAAATTTTTAGAAAGAGAGCCAAATGGTTGAAAAAAAAATATATATAGAAGATTTACATAACCCAATGAGTTCTGCGTTTAACTAATAAAACCAATTTTGTCTACAAAATTGAATTTCTTGAAATTTATGAATTTACGTGGAAGGGGCTAACAGATGTTGAAAAAATATTTTTACCAAGATTTTTAAAAAATAATAATTAAAAAATAATTTAATTAATTTGTGAATAAGTCCTGAAAGTTTCATTAAATTCCAACAATTATTTGATTTTTAAAAGTATTTCCAAATTAAAGTGCTCGTCACCGGAACCCCCCCCCCCCACAAAAACCCTAAAAAACAGTTATGTAATATTGCGTTTTTCATTGTAAACTCTCATAACGATTTGGTTACCAACTAACTAAAATCAAAACAAGATTTTTTGACCAAAAGTTCGAACGTGTTAGAAGGGATTAAAAAAATTTTAAAAAGATAATTAAAAATACTTTGGTCTTTTCTCTTAATAATAGGAAAGTTCGTTTTTATTAAGTTCAGAGCCTTTTTTATTCATACTATAGGATACAAATCCTATATCACACATCAACCAGCTAAAAAATACAGAATAAATTACACAACCGCAAAATCAAATTCAAACGACTACAACATTTGGGAAAAACCCAAAGTAAAATCGCACACCCGCAAAATTGGATCTAACAGCTTTTCTTTCTCAAAAGTCAGTGTGAAAAGCGATACTCTGGATCCTGATTGGTTAACAAATCTAGAAATTTAAAATACATCAGCGAAACAGATTTTTCCCAGCTAAAGAAAAAATCCTTCTTGGATCCTCTCACGTGACCAGAATTCAATATTTAAGGAGGTCCCCTAACCGGTCCCAGAAGTCAGCCAGTCAGTCAAGAGGGTTAGTGAGCGACAGCAGTTCGGCCGATCCGTCACTCAAGCAAGCAGTCAGTCAGTCAGCCACGCCAGTCATTCCCGAGAGGCGCAGTGTCAGATATACACAATCCGATAGGCAGTGACATCAAAAAGACCAGTGCTGATAAACTAATCTTTCGCCCACTCAACCGTTACGAACGGAAATAAAAGAAGAAACAACTGCAACGGCCATAAAACTTTTCACATCTCCCATCAACCAAAAAGGAAAAGTAATAACAGACTTACTAAGTTAAGTAGACTGATTCATCGTTTTACACATACACTACCAATTACTACTATCTCCGTTTGACACACACACACACACACACACTCTCTCTCCCCTCGAGAATTCTCATTCACACTCCTTTTCAACACAATTTGAAACTCTTTCTTTTTCCACCTATTTAACGGCTGATAAATAAAAATAAAAGAAACATTGTGCTATTACTCTGTGTAATTACAGACTCAAAACCAACACTTTCATACTCAACCAACTTTCGTTCAAATACAACAGACACTTTTATATTCAACGGCATTCGTTCAAATACAACAGACACTTTGATATTCAAACCAACATTCACGCAAATATAAAAGACACTCTTCTATCAAATAGAAGATACACAGAATTGTACAAATTGTTCATATTATATATATATTGTCAAATACAAATTTTTCATATTTTTTTTTCATATGTCTTTTCTCCAAATTTGTGTTGTATTTTTGTGGACCGGAATTCTCGCATTAAAACCGCCTTTTTAATCCGGGTTCTTCTGGAACCCCCACAATACTATGCTGTTTTTTCAGCGATTTACTGGAGGCACATATATAAATAGTAAATGCAAAAGGTGCTACAATAAAGTATTCATATGCTAACACAAATGTTTAAAATTGTGTTAATAAATACTTTATCTTGATATAAAACAGCTGTTTTTGTGGGGGTTTTGTTACTAACTATAACAATCTTAAATTTCTAAAATTTTCGAATATTACTTCGTGTCCGATGATGTAATACGAACATTTTATCTTCTTCACAATTAATCGAAACTACGAACTTTTAATACTTGAATATTTGTCCTGACACAAGCTACTAAAATTTCAAATGTGTTGATTTGTAAATAGATTCTTTATCTTGTTTCGTTAAAATAAACACGTGTGTTTCTTTGTCATTATCTCTACAAACTTCAAATTAAGTTAGCTTTAGATGTCATTAGTTCATTGTTGTGTTACAAAAATTAATTCTCTATCCTTGACCTAGCTGTAATTTATGCAAATGTCAAAGGTCACTTACATGACAGTCAAACTTGAGGCAAAAATGTTAGTCGCTTCGCCAGTTGATACTAATCTTACGAAGTGATTGCACCTTTATTCGCGACCTAAACTTATCTAGCTCTTCATGTCTTAGCGACATCAGTGACGCAACTTACAATCAAGTCAGCTACCATGTAAGATCTTAATTAACATCTCTTGTCCATATCTAGTAAGTGTATATAGTTCCCCGTACAAAGAAAGTATTTTCTAATTCTAGTTTCTGTAAATATATGACAAAAATCAAACTGACACAATTTGAATTTCAATGGATGTCAGCTCGGAATGAAAAATCAGAGACGAATTCGAATTCTAGTTGAAATCGCGCTAGTATTTTGGAAAAGGTAGTATCCCATCTCTCTCCCTCCAGTTATGGATTAAATGGCAGGACAAATTGGGTTTTATGGCTTTGGTTGTCAACCAGTCTATCGCAGAAAGAAATAGCAACCCCACTGCGGGAAAATCTGCCCAGTCAGTCATAACTCTTTCGAGACAATATTGCCCAAGCGTGTATCACGTATGACATTTAACTGAGTGACTGACATTTATCTTGACTAGCCATTCCAATAGCGTAATATTTTGGGTTTTAAAAAACTGAACCGCAAACAGTTTAAAATCATTTTATCTAAGCAAAAGTATATAGGGTTATGGGAAATGCTTAATTTCCCCAACACTATATTTTTAAGGCACACAAATGAATGACGAAACTTCCTTTTAGAACAACAACAAAGAATGGTTTATTATATAGTAAACGTACAAGATTGGTAGTATGTAAGTGTCCATGGTGAAGCTAGCAGCAGCGTCTTCAGCGAAAGTATTCCAAGGGGAATCAGTGGCAGCGATGTGAGAGAGACGTCCGTTACTCCCGCTGGCTCATGGCTCTCTGCCTTTCGTCCGTTCTACCAAAAAAGACTAGGAAAAATAATTCTAGAGAGGAATCAATGCGCTCCGCCCGTTGATTGGTCAGTGAGTGACCGAATCTCCCGTCGGGGGCACTGATTCGCTAAAGGAAATAGATCTGTGGCTGCTACATCACCCCCTGCTTAGGCGGAAAGCCGACATAGAAAAAGATAGCGGCCATAAAACAAAGAAGGGTACAATTTATATATAAACGGTTTTACAGAGCTTTTTGGGCCAATGTACTCGTCGACCACTGCGTGTGGTGGTGACATAGTTGTCTGTTGGCATCGTATTTTTTTCAACGGGTGTAAAGATATGTTCATGTATGTAAGTAGGGGGAATATGTGGCTCTTGTGTGTTTGTGTTAAGAAAGGCTCTTTTCACCCTGTCAATAGATACAGTTTCTTTTTTGCCACTAATGTCAACGGTGAGAAGTTTGTCAGTGCGTGAAAGCACGCGGTAAGGGCCAGTGTAAGGTGGAGTAAGAGGGGCTTTGACAGCGTCCCTTCTTAGAAAAACGTGAGTCCATGAAGAAATATCTTTTGGGACTGATGATTTGATGGTCTGTTCCCTAGGGTGCATTGGTGGGAGATTACCAAAATAAGATCGCAGTCTGTTTATATACAAGGCAGGATCTGTTCCTGTTAAATCTATAGGGTTCAACATCTGACCTGGTAATAATAGAGGTACTCCATAGACAAGTTCTGCTGGAGAGTATCCTAGGTCCTCTTTGATAGCTGCACGACAGCCAAGAAGGACAACAGGTACATATTCGCTCCATCGCTGTTGGTCAGGATAGGAACGTAATGCGGCCTTTAATTGGCGATGAAAGCGTTCTATCATCCCGTTAGAAGCAGGGTGATAGCTCGTAGTTCGAATTCGATTGATCCCTAAAATTCTGGAAAGTTCCTGGAATAGGTGCGTTTCAAATTGTCTGCCACGGTCAGTGGTAATTGTTGTAGGAACTCCGTAACGCGTTATCCAGCCTGATATAAGGGCTTGCGCTACGGATTCAGCTGAAATGTTCTTTAGGGGAATAGCTTCGGGCCACCGTGTAAAGCGATCTATACAGGTCAGGAGGTAAGTAAATCCCTGACTGACCGGCCATGGTCCAACCAGATCAATATGGACATGGCTGAACCGAGCGTCTGGGGTGCTGAATGTTCCAAGGGGTGCACGGATATGTTTGTGCACCTTTGATTTTTGACAGGATACGCAAGAACGTGTCCAGGCAGTGATATCACGCCTCATGTTTGGCCAGAAAAATCTAGCTGCAATCAGCTTCACTGTGGCTTTGGGTCCGGGGTGTGCCAATTGGTGTAGTGTGTCAAAAACAACCCTACGATGTGTCATCGGAACAAAAGGTCGAGGTGCGTCTGTTGAGGTGTCACAGATGATCTGCGTGTCTGCAGTAGGCACTGGTAGGTATGCGAACTTGCAAGTTGCAAATTCAGGTGACGATAGATCAAAGGTGTCCAGGCGTGGTTGGTCAAAGGCCATCCGTCGTAAGTCGATATCTGAAGGTGAGAACAGTGAATTAATGGGAAGGCGAGACAAGGCGTCTGCCGCAGCATTCTGTTCACCAGAGATATGTCGGATATCGTTTGTAAATTGCGAAACAAAATCCAAGTGGCGAGTTTCGCGAGGAGAATATCTGTCCGGCTTTGAGCTAAGAGCGAAAGTAAGCGGACGGTGATCGGTGTAGATCACAAATTGTCGGCCCTCTAGTGAATGCTGAAAGTGTTTCACTGCGAGGTACATTGCCAGGAGTTCACGGCCAAACGTGCTGTAACGTTGTTCTGCCGGTTTCAGCTGTCTCGAAAAATAAGCGAGAGGTTGTAGCTGTTGTTGGTGTTGCTGTTGCAAAACTGCACCTACGGCTGTGCCCGATGCATCAACGACCAATGAAAACTGGGAGTCGGGTACAGGATGTGCAAGTAGCGATGTTGTCGCTAATTTCTTCTTCACTTCGTTAAAGGCTTTTAGCTGTATGTCATTCAACGAAATCTGCTCATTTTTCTTTTTCCTGTTACGTAACATGTCAGACAGAGGAGACAGGAGATCCGCACAGTGTGGGATGAAACGTCTGTAATAGTTAAGCAGACCGAGAAAGTGTCTCAGTTGGCGAAGTGAAGTGGGTGGTTGAAGGTCTTGTAGAGCCTTCACTTTTTCAGGTAAGGGAGATATCCCTTCGGGGCTTATAATGTGTCCCAAGAAAGTTAGCGACGAAGCACCGAAAACACATTTACCAGGGTTAATCCTCACCTGGTACTTTTGAAACCGTTCGAACAGTAGGCGGAGGTGAGTAACATGTTCCTCAGGTGAAGCACTTGATACGAGGATGTCATCTATATAATTATAGACGAAGTCCAAATCACGCACTACTTCGTCCATGAAGCGTTGGAAGGTACTAGCCGCGTTTCGCAAACCAAAAGGCATAGTTAAAAATTCAAACGCTCCAAATGGAGTAGTTACTGCAGTTTTTGGTATGTCGTCTGGGTTCACTGGTATCTGATGGTAAGCCTTAACGAGGTCTAGTTTGGAGAAGGTCTTACAACCATGCAGGGATGAAGCGAAGTCTTGTATATGTGGGATTGGGTAACGATCAGGTACCGTAATGGCATTTAGTCGTCGATAGTCCCTAGTCGGACGCCAATCTCCAGAACGCTTTGGAACCATATGCAAAGGGGAAGCCCATGGACTGGACGAGGGGCGTATAATTCCCAGCTGCAGCATATGGTTAAATTCTGCCTTCGCCGCCTTTAGTTTATCAGCAGGGAGGCGGCGAGGGCGTGAGAACACCGGAGCGCCTGTGGTCTCGGTGTGGTGTTTTGTAGAGTGAGTTGATTTGCTCACAACGAAATTTAAGTTAGTTAACTCTGGGTAAGAGCGTAGTAATGTTTGGTATGGGTCGTCATTGGCGGCAATGAAAAATACCGGGCTGATAGGTGAGATATTTGCCTTAAAACCCATGATGGAAAGTTCCGTATTGCCGTCAATAAGTCGTCGCTTGCGCATATCCACTAAAAGGTTGAAGTGGTGCAGAAAGTCCGAGCCTAGAATGGGGTATGGTAAATCAGCTACAGTAAAAATCCATGTAAAGTCTCTCCGTAATTCCAAGTCCAGAGAACGAGAAATTTGACCGTTCGTGGGAATAGGGGCGTGATTTACCGCTTGCAGTGTGATGGGCGACAGTGGCGGCTTCTCAGTGAGGAGTTTCAGTGGCCAGATACTGCAAGCTGCTCCTGTGTCAACCAAACAACGTGCTTGGGACCTGGAGTCAGTGATAAAATAGGCACGGTTGTTACATAAATCTTGTGGAGAGTGTGCCGTGCTCAGCTCTCCAGATTTAAGTTTCCCTGGTTTGAAAAGGAGCAGGGCATTTTGCACCTCCGAGCCTTAGCGCCAAAACAACTGTGATAATAGCATAGTCCTGGCTTGCTTGAATGGCGGCGGTGGTGTGGGGATGGCGAACGACTTTTATGTCGACGTCTAGGCTGTTGTGAATTAAGTACGGTTAATTTATTTACTTCATTGGTAAGCTGCACTAAAGCTCTGAGTATCGCCACTTGTGTGAACCTTCGCTTGTGTTCCCAGCAGCAGAGAGGGTAGAGACTTCAGCCTTTGGCTGAGGAATGGATGCGGTCATAGGTCCCTTGGTGAATTCCATCACTTTATCTGCAGAGGACGCTATTACGTCTACAGAGCTTTTCTCTACCATTGGTGCCAGAATTGCCTTTACTTGAGGGGGCAATCTTTTTTTTTTTTTTTTTTAATCATCTCACCCCAAGCAAGGCATTCAACTGCCACTATTGCGCATGGGGCTACATAGGGGAAGGTAAAGAGAAGGGGTGGATAGACATAGGGAATGTCAGGAGAAAGGTGATAGATGAGTAAAGATAGCGAGGATGAGTGTCGGGCAGATGGGAAGAGTGTTTGATAGAATGGGAGCAGGTTAGTGTGTTAGGAGGTGTCTATTGACCTTACATTTAAACTCCTGGAGATTGTAGCCGTCGGGGAAGCAATCGTTTGGAAGAGACACAGTCGGGAAGTGCAAGGAAAGAAACTGTTGGAGTAGAAGTTACGGCTGCATTTTATCGGTTTCACTGTAAAAGGGTGGGATCTAGTTGCTAATCTAGTATCTCGTGCAAATTCGTATTTAGGGGGCACCAGTGATCTAAGTTCATCGGCGCAGAAGCCGTGAAAGTATTTATAGAAGAGACACAGCGAAGCCACGTCTCGCCGGTGGGAGAGAGACTGCAGGCGGTCTGCCAAGTCGGTATCTATCACATTACAGACCCTCCTCTGAACCTTATCGAGAAGCCCGAGGAGAACAGCAGGGGCACCCGACCAGATATGGCAGCAGTATTCAATGCACGGGCGGATGGTAGATTTGTAAATGTGCAGGATAGATTTAGACGGAAAAAACTTCCGGGCCCTACACAGAGAACCGACTTTCATAGCAGCGGATTTAGCAATGGATTCGATATAGTCATTCCATTTGAGGTCCGCTGAAAGTGTGAGACCAAGGAGGCGTAGTGTTTTACTCTCTGGGAGGCAAGCCTGGTCCATGCTAATGGGAGGTAGGTGAGATTGTCGATGATGGTTAATTGACAGTAGCTTCGTTTTAGAAGCATTAAAATTTACTAGCCATTTCTTACCCCAGTCCAATATGGATTGGAGGTCTTTTTCAATCTCGGCTGCGAGTTTAGCTTTGACGCCTACACCAGATTTTTGTTGGAGGCGAGAGTAAACTGTGGTGTCATCGGCGTACAAACCTATTTGGGTTCTTATGGAATCAGGGAGATCATTAATATATATCAGGAAGAGTGTAGGACCTAAGATGAAGCCTTGGGGGACACCTGCGTTTGTATGGTAGTTCTGAGAGGCATGTCCGTTTAATACCACTTTCATTGTGCGGTTAGAGAGGAATGACTGGATTAGTTCAAACAAATGTCCAGTTATACCATAGCTCCGCAGTTTACATAGAAGGCCAGCATGCCAAACTCTGTCGAACGCCTTAGATATATCCAATGCAACGGTTCGAGCTTCGCCATTCCTGTCGAGTGCCTGGTATATGTACTCGGTGATGGTCGTTAGCATATCAGCAGTAGACCTGGTGAAGCGGAAACCATATTGCTTGTCCGAGAGGAGCCTGTGTGCTGTGAGATGCTGAACCATCTCAGCGTTGATAATGGCTTCGAACACTTTGCCAAAGATCGGAAGAAGGCTGATAGGGCGGTAATTTGCAGGGTCAGAGGGTTCTCCAGTGTTTTTAAATATAGGAACTATAGAGGAAGATTTCCAACAGGCAGGAAAGCAGGAAGCAGATAGGCAGAGGTTGTAGAGCTTAGAAAGGATAGAGGAGAGTTCAGGGGCACATTTCTTTAAGACTATGGTTGGGATTCCGTCACCACCGCTCGCTTTGTGAGGGTCAAGTTTTAAGATTATCTTAGAGACAAGCGAAGGTGTAATGTGGACATCATTCAGTTGTGCCTCGGTTCTAGGTGAGAAGTCGGGTGTAAAAACTCCAGACGAGTCCAGACTCGAATTGTTCGAGAATCTGCGGGCAAAACATTCAGCCTTATCTGCTGGGGAGGTGAGGACCTCAAATTTGTTGATTAGCGGGGGTATTGTGGACTTGCTCTTGTTAAGTACTCTTTTACAGAGTCGCCAGTAGTCTTTAGAGCCGAATTTAGAGCATGCTATGCGTTGCTTCATTCTGGCAGCAAACAACATCTTAGCTTCGTTAAGTATCCTTTCACACTTATTACGAGCTGAAGTGAAAAGGCGCCTGTTTTGTTCCGACGCATAGTTACGATAAATTCGGAAGAAATGATTCCGGTGGGCAATGGCAGCCGAACAAGCGGGTGAGAACCATGGAGACGAATGAGATTTAAGCTGGAATTTCCTAGCAGGGATGAAGGCATCGATGCCAGCCTTAACCCAGGAGGAGACCTCGGATGCACATTCTTCGATGGGAAGACTAAAGACGTTGTTCCAAGGGATGTCACAGAGGAAGTCTCGGAACGAATCCCAGTCTGCTCTTTGATAGCAGTATGATATTCTACTTGTCTGTGTTTCATGGGTCGGGCGGGAGTGGAGTGAAATATTGACGGACACTACAGTGTGGTCAGAGTTTCCAAGAGGGCAGAGTTGTCTGGTAGTGCAAGAGTCTGGGATGGAAGTGAAGCAGAGGTCTAGAAGTGAGTTCCTTCCGTTAGGGTTGTCGGAGAAACGCGTGGGGAAGTCCACTACTTGCGTAAGGGATTGGGTGATTAAAAAGTTCATGGTGTGGACACCAGCAGGGTCAGTGACAGCGTTCTTCAGCCACTTGGTGTGGTGGGCGTTAAAGTCACCAAACACGAATACATGGGCAGAGGGATGGGTAGAAATGGCTTTGTCAATATTGTCAGAAATGATGTCAAGTAACGAACAGTCAGGGGAGGAAGGAGAGCGGTACAGAAAGAAGAGATAGCTAATCGAGCTGAGAAGTGAGAGGCGGAAGCACATGAAAGAATGATCTGGGGATTCAAAAGATGACACCCTAGCTAAGGGAAGGTGTTCGCTGACATAGACACCAAGCCCATGCATATGAACATTGGAGTCCTTCCTGAAGAGGGGAAGGTAGCCAGGAACGCAGAACTCAGATGAGGGGATAAAAGGGTTAAGATTAGTTTCACATAGGGCTAATATATCAGGTGAGTTATTATGGAGGAAAGAATCTACGCTGGGGAAGTTGGTGCGGATGCCGCGTATGTTAGTGAAAGAGATGCATTCAGGTTTGGGCGTTTTCAAATGAGCTGGTTTAGTTTTGTTATTATGTTTGCTTTTTTCCATAGTAATTCAGTTAAGGAGTGGTCTTAGAATAGAATCAGTCGGTCAATCATTTGCAACTTGTGAAGGATGGAGACTGGCGCGGCCTACAACATAATGTGGCCTCGGGGTTGCCCACCGAACGTTCATGCAGGGACGCCCGTCCATGCGCGATATGGCACTACAAGAACCCCGGTATTATTCAACTGTTGATCAGAGCAGCCTCTCAAGACGCTACGCAAGAGTTCGGGCTCCTAACTAACAGTCGGAAGCAGCAACCAGGAAACTGCCAACCCGGTACCCTCAGAATGTAAAGACGTTGCCACCATACTCCGTAACTGCAAAGAGCTTCCAGCTGAACTAACACCAAGACCAGAGAAAGGGGATGAACCGGGAACCCATTCCTAAACAAGAAACAAGGTGATCACCTCTAAACTCATTCAAAAGAAGGGGGTGGAGTGTGAGACCGGGCGATAGTAGAAACTATCTACTCCAATTAAAAAAAAACAAAAAAAAAAACAAGGAAAAAGTGACTGAGGCTTACAAAGTTTTAACTTAGTAAAAGTTGAAAATACCCTTGAATAGCAAAATTATTTACACAAATTAAGTGACAAAAAAAAAATCAAAGACGACCAAAAGACAAAAAAAAAACAGAAAAAAAAAAAAATAAAATAAATAAATAAAATAATTTCCAAGAAATTTCACAAAAACAGACTGAAAAATGGACTGAATCCCGGTTGACTTACCACAAGCAGCTAACACTGTAAAGTTGATTTAATTCAATTTCTGAAGACAAAAATAGAAATTAAACCGTTTTTTACAGAATATAGTCGAGTTATGTTGCTTGCGTTCGCTTGCCAAACCGTTAAGAATTCAATCTCTCGAAGACAGAAATTTAAATCTTCTACAAGACAAAACTAATGGAAATAATTGAACCGTGATGCTATTTATCATTAGTCGAAAATACCCTTGAATAGCAAAGTTATTTACACAAATTAAGTGACAAAAAAAAAAAAATCAAAGACGACCAAAAGACGAAAAAAAAAAAAATAAATAAATAAATAAAATAATTTCCAAGAAATTTCACAAAAACAGACTGAAAAATGGACTGAATCCCGGTTGACTTACCACAAGCAGCTAACACTGTAAAGTTGATTTAATTCAATTTCTGAAGACAAAAATAGAAATTAAACCGTTTTTTACAGAATATAGTCGAGTTATGTTGCTTGCGTTCGCTTGCCAAACCGTTAAGAATTCAATCTCTCGAAGACAGAAATTTAAATCTTCTACAAGACAAAACTAATGGAAATAATTGAACCGAGAAGAAAAGTTGCTTTATAATGGCACTATCAGCAGGGACATCTTCTGCCAGCTCTCTCATAAAATATCAAAGAAACACGTCTCAATGAGAAAGAAACGAAAGGGAAAACATTTCAAAAGACACAAGAAAATAGTGATATTCCTGTTAAAAGAGAGAAAGGTGCTGCTTTAAGGTTCCTTAGTAAGGGAGATAACTGTCAGTTTCAAGGCCTGTCTAAAAACAAAAGTTGGAATTAAAGATGGCGTCGCCTAATCACCATTTAGACGGGAAAGTTAAATGTTAAGGAAGGAGGCGCTCTTTTAGCTTTAACTTTCGAAAAAATAAAATGTAAAAGTGTATTACTCACTTGTATTTTTTTTTTTGTTATTGCAATAAAAATATATTTTTTGTACCACGTGGTCAGTTGAAAAGAGCAGAGTAGTAAGTTTCTTCTTTTTTTTTTCTGCCTTGTTGGCCAAGCCGAGGGTAATAATTTTTTTTTTTTTTTTTAGCTTCTTTGAGTCAGGAAGCTTTTTCTCTCTCTCCTTTTAACTTTGCTTGTTCTGTTGTCCGAAAATGGAGGCCGAGTTTCGTGTTGTTATTTTTTTTAAAATTTGTTTCGCAATCCTAAGGTGCCATTCGTGGTCACCAATTTGTAGGGTTATGGGAAATGCTTAATTTCCCCAACACTATATTTTTAGGCACACAAATGAATGACGAAACTTCCTTTTAGAACAACAACAAAGAATGGTTTATTATATAGTAAACGTACAAGATTGGTAGTATGTAAGTGTCCATGGTGACGCTAGCAGCAGCGTCTTCAGCGAAAGTATTCCAAGGGGAATCAGTGGCAGCGATGTGAGAGAGACGTCCGTTACTCCCGCTGGCTCATGGCTCTCTGCCTTTCGTCCGTTCTACCAAAAAAGACTAGGAAAAATAGTTCTAGAGAGGAATCAATGCGCTCCGCCCGTTGATTGGTCAGTGAGTGACCGAATCTCCCGTCGGGGGCACTGATTCGCTAAAGGAAATAGATCTGTGGCTGCTACAAGTATTTCCTCCTTTTTTAATCATGAATTTTAGACAGTTTTTGCAGTTATAGTCTAACTTGAAACTTTAAAAAATATATTTAAATTGTTGCAGTACGTTTTAATTTTTTTTACATTTTTATAAGTCTAAATCATCGATCGTAAATACAATGAAAATAGGATCCAAAATCTTAAGAAAGGAATTCTAGAAAACTAAAAATATTTTTGTATGTACATATGCATATATCGGCAATGTTTAATTTTAATAAAGTATACGGTATATTTATTGTCTCCACAGGAGAAATCTCTGATATATATTTCTGAAAAAAAAAAATGACATGTATTGTTACAGTACGAATTTATCTTGGTCGATGCTGAAAGACTTGATATAAAACAAAGAAGGGTTTGTTGAATCGAAAAATGTAAATTTTAATGCTGTATTCGAGTGTGAACATTTTTTAGAAACTAATTTTACAACTGTTCAATATTTTAATGTACGGTAGATCAAATATGAAAATATGAAAATAAAATTCTAAATTATTTCCCGTGACAAAAAGAAAAAAATATCTTCCTTTTTCAAAGCCACCAAAAATCATTGAAAAATTGTGACCAATCTACTAGTATTTTGTCTGATAAAGTTTTTTTTTTTGTCATTGTAACTATAATCATTATAGTTAAAGAAATCACTTGAATGCTATGGAATAAGTTAAGTGTTTGTAATTGAGCTGAAAAATATTTTCTGAATATTTTCTATTATAATAATTTGACACCAGCGTTATTCAAACGCGTGGGACTCTGCCTTTCTTTCTTTCTTTCTTTCTTTCTTTCTTTCTTTCTTTCTTTCTTCTCTCTCTCTCTCTCTCTCTCTCTCTCTCTCCTGTCCTTTCTTTTCTTCCGTTTTTCTGACTTCATTCATCTTTCTCTGTCCATATATATCAGAAAGCGATTTGACATCAGCTCGTTACTTTTCTCAGTTTGTAAGTCGCTCCCCTTTTCTATTGGTCCGAATACATTTTCACATAGGCTCGCTGAGCTTTACCTTCGTCTTTTCTTCAGCACGGAGCCAATCCTTTTTTTTATTGGTCAAAATACATTTTTCGCACAGGCTCGCGAATTTGAAAACGGTGAAGAAAAGAAAGTTATTTTCATTTTGTATTCACCACAGATAAGTGCTTAAATTTTAATTAAAATCAGACAATTTCCTGTTTTTGGGGAAAATTTAAAAACATCTAATGGTTGGATGCAGGGTCGGTGCAAAAATATTATAGACCCTCATCGAATCTATGATACGCCATCCACTCTACTACATCTAATTTTCATAAGGTACTATTCATATAAAATTTCATATAAAATAAAATTGTTTTCTCATCTAATTATGTACAATATATAGGTGAACAATTCAACAAGAAAAATAGAAACTAAATACAGTGAACCTAGATACAAATTAGAGACATGGCATAAATAGATTATTCCATGTTAAATATATCAGTAATATTTTGCGGCAATTTTTGATATCAACTGGAGATTTTTCTTGTTAAAAGTTGAATAATTTTAAGATACATTCAACATTATGGTAAAGAATATAGAAATTTTTATAAAATGCTTTTTTAAAGCTTAGCAAAAACATCAAAATCCATTAAAATTTTAAATCCTTTAATAGTAAGTTATCCTTAGTTTTATTCGTGATGTATACAAAAGTAGATAAAAAAAAAAGCAAATTTAGATAAGATAGGAAGGTTCACAAAGTACTACCCCGGGCCACTATCAGGCTTCTCTCTGATTTTTATAAGTTTTGCGCATTTTTTGCAAATCTTTGGAGGTATCTATCTTAAGGCAATAGAGTAGTGATGTTATAGTGGGTTATCCATTCTTTTCCAGTTTATAGTGGGGAGTGATTATTTAGGAGAGTAGTTGTATATTGTTGCCGATTAACGGAAGTTGACCTCGTTGTAGATAGTCCACTATAAGTCATAAAATGATTATAAATCAAGAAAAGCAAATTGAGTTGAAAAATAACATTTTATATATACACATATCAATTAGGGTTTTTACAATTAAAGTAATCCTTTGAATATGGGTCCAACGGACGTTAAATGTTCATGACAATAAAATGCTGAAAAGAGAATTAATACTCAGGTATGTGGGAGCGTTGTAAGTAGGGAATGTCTTTGATGTATCCTCTCCTTAGGTCAGTAAGTAGTTTTGAGACAGCGAAAGATAAGATGAGAGGGGTAAGGGAGGCGAGCATAGTAAGCCGCTTGACTTGGGTCAAGGGAGCTACTAATTACACTCGTCTCTCTCGAGTCTGGGTCTGTCTGTCTGGCGATGCTTTCTGTATCGGCTTTTTATTTTGACTTTTTGGATCGCAGCAGATCATTTGGGAATTCATATCCGTACTTGATTCTAGGCTTCCCATTGGCCGATAAATAAAATCCGTGTAGGCTCGCGAACTACAATTTAATATTTAATTTATTTTTAGTTTTCAACCGGAACATTTGCGCGAACCCGGATGCGCACGGACGAGTTTTGGTCATTTGCTTGCTGGTCGTTAGAGTGCAAACATTCGCTCGGTCGGTATCACCACATAACTTTCGACCCAGAAGACAGAGTTTTTTTTTGGTATCTGTTGTCACTTCTATTTTTTTCAAATGGTTGTTTTTTTATGTTATTAGGAATAAAATATGTGTTTTCTTTTTTCCATTTAACCGTTCATCGACACGTTTGTAAACAAAAGTTAATTCTCGGTTTTAAAAATCTTGCAAAAATAAAATATACTTTTGTGGCATTACTTTTGGAAAATTAGCAAATTTAATGTTAAATTGTTCAGATTGTGACAGGCAATGATGAATCCTGGCATAACTTCTATGGTCCTCAGAATAGTCTCGCTGTACAAGCTGAATAGATCCAGTGAAAAGACACATTCTTGTCTTACGCTTATTCTATTTTTGTATATTTGCTAAATTCGTTTCCTGTCCGTATGCAGTCGGTTTGATGCCAGTATAGATTCTTGATTACTCTGATGTCTTTGGCAAATATATCAAGGTTGCTGAGCATTTCTATCAATTTCTTGTGGCACATTTTGTCGAACGCCTTGGGATAGTCTACAAAACGCAGGTAAACTTCCTTTTTCATTTGTATCGTTCTTTCTGATAGCATCTTAAGCATAAATATCGCATTCCTTGTTCCAGTGTCCTTGACAAAACCGCACTGTTCTTGTCCTACTTCCGGTGTGATTCTGTTTTGCGCTCTATTCATCAGAATTCGGACAATGAGTTTCGTTATGTGGCTCATCAAACTCATTGTTTTGTTGAGTTCGCATTCGATTGCTCCTGGCTTCTTAGGCAAAGCTATGATGATTGATTTGCTTTGGTCATCTGGTATTACACCGCTGTTATAGATTTCATTTCTTATTTTCGTGATTTTTCTATCCCCAAATCTTCTAAGGATGTCAACATCTCTATCACAATGCCGTCTGGTCCAGCTGCTTTAATCCTATTCAGTTTGGTCATTGCAGCTTTCATTTCGGATTTTAGTATTTCCGGTTCATCAGCATCTTTGTTTACTATTGGTTGCTCTCTCTTGTTGTGGAAATGATCTTTTATATATTGTTCCCATCGTTGGAGTATTTCCTCTTTCTTCAATATGATCACTCCATCCGGAGAGTTTATACATCCTGATGAGGAGCATGTTCTTTGTTCTGTCAGTTCCCTTATTTCTTTATGCATTTCTCCTTTATTAGTCTTACTCAATCTCTCTACTTCAGCACATTTGTTGAGCCATTTCTCTTTAGCACTTGGTCTTTATTTCTTTTTGTAGTTTCTTGTATTCAGTTCCATATTTTGATATAGTTTTCCGTCTCCTTTGCATCGTGTCAAGAATCTCTTCTGTCATTCACTCGTTTTTTCTTCTGCGTCTGATTTCCTCTGGGACCATGTTTGCTGCTGTCACTAGTGCTTCTTTAAGTGCGTACCATTTCAAATTTCTATTTCCCATTTGTTCTTCGTAATTATTTCTCACACTGTCAGTGTATTTTTTCATAGGTCGAGGTCATTCAGGAGCGTGTTGCATTGCAGTCTGGGTGCTGTCCTAGGCTTATTTAGTCTCCGAAGTTTCCCCCTTAGTTTGCAGATAACTGGAAGGTGGTTACTTTCACAGTCGGCACTTGGATAGGTTTTGCATTGAACCATTGCGTTTCTGAATCTTTTGTTTATGGTTACATAATTGATTTGTTTTTTTTTTGTTGCCTCCTGGGCTTCTCCATGTCTATAAACGTCTTGGATGTTCTTGAAACCAGGTGTTGATTATCACCTGGTCATTCATCTTACACCACTGGACCCACCCATCTTTCACCCCGGTCGTTGCGGATTCCTAATCCAATTCTAACAATTGTCTCCCCTTCTTTCCCCTTGCCTACATTGGCATTCAAGTCTCCCATGATGATTCTAATTTGGCTTTCACATTGAACCTTGGCATTGTCAAGATTTGAGTAAAAAGATTCTACTTCTTCCTTAGTGCTTTGCGTTATTGGTGCATAGACTACTATAATTGCTATGTTGAAGGGTCTCCCTTTCAGTTTAACCAGGAGAACTCTTTCAGAGAACTGGCAGTATCGCAGAACACATTTCTTCATTTCGTCGTCTAGTATCAAACCAACTCTTTTTTCGTTATTTTTATCTCCTGCATATATGCTCCTGTGGTTGTTGCTGCTGAAGTCTCCATTGTTTGGCCATCTAGTTTCGCATATACACAGATGATACAGTGCTGATAGCTGACACGGAAAGAAAACTACAAGACCTCCTAAAAAAGATAGATGAAAAAAGTAAAAAATGGACTACAAATAAACTACAAGAAAACCGAATGTATGGTCATCAGCAAACGGAAAAGCACAAAATGTCAATTACAGGGTGGGGATACTAAAATTAAGCGAGTACAAAAATTTAAGTACTTGGGAAGTGTTCTAACAGAAGACGGAAAGTACGACACTGAGATCTGAAGGCGAATTGGAATGGCCAAGGATGCATTCCAGAAGCTGAGCAGAGTATTAAGAGATAGGAAAATTCCACTAGAAACAAAGAAGAGAGTACTGGATTGCTAAGTAATGTCTGATCTTTAATA
The DNA here is from genome assembly GCA_037127315.1 of Ascarosepion bandense. Classification (NCBI taxonomy): domain Eukaryota; kingdom Metazoa; phylum Mollusca; class Cephalopoda; order Sepiida; family Sepiidae; genus Ascarosepion; species Ascarosepion bandense. Next base: position 99,716 of record JBBBDQ010030368.1, read on the forward strand.
TGGTAGTGAATATTGAATAATATCTTCGAAGATAAAGGAAAAACTTGAAGCAGCTGAAATGTGATTCTACAGAATGATGCTGCGGATATCATGAATCGAGCATGTGAGCAATGATAAGGTTTTAGAAAAGATGGAAACGAAAAGTAAATTAATACTGAAGAGATGTTATTAAGACATGTGACGAGGAAGGAAGGCTTGGAGAATTTGATACTCACAGGTCAGATAGAGGGAAAAGAGACAGAGGAAAGCAGCGGATAATACATTTGAAGGTCCTGAGCGGGGTTTGGGTGGGTTAACAGTAGAAAGCCTGCTGAGAGTTACCAGGGATAGGGGAAGGGGAAGGCCATGATCGACTACGTCCTGAAAGGACATGACACATAGAAGAAGAAGTCAGTCAGTTAAGTGCCATTCGTGATACACGCTTGGGCGATCATGTCTCGAAAGAGACATGACTGACTGGGCATAAGATTATCCCGCAGTAGGTTGCCATTGCTTTCTGCGGTAGACTGGTTGCCGACCAAGGCTATAGAACCCAGTCTGTCCTGCTATTTAACCCATAACTGGAAGGAAGAGACGGATTAATACCTTTCCCAAGGGTATTTGCGCGTAAGTGAATACAACTGGAATTCGAACTCGGCTCCCCGATTTCTCGTTCCGAACCGATATCCACTGTACCACAACGCACATCCAGAAGAAGAAGAAGAAGAAGAAGAAGAAGAAGAAGAAGAAGAATGTTAAATTAATATGATTTACACAAGTATTACTTTTTTTTTTTTTAATCATATCACCCCGGGCAAGGCGATAAGGCCACTGGTGTGCAGGGGGCTACGTAAGAGTGAAAAGATTAGAAAAGAGAAAGCCGGAAACCAGATCCTAAACAGGGAACAAGGGATGAGCCTCTACACCAGTTCAATAGACGTGGGTGGAGTGTGAACCGGGCGATAGTTCAGTCTATCTGCTCCAATTGAAAAAAAAATAAGGAAAAGTGAAAAGATTGGAAAAGGGAAAGCCGGAAACCACATCCTAAACAGGGAACAAGGGATGAGCCTCTTTTTTAAAGCATGAAATTTAGAATAAAACTATTTCTCACACAGTGTTGAACTTTCTGATCTTTCCCCATATTTGAAATGTGATGATAGCTCGACAGATATAAGAAAATATATGGTGACCGAAATTGATAAATTGTTTAATTTTTTTTCCTGTAAAGGGAAGAAACCGTGAAACACATGATCTTTTAATGTATACACACAAATTACCATACAAATGAAAAAAACTTCAAATACACAAGAAAAAAAATTACAAATTATCTTTAAAATACGATAGCAAGATGATTTGTATTAAACTTTTCAATTTTCGATTAGTAAATATAGTCTTCACTTATCAACTTACCAACCTAATGTCTACAACCTTTGAAGTATTTTAAAATATTTTTGAAACTTTATATAAATTATTATATTAAAAATAGTGAAAACAATTCTTTTTAAATTTCATTATTAATCGAAATTTTTTTTCTTCAGATTATAATATCCTTAACTTATATTATTTATTAAAGCAATTAAAAGCTTATCTTATAGTTTTACTGCATTTTTTATTTTACTATTTTTCGGTAAAAAGGGTTAAATGGTTGAAAAAAATAATAGAGGATTTACATTCCCCAGTAAGTCCTGCGTTTAACTAATAAAACTTAAAATCAATTTTACCTACAGAATTTAATTTCTTGAAATTTCACGAATTTAAGTGGAAAGGGTAGGTAACAGAATACAAATGCACATATATATATATATATTACGTGAGGCAGAAAGAGCCAGATGAGTATTTGTGGCTTTGAATTTGCTTCACTTAATTAATAACTGTTTATGAAATATACAAAAAACCAAAAAATGATTCCTTAAAGCAAGTCAAGATACCAGTGTATATGCGATGGAAGTAAATTAATTTTGTGATAAATTAATGGAACAAATGGAGAAGATATTAATATTGAATGGAGAAGATGTGAAGTAGAAAAATGGCCCATTGACTGAGTTAAACTTCTTTGTAGTGGAGTAGCAAGAATTTTCCATGCCATCACCTGAGTTCGCCCTTAAATGTTTTATGTTTTGTGATATATTACCCTCTAAATGACGCTAACAAAAGATTAAAGAAACCAATTACCACTTAGGTAAAAAAAAAAAAAAGAAAAAATCTCAATACCATAATTTTAAAACTAGAAATAATTTTGTATGATTTGGGCCTATGTAGTAAACATATGTGCATAATTTGCAATTTTTAAAAAATTCATATTCAATAATGTTATCTTTTAAATGCAACAACATGAATAAATCAATGCTTTATCTTTCAGTCAGAGTTCTGCACCTCACATTCTATAGCCATTCAGTTATAGTCATGTCCGTGATTTGTAAGACAGAAAAAATCCATCTCAAGTTTACATTCAAAGCAGTTTTATCATTTTACAAAACTGTATTCATGGTTACATTAAGCTATAGAAAAATGTTTTTGTCAGACAAAAATTTGACATCCTTCACATCCCACCTGCTTCATCTCTACCCATTTGTAATAAGGTAAAGTTTATTTTTAATGAGCTGATGAAGATGGTAGAACTGAAATATTTGCAGGTAATAAGGGCAGTTTACAGGTGATAAAAGTAACACTAAATGTTGTAGTGTTAAGATAACTAGTGAGAGAAATGATAGTGTTAAGATAACTAGTAGGCAGATGGCCTTGTGTCAAACATAACCAAACTCCCTGCAACTTAGAATTATCAAAATTATCAGAAAGTTAAAGGTTGGAAGAATAAAAGTGAAAAGAAAGGTAAAACAATGAAGGAAAATTATACTTATCGAATGTTAGTTTTTAGGAGTCAGTTGAAGTGTCTTGTTGTTGTTGTCATCATTGTCTTCTTTGTGGACAACGAGAATGGTGAAGACAAAGAAGAAGAGATAAAGGAAAATATTATTTGAGAAGGAGAAGGAGAATGAATATGTATGTGTCAGGATGTTATGTTTGGGTTAACGGCTTGAAGTTTCTTTTGTCACATTTTTGCGGTGTCTAATTTCACTTCCATCTCTGACTGATTCAACTTTCTTTCTTTTTATAGTAAAACTTTTTCCCATTGACTTGCTAACTTCTCTATCAGTTTTGCAAATCGCTTCTTTTCATTGGTTAGAAAATTAATTTAACATCGAATCATGAAATTTGGCTTTGTCTTTTTCTTTTAGTACAGGGTCAATCCTTTTTCCTATTTGTCAAAATTAGATTTCCCAAAGGATTGTGAAGTTTGAAAAAGTGAAGAGAAGTGTTACATTTAATTCTGTATTCATCACAAGATATTGAATCTGTAAAAGAATTCTTTGCAGAATTCCAAAAATGGTGAATATCCTGAGCATTTTGTATCTTATTTTCAATGAAGATGAGACAGAAAGAAGACTGGAAGAATTTTGTTCTTTCATGCATTTATGACATCTATCATCAATAAAGCAGAAAATACTGCTTATTAAAATGATTTGATTTTACATTTGTTTTCTTCACCATGGCTAAAGGTTGGGTTCCCATTTCTTAACTAAAGTCTTGATGCCGTAAAAGTTCAAAAGCAAGAACATTTGTAAATGAAAAACTAAAAACAAATACAAAACAATCTTATCCATTTATTGGTATCATGAGTGAACACATAAATGATTTGATTTCTTCTAAACTTTGACAGCAATTGGTTGAGTTTTCAAATTAAATATTTTGTTAAATTTTTACTAGTTTTCCCTTGATCTTCTCTATCACAACATTCTATAACCATTTTAAAAAGTCAGCAATATGGATAATGAAAAAAATGCTCTCCATCAAAATGTGTACTCTCATGCTACATCCTGAATCTTGACAAAACCTACTGAGACAAAGTGTTTTATTTCAGAAGTACAATCTTCTACAATCTTTTTACAATTGTTCTTTTCTAACACATTTAGTTTTACAGGGGAAAACTAAACTGTACTGTTGGTGTAGCTAAACTTAAAATGTATTTTAATAAACTGTACTGCTGGTGTAGCTAAACTTAAAATGTATTTTAATAAACTGTACTGTTGGTGTAGCTAAACTTAAAATGTATTTTAATAAACTGTACTGTTGGTGTATCTAAACTTAAAATGTATTTTAATAAACTGTACTGTTGGTGTATCTAAACTTGGGAAATATTTCAGCTTGTTTTAGTGAAATTTATTTTATTGTAATTATGTAAAGGTAAATAAAATAAAATCCATTTTTATTGAAATAAAACTTTTCATATAAAAATAATACTAAACCCCATGTTCAATTTATTTTTTAATTTTAAAATGTAAGAGTGGTTAGGAGTAGTCAACAGTTACAAATCAGCTGCTACCTAAAAAGTTTGTTTTAAATGTTAATGCTATCTGTTATTTTTAAGACAATCTAAATAACAAGGGTTAAATGTATACCTAGAAACATTTCAGTTTTATTAACAAGAAAATATTGTTAGAAATACAAAAAAAGACCTTTAATAGAGATGAATACAAAGTTGTTGTTTTTTTAATAAAACATGTTAGCATAATCTTTTAACAAATTACATATGACAGTTGGTTAGTTTGTATATATAATAACTAAATATTACCTGAATATATAAATATATAAAACATTAACTGAATTTCCAAAGAATATTGTAAATAAACTTCATCTTCCTTGATTGACTCAAAACTGGAGTTAATGTTGCAGAATTTAAGCACCACTGTATTGAACTCATTCAATAATGATGCTGGATGTAGCTATAGTTCTGTAATGATGACCTTGGTTGAAAGTCATCCCCAATAATAAGCAAAGTTATTTAGCACTTTGCTAAATTGTATGTTATGCCATTTTTCTTGCCTTTCCTTTAGAATTTCATAATAAGGTGCTAAGGCTTCATTTAAATTCCTCTCTACTTTTCACTCCTAATCATGGTCTATTTTACAACACTTTTCAATCACACAATGAGTAAAGAATTACTTAAAAGCGTCAGTTTTTTTTCAGTACAAATGGCTGTTCTTGTTTGTTTTTCCTCTTTGTGCATCCAGTTCTACTAAATTTGTTAATTCTCAAATAGAAAGGCCTTTCTGTTTTCATCCAGTCTATTTTAACTTCAGCACCCATTCTCTACCAGTCTAAATGTTTCAGAGTCATTCCTTGAGTTGGTCAGAAGTTTCTTCTAAACTTCATTTAAACAGTTTGTAATGATGTTTCTCATACAATATTCACAAAATAGCATTTAAAATACTAAATAATAATAATCTTTTTCTTTTACAGTCATATCAGATTTTGTGTCTAACATGCTGATCAGTGTTCAAAATCAATGTATTAAAAATTAAAATTGTTTAAACACATTTGTATGAGATGTGTTCAAGGCATGTAAATCACATTTACTTTCAGCTTCATTTGAGCATCCTCAAGATTTGTGAAGTTGCCAGAAGAACTGTTTATTTGGGGTAGCAAATTGTTGTTAATATAGAAGTGCAAAAATGGTTTGTAGAACCGTTCAAGAACAATTTCCATGCAAACAAAATCTTATTAGATATGAAAATGACTCATCGAACAATCAAAAAATATGTCAAATGGGAATTCAGCCAAGGAAAAAAAAGTCTCAAATTGAATTCAGGAATTTAACAAAGCGAGATCTATCACATATCCGAAGAGAATTAATAAGAAAGCGAAATGCGTCAAGTGCGTTCATATTTGAGGCCGTCTGGAGCTCCTATGGTGTCAAGGGGAACAAGGTGTAAAGCATTAAGGAAGTTTGCTGATGTAAAAAATCATATAAAGAAACCCATTTTAACAAAAAAACATAAGGAAAGAAAATTGCAGTGGGTCAAAAAAAAATTACATGAAAACTGATTTCAGTAAAGTGCTTTTTACAGACGAATGAAGGATCACCCTCAATGGGTCCGATGAACGGGCTTGAGGATGGGTTTGCAAGTAACATGACTTAATAAAATTTTTTAAATGCTAACAAGGTGGTGGTGGGATCATGATATGGGCTGGGATTATTGGTAATGAGCTCGTGGGTCCATTTAAATTAAAAGATGGGGTTAAAATGAATTCCAAAAGTTACTGTGATTTTCCAGAGCAATATTTCTTTGAATGTCTTGATAACCAGTCTTTAGCCAAGTGTAGATCTATGATCTTTATGTAAGACAATGCATCAAGTCATGCATTAAAGTTTACTAAATCCTGGTTGAAAGAAAAGGGATTTGTTGAAGATTCTCTTATGGACTGGCCTTCAAATAGCTGTGAATTGAATCTCATTGAGAATCTGTGGAGCATCCTCAAGAGAGACATTTTTTCTAATGGAAGGCAATTCAACAGCAAGTATGATCACTGGAAGGCAGTTAAAGTTGCTGCAAACAACTTACCAGCCACTAAAATTGCAAATCTAACATCAGATGTTGACAATAGGCTACTGAGAGTTATTGAAAACTAAGGAGCATTTGTGCAATAAATTTTAGGAGGTTCTTAATATTTTTGTTAATATATCTTTTATTTTTAAAATAAAACGGTTTTTTATGTTTTTCCTTTAAGAAATTGAAGAATTTGTTCTAAAATCTTTTCATATTATTTTTTTACATTAGTTTTACAAGATATAATAATGTAAAAGTATCAAAATAAATAGCTGCAAATAAACTACTGACAGTGAAATTAGTCTGTTTTATTAGTAATTTTTTTTCTAATCAAAAACAGTAGTTTTCTCTATCATCATATATCTAAGTTAATATATTGAGTAGAATCTAAACAACATCATAATAGGACTTTTAACATTAAAGATGCAACACTTTATAACAATTCATAACTTGCATATAATCTCTAGATGCAATTTATATATTAATATTGATGTCACCTTCTTAATATTTTTATTGTCTGCTATTTGTATGTTAATGTTCAATCTCTGGACTGAGACATTAACTTTCTCTTTCTCCATTGTATTTAAAATGTGTCCTGCTCAGTATGACTACCATAGAGCAATGGTTTGTACTCTAAGCCATTGCAAGTATTGTGAGTTTATTTTTAGATTCTAGATGAAGGTGAACTAAGTAAATAATTATATTGCTTTTTCACTCATATATTCCTAATGGAATTCCTAATTTGTAAAAAAACCCAAGGAAGGAACTGGCCATTCACAGAAAAAAAATGCAAGGAAAATATTCAAAGCAAAGGTAGAAAAATATATAGCAGATTATATCTGGAGGGAGAATGGAACATCACACTAATCTTGTTGGGATAAGGCCTAAATGATAAATCAAAAACTTTATTGAGAAATAACAAAACTGAAGGTTCATAACTCAGGTGGATGACAGTTTTTGAATTATATGAATTATTTTAGTTGGCAGGGAAACAGTTAGAGAGCATCTTCAAATACAAAAAAATATGGAATCATCTGTGTGACATGAGTTGTTGGGAATGAACAAACCAGCATGTATATTTGTCATCATTTTTTTTATTTTTGGCAGAGTGGGTGAAAGAGAAATGAAAAAACTAGACCCATCCATTGCCTTACAGAGTGTACTATTGATAAAGCGTGTTGAATGAACCAGCTAAAACAATGAGATTGTGAGATTAATTGGCTGCTGCATTTTTGAAATTTTAATTTATAATCTTCCATACAGAAGTTAAGGTGAATTATGAGAATGCTTAGATTCATATCTATCTCTTTCTTTCACTCTTTCTCTCTATCGCTCTCTGAACACACACACACACACACACACACACACACACACACACACACACACACACACACACACACACACACACATTAATAAATTTACATATTGTCCAACGTTGATGGCACAACTCCAAGTTTCATGTGTTATGCAATTATCAGGTGCGTATTACAAACTGACTATATAATAGGTTTTAATTTATGTTCATTTTGTTCATACTACATTTGTTATATAACATCACTGTTCTGGATTTTGATGAACAACGATAACAATTGTCTTGAAATATAATGATGAACAATCACATGTATATATAAAAATATAAACATATTTTTATTCTTAGTCGGTGATGATAGTGTAACCAAAGAAAGTCTAGGAAGTTGTCTGGAGTCATTGACCAGTGGGAGTTGTCTACTCTTCTTCTTTCTTCTCTAAAATATCTCTGCATATCCTCCAACCAGGTCCTATACCCACCATCTTCCTTACATACTAATGGCTATATGCTTAACAAAAACTCAGCTCTTAATGTGTTCATCACCAAAAAAAGCTACATTTCTTAATATCACAGTCAGACTATGCACAAAATCAGAAAAAGTATACTGTTTCATCTTAAGTTTTTTTTAAATTACCAATTTTTTTAATAAGCACAAGAGCAGAGTACGCATAGTTAAAACAAAAAGTCACCTACCTTTCCTTGATGTTGTTCGTTACTATGATCAGCCAGTATCCTTGTACATGGCAACCAGGTTTGTTATAAATCTATGTTTTTTTTTCTAGCAAAAAATACAGCAAGTCACTGCACACTAAATCAGGTATGTCATATAAAGTCACTCTGCTGGATCTTCATGAACAATGATAATGATTGCTTGAAATATAATGATGAACAAGAACATGTATATATAAAAATATAAACTTGCATTTTTATTCTTTGTTAATAATGGTTGTGTGGAGGAGGATATAGCCAGAGAGAATCACACACATACAAGGGGGTTGTCAGGACTCATTGTCTTCTCTTCTCTTTTCTCTGCATTCTCCCTGAGGTCTCTCAGTATATCCAATGACTTTTGAGTCAAGTTGAATGACTTGGCTCATTTTTTTGCCGGTTCTTCTATTTCTTCCTCTGAATTGAAATGGAGAAGTGAACACCACCAGATCATTAAATCCCTTAAGAATAACCACTCTTTGGTTATCATGAAACTGTGCTGTCCTCATGGACCGCCAAGATTACATTAACAAAATGTTAACTATGCTTAATGATACTTCCAAGTTTCAACGTCTTTGTTCTGTTGACACCCATGATTATACTCTGACCTCTGAAATTTGATTTCGGAAACGTCTTGTCAAATGGGTAAAAAGTGGTTTTCTTTCCTCTGAAATGTCTGAGGAATTAAGACCGTCTGGCTCCATTCATCCCAGTCTTTATGGATTACCTAAGATTAATAAAGAAGGTGTCCCGTTGAGAACCACACTTTCTATGATTGGGTCGTCTCAACATAAAGTCGCAAAGTGGCTGGCTATAATGTTGCAACCAGTTTTTCAGCATTATAGTTTATTCTGTATTAAAGATTTCTTTTCCTTTTCTCAATTTATTCGGAATCGTAACGCCACCGATGGATTTATGTATTCTTTTGACATCTGCAGCCTCTTCACGTGCGTTCTTTTGTTGGAGACTAGATATATTTGTAGTGATTTGCTATATTGTAGTCATTTGTCTTCCCTGACAATACCCGAAGACGTTTTTGTTGAACTTATAGGATACATATTTTTTTTCTATTAAAATAAGCAACAGGAAATCACAATAAAACATTCTAGAAAAATTGGATCAAAACGGCAGTAGAATTTAGATTACATTTTTATATTTCTCAACCAATCAGCTAAAAACTTAGAATAAGAACATTCTAGAAAAATAGGATCGGAAGTAAATTAACACAAAAATATTTAGGCCCCAAAACAAAATAGTAAAATAATAAATCTGATTGGTCAATAAATGTTTTCACACCCTAATGTTAGGAAGATTCGTTGATCCCCTATTAATGTATATAATACACACAGTTAGAGAAAAAAAGGTCAGTCACCAAGCTAGCCATTAAGTACGCATGCCACCGATACTTTGTCCGGCCAAGTCATTTCTTCCACGCCAAAAGTTCATGACCTAGCTCCGAGGACTTTGAAAAGGAAAAACTGGCGAACTTTCATTCAGCAACGCGACACGCTGTCGCCACCTGACAATGAACTAAATGTAAGTAGGAAAAACTTATTACGGACTCTGCTAATGTAAACTTATACACATCTTTGAACAAATTTAACTTCTTGCCAAGTTTTATTTCCCAAAAGGCAATTTTCGCATCATGTATTTTGTTTGTTTCCACGTACCATTTTATTTTTCACATAATAAATTGTTTGTTGTTTAATGTCCGTTGTAAATTATTCCTTTCACTTTGCGCGATTGTAAAACAGAGTGTTGTATTTGTGGGGGAAATAATCTAGAGAGCCAGACCCGTAAAATACGGAAGCACATACAACCCAGCAAATACCAAATCCCCCAACAAAACTGGTAACCTTCCGACTGGTGAAAGCACGTAACACAAAAAAGCTCTCATATTAGAAAACAACACAAAAATTACCACAACGCGTAAAACATGGAAAACAACGACATTGAACCCACAACAGCAACAATATCAGCCAGCATTCCCAGCTACAACCCAACTAACATACCAGTATGGTTTTCTCAGCTAAATGCACTTTTTAGCGCTAAAAAAATTACATCGCAAACCTCAAAGTATGCATACGTCGTGGAAAAACATCCCACCGACGTGGCGGCAGAAGTGGTCGATTTGCTAGACCATATGCCTGAGGACAAACCATATGATACACTAAAGAACGCCATTATAAGACGTATGGGTACATCGGATGGAAAAAAGTTACATGATTTATTTAACAATTTGACCCTTGGACATATGACATCCTCACAACTCTTGAGGAAAATGAAATCTTTGTTGGGAAGCAGCACCATGTCCGAAACGGTGTTAACAAAACTATGGACAGACAAACTCCACACTCATACAACACAGATACTCGCATCACTCCCTGAGGATTTAGACTTGGATAGATTATCGGAAATAGCTGATAAAATACATGACAATAACCAAAACCAGAACGTTTACGCCACATCTTACAACCCAACAAATGACGCAACACAAAGGAATGCACCAACACCAAGAAACACAACATCACAAACAACCACGCCAGACAGGTATACTGAACTGCTGCAGGGCATGGCAAATCTAACTCTGCAGGTTCAAAGTTTGGTGAAGTTTCAAGCATCCGAACGTTCCCGTCCTTACAGAACCTCCTCACGACGCAGAAGTCGAAGTAGATCGAGCTCATTTTCTAGAGAGCGACGCACCTATGATACCTGTTGGTATCATTTCAAATTTGGATGTGAAGCAAGGAAGTGCATAAAACCATGCAACTTCAATTCGACCTCACACATTTCAACACAAAACCAGGGAAACGGTTACACCGGCAGCAAGTAAAGACGACATTAGCTGCTGGTATAAAACATGGAAGTCGTCTATTTTACATCCGAGACAAAAATACCGGATATTTATTTTTAGTCGACACCGGCGCACAAATCAGCGTTATTCCACCGGATCCAAGAAGAAAACACCAACTATCTTCATTCACACTGCAAGCAGCAAATGGATCAAGAATTGACACCTACGGAGAGATAGCACTGACGCTCAATTTGGGTTTACGCCGATCTTTTCCGTGGATCTTCACAATAGCCCAAGTAAAAACACCGATTCTTGGAGCGGATTTTTTGTCCCATTTCAACGTTTCAGTGAACATGGCTAGGCAATCTCTCGTCGATGGCAACATAGACCTAACAGCAAAGGGAATCACCTCAATCTACAAGTCAACAGGAATCTGTGCGGCACTACCAGATGCGAATGGACTACAAGAGTTGATTACAAAATTTCCAACTCTTACTACGCCCTTTAAACATTCTGATGAAGTTCGTCACACAGCCAAACATTATATCACAACCTCTGGACCACCCACACATGCATCACCACGTAGATTGCATCCAGAGAAATATAAAGTAGCAAAAGACGAATTTCAGCACATGTTACAATTAGGCATTATACGTCCTTCTAGCAGTCCATACTCCTCACCGCTACATATGGTCCAGAAGCCAGAAACAGGTGCATGGCGACCTTGTGGGGATTTCAGGAACCTCAACGCAAAAACAGTTCCTGATAGGTATCCAATCCCACATCGATACGATTTCGCCATGGGCTTGCAAGGAACCAGAATCTTCACAAAACTAGATTTGGTTAAAGCTTACTACCAAATTCCAGTAGCCGAAGAAGACATAGAAAAAACAGCAATTACAACTCCTTTTGGACTTTTCGAATTCACCAGAATGCCATTTGGACTACGTAATGCTGCCCAAACTTTCCAGAGACTGATTGACGAGGTATTGAGAGGGTTACCATTTGCTTTTGCTTATATCGACGATGTCCTCATTGCTAGCAATGACATCAATGAACATAAAGACCATGTATTACAAGTTTTCGAGAGACTAGCACATTTCGGCTTGAAAATCAACATAAGCAAATGTGATTTTGATGTCTCGAAATTAAACTTTTTAGGCCGCATGATAGACGAACAGGGAATCACACCTATCCCAGAAAAAGTCACAGCCATACAAAATTTCCCACAACCAACATCACTGCGACAACTTCGAAGATTTCTCGGTTTGATAAATTACTACCGTAGATTTATTCCACGTTGTTCCAGAATATTAACCCCGCTAACAAACATGTTGCAGCAACAAAAAAATAAAAATGCAAAAATTCAAATTGAAGGAGAAGCTTTAACTGCTTTTCACAATGCTAAAAAAGCATTAGCAGATTTTACCAAGCTCTCCTACATTTCTAATGACAACACTACAACACTTTCACTAACAACAGACGCGTCAGGAGACTCAATTGGAGCAGTCCTACAACAAAAACAAAATGGCTTGGAAAAACCAATATCCTTTTTCTCAGTGAAATTGAACACTGCACAACAAAAATACAGCACCTTCTCAAGGGAGTTACTGGCAATTTACTTGTCCATAAGGCACTTTCGTCACTTACTCGAAGGACGAGATTTCACCGTTTTCACTGACCACAAACCACTTACTTACGCCTTACGTAAATACCGAGAAATATACGCCCAGAGATACTCGACAACTGGACTATATATCACAATTTACCTCGGATATCCGATACATAAAAGGTTCAGACAATATTGTGGCAGATACACTTTCACGCTCTACAATACAATCTATTGAGTCGGTAGATCTCACCTTCGAGCTCATTGCAGATGAACAAAAAAAAAGATGCCACATTAGACAAACTAAACGACACTTCCCTACAGCCGAAGGAACAGCCTGTTCCATTTGGAACAAAAACAATACTTTGCGATGTCAAAACTGGCCACTCTAGACCGTATATACCACCATCACTAAGAAAAAGGTTATTTACACATTTCCACAACCTTTCACACCCTGGACGCCGAGCAACCGCAAAATTAATCAGCAACCGTTTTGTTTGGCCTAATATGCACACTGACATAAAAAACTGGACTCAAACATGCTTGAATTGTCAGAAGAGCAAAACAAACAGACACACAAAGTCTCCTCCAGGACAATTCAAAAAACCAGACGGTAGGTTCACAAACCTACACATCGATATTGTCGGACCATTGCCAATAGCAAATGACTGTCAATATATACTTACTATCATTGACAGATTTACAAGATGGCCTGTGGCCGTCCCACTTAGAGATATATCAGCAGAAACTATCTCTAAAACCATATTACGAGAGTGGATCGCAGTCTTTGGTTGTCCTTCAGTAATAACAACAGACAGAGGCTCCCAATTTCAATCAACGCTTTTCGATGAATTTACAAAGTTATTAGGAGTCAAACATATAAAAACAACAGCATATCACCACTGCGCAAATGGATTAATCGAAAGATTCCATAGACAACTTAAAACAGCTTTAACAGCTAACAACAACTCCAGAACATGGTTTGAAAATTTGCCTCTTGTTTTATTGTCAATAAGGAATGTTATCAAAGAAGACTTGGGATGTACAGCTTCCGAAATGGTTTTTGGAACATCTTTAACACTTCCAAGTCAATTTTGTGATAAAAACACTTCCTTACAACCAACTACAACTTTTGTAAAAGATTTTAAACACAAAATGAACGATTTAGTTTACACACCCACAAGAACACAAACTAAAGAACTTTACACACCAAAAGACCTTCACGACTGCAAATACGTTTTTATTCGAAATGATGCAGTCAAAAAACCTTTGTGTCCTACCTACTCCGGACCTTTCCAGGTAGTTGAAAGACACCACAAATATTTTAAACTCGCCATAAAAGGCAAATTTGATACTGTCTCCATAGACAGACTAAAACCAGCGTACTTAGACTTACCAATAAAGGAAAGTACGACTGAACACTCTACAAGTACACAAAATACCACATTGTCCAAACCAAACTCCACGCCGACAAATACACCGACAAACACCACCACAAAAGCTGGAAGAAAGGTACATTGGCCGAAACATCTTAAAACTTATATTACATATTAATAAATACTTCCATATTTATCAATCTGCGGGGGGGTATATGGGATACATATTTTTTTCTATTAAAATAAGCAACAGGAAATCACAAGAAAAATTGGATCAAAACGGCAGTAGAATTTAGATTACATTTTTATATTTCTCAACCAATCAGCTAAAAACTTAGAATAAGAACATTCTAGAAAAATAGGATCGGAAATAAATTAACACAAAAATATTTAGGCCCCAAAACAAAATAGTAAAATAATAAATCTGATTGGTCAATAAATGTTTTCACACCCTAATGTTAGGAAGATTCGTTGATCCCCTATTAATGTATATAATACACACAGTTAGAGAAAAAAAGGTCAGTCACCAAGCTAGCCATTAAGTACGCATGCCACCGATACTTTGTCCGGCCAAGTCATTTCTTCCACGCCAAAAGTTCATGACCTAGCTCCGAGGACTTTGAAAAGGAAAAACTGGCGAACTTTCATTCAGCAACGCGACACGCTGTCGCCACCTGACAATGAACTAAATGTAAGTAGGAAAAACTTATTACGGACTCTGCTAATGTAAACTTATACACATCTTTGAACAAATTTAACTTCTTGCCAAGTTTTATTTCCCAAAAGGCAATTTTCGCATCATGTATTTTGTTTGTTTCCACGTACCATTTTATTTTTCACATAATAAATTGTTTGTTGTTTAATGTCCGTTGTAAATTATTCCTTTCACTTTGCGCGATTGTAAAACAGAGTGTTGTATTTGTGGGGGAAATAATCTAGAGAGCCAGACCCGTAAAATACGGAAGCACATACAACCCAGCAAATACCAAATCCCCCACAAACTCATGAAATTTGCCACCATGTCTGTTGATTTCCGTTTTGCCAATATTATGTATCGTCAGATTGATTGTGTAGTGATGGGTTCCTGTTTGGGTCCTGCTTTGGTTAATATATTTGTGCGCTTTCATAAGGAGAGTCTACTTTTAAGTTCTTCCAGGTCCACGGTTTACTTCCGTTATGTTGATGAGATTTTTTGTTTTCAACAATGAATTGGAGGTTGACCAGTTCTTCTCCCTACTTAATGATATTCATCCTACCCTTAAATTTACAGTAGATAAGGAGATCAATTGTTGTTTGCTATTCTTAGATGTTCTGGTTCGTAACACCTTCCTCTTTTATTACTTCAGTTTATAGGAAGCCTACCTTTAGGGGTCTTTAAACTCAATAACATTCTTTTTGTTCTAAACATCAAAAGATTAATTTTAAGACTGTGACACATAGGGCGCTAATGATTTGTTTAGATGACACCTTGAAAGATGAAATTAATTGTATAACTAGTATCCTTGTGAACAATGGTTATCCATCAGACATTGTTCAATTGGTTATTCGATGGAAGGTTACTGAATTTAACAAAATGAAACCTGTAACGGTTGGAAAATGTCCAGTCTATCTCCGAATATCATGGTTGAGTAGGGTTAGTGAGACCTTGGCCAAATGAACTTCATTAAGTTCACATGAGTGTTATTATGCAGCTAACGTACGTGCTTTGTTTAAAACTAGATATGTCCTTCCATCTATGCGTAAATACGTTCTACTCCCACCACCACCACAATATTAATTCTGTTATAGTGTTATTTATTATTTTAAATGTAGCCGTGGACTCGACTACATCGGTAGAATGACGCAGTGTTTGGATATTAGGCTAAACAACAATGTGCCTGCTAAAATAATAAGAATTCTTTGTTTGGTGATACCATTCGAAATACATACGGGTCTTCCATTGCGAATCATCTGATAAATAATCCGAGTTGTGCTGCAGATTTTAGTGTGGCCTAGTTTTCTGTTTTGGCCAGATCCTACTCGTTGTTCCATCTGAAGGTGTTGGAAACAACCCTTTCTTTGTAAACAAAGGGTGTGTTTGCTTGAGATTGATCTGCTGAGTCTCTAGCTTACTCAGTTGCAATAATTTTAATAAAATCAAAACTTTTTCCCCATCCATTCATTAATTTTAGCCATAACAGATTTGCTTTTCATAATTTTTCCCGTTTACAGTTCTGATAAAATTTGGCATGGCCAATCATCGTAAAATCTTCTTGCCTTTAACGCCACAATATGTGTGTGTTTTCATGTACATGTTCGTATTTTTATGTGTATGTGTTTTTGTGTGTATATATGTTCGTGTGTCCATATATATATATATATATATATATATATATATATATATATATATATATTCATTTATAAACGAGTTATTACGCAACCTAGGTTTCTACTATGTGGTGTCTTCAGGCGATTTGCAATAACTGATTTTAACGTTTACCGTTTTTTAAGAATAATCACGTAACGGTGAATTTTTTTGAATGCTCATGTGACGGGGAATTTTTGAACCTGCAACTTTTAAAATTACAAGAAATTATAACGTTTTCATCCATGGTTGTATGAACGTAATAGGTATTTTTTAGTACAGTTACACTTAGGCATAATTTCTGTTATTTCATTCAACAGTTCATTTTTGTTTGGGAATAGCATAATCGCTAACCTAGGTCGCGTAATAACTCGTTTACAAATAAAAAATATTCAAAAGTTCTACAACATAATTATATTGAACACTTTTTAATACAAATGCGCACTGGTCTAACTTTATTATGACCAAAAACTAAGTAATTAAACAACCAACCACTCAATCAATCAATCAATCAATCAATCAATCAATCAATCAATCATATATATATATAGTTTATGTTGGATTATCCTCACCGTTTACGGACTGACAACTATATATATATATATATATATATATATATATATATATATATATATATATATATATATATATACATAGAATAAAAAGTGTGTGAACGTTTTCTTTAAAGTGTATATTTATTGTTTTTGTTATTATACATGTTATGATTCATAAATATTTGTGATGCTACACGTGTTTCAAGTCTAAAATTGACTCACTTCAGGCGAATAAATTTATTGTTTTTCGTATCGAGTTCCTTTTGTTTCTGATCGTGAAGTTGTTGTTTTATAAATAGGTAAGTAGAAAAAATTGGAAAATAAATAAAATCAGTAAATTAAAATAAAATAAAATAAAATAAGATAAAATAAATCAAAAGTTGGCACGTTGAATGGTCTGTTTTTTCCACATCAGCATGTGTATAAATGGATAAACAGATAAATAAATAAACAGATGAATGAATCAAGTGTTTATCCCAATTTGAAGTGGTTTTGGTCTGGGGTGACCTTTTTAGTATGTTAAAATTATCTTCTAGTTCCTTAGCTTATCTTATTATCGGTCATTTGGTTGTTCTGTATTGCTTTGGCGGTGTTTTAAATTTGGTGTGTGTGTGTGCGTGTGCAAGCGTTTTTTATTTATTTCATCTTTATGCTTTAGATTTGTTTTTTTATGGGTCATCTGGTTCTTTGTTATTGCTTGGGACTATCTTTTGAATTTGGTAAGTGTGGATGTATGTGGGTTGTGTATGTGTGTGTGTATGTATGTGTGTTTCTGTATGTTTTTCGGTGTGTGTGTGTTTTTCATGTTGTTTTGTTGAGAGAAGGCTTGTATTTTTTTATGAATCTTTCTTCCTGCATTTTTAATATTTCATAATCTGTGTTTTGATATAAGGGTATAACACTGAATTTGCCATCACTACATTCATGCAAATGTTGGGGAACATATAATTTCCTGTTACGTAATAATTTTATATTGCTTCTATGAAGAGAAATTCTATTGTTCAAGCATTGTGTCGCTCCTACGTATATCTTTGCGCATTTGTCGCATTTTAGAGTGTAAACTACATTTTTCGAGTTGCAATTCAGATTCGATTTTATTTCGAATGTAGTTGCGTTTTCGAACTGGAAGTGTTTCCTTCTATTATTATGTTTCATAGTCCACATCTTTTTTGTTGCATTTTGTGACCCCCTGTTGTATTTTGTGACCCCCTATCACAATTTCTCTCGTACAAACAATGTAATTTTGAAGGTAAACTATGACCAGCAATACATTTTTGATGATAAATAATTCCAGCCATACATTACTGCTAAATATTACCAGTAACACATTTTTAGAGAAAAAGTAATGCGAGCACTATGAAAAAATATTCCTTGACTAAGTGTTAATGTTCCGGTTGAAAACTAAAAATTAATTAAATATTAAATTTCCAGTTCGCGAGCCTACGCGAATTTTATTTATCAGCCAATGGGAAGCCCAGAACCAAATACAAGTGTGAAATCACAAATGAGCTGCTGTGATCCAAAAAGAAGATATAAAAAGCGGATACAGAAAGCATTGACAGACAGACCGACGCAGGCCGACGGAGAGGAGTGTAATCAGTATCCCCTTGACCAATTGCTTATAAAATATTTTATTGGTAGAAGAAATGAGTTTAGCTCTAGAAACCAGGTTGGAAATAATTGATCATTTATATTTAGTGGGGCATTCGATAAGGTAATTGAGGGTGCAATTGTTATCACTTGTAGCTTTTTTTGTATACAGAAGTGGGTAAAAGTGTCATAATTAGTATCGATTAAAACATCCAAGAAAAGAATCTTATTATCTTTAGATAGTTCATGCATTAAATTAAGGACAGAATTATTTTTGAAGGATTGTTGCGATATGAGGTTAATTCATCAAGGTTTTTAGCAAGTATTAGGATATCATCAACATAACAGAGGTATATGTTAGATGTTTCTTTGGATAATTTTTATACAAATATAATTCGGAAATAAAAGTTTAATCAGAAAATATGAAAAAATTCAAAAGAAAATATATAAGGCTATGTTGTCTCTGTCGTTTAACACAACTTGTTTAAAAGTTTGTACATGTATACTTGTCTATTTGTCCATATAGGGATATTTATAGATGTGTATATCTGTGCGTCCATATGTTTTTCTCGTTTAATATCTGAATAACATTACAATAATCTAAATCTAATACTTTGTAAAATTTAGAATTTAAAATTTGTAGTCTCTAAGATTATTTTGTAATAATTATATCCACACACACACACACACACACACACACACACACACACACACACACATATATATATATATATATATATATATATATATATATATATATATATGATGGACTCTCCCGTCAGTTTCGACGTATGAGGTCTAGACAACTGTTTAATTCGATGTAGCATGCCTGCATTTACTCAATCGTAAATGGCATTTGAGTCCTGCAAGAGATTTACAAACAAGTCCACAATGGAGGCAAGAAGGAGATTGCACGAATGATCGGCTGGGACACTTGCAGATGCTTTGGTTCTCTCACATCTTACGCGCAGTTGGTCAGTCTCAGTCTCAGAGAACTGCTTGATGCCTCTCTGGCAGGCAGATCTCCATTCAATTCGTTGAGAGGCAATTCGTTCAAAATCACGGTGAGGAATATTTGTACATGTCAAATTAATTTTCAGCTTATCCTTAAAGCGAAGCAGAGGTCTACCCACATTCCGCCGTCCACTGCTGAGCTCGCCGTACAACACTTGCTTTGGTATCCGGTCATCTTCCATACGTAAGACATTTCCTGCCCAACGCAGCTGTGATTGTATCAAAAAGCTCTCAATTCCGCTAATACCACAGCGCGTGAATAGGTCCGCATTAGACATTCGATTGTTTCGGGTGAAACCACAGATTGTTCTAAGGCAATTTTTGTGGAAGACATCAAGCTTCTGGATGTGATTATGATAGACTGTCCATGATTCCGATCCATAAAGCAGCGTCGTTAGCACAACTGCTTTATACACAAGTACTTTAGTCCTTAGGCTATCATCCCATAACTGATGGCGCAGTTTCCCAAAAGCTCTAGTTTACTTTCGCAATTCGATTAATGATTTCATCATCAAGAGAAGCATTCCAATTAACCTTACTTCCAAGATAGGTAAAGTTTTTCACATATTTCAGATCTTTACCATCTACTCGGATTGGTGTATCGGGAAAGCTGTATATTGGTGGCCGCTTCTTTACACCCAGAACTTGTTTTGGTGTGGGGCGAGGTTAGTGAATCATCTCTGTTTTCTTGATGCTGATTGTCAGACCAAAAGCCTTGCAAGCAGTGGAGAACCTATCTACAAGCAGTTGCGCTTCCTCCTGAGAGGTTGCACAGAGTGCAGCGTCATCTGCAAACAAAAGATCCCTAATGATAGTTTGTCGAAGGAGGGTCTTAGCTTTGAAACGCTACTGGTTGAAGAGACCACCACTTGTTCTGAATTTGAATTCTACGCCTGTACCAATATCAGCAAAAGCATACTTCAGCATAACTGAAAAGAACAAAGCAAACAGAACAGGTGCCATTACGCAACCCTGTGTAGAACCATTTGTCACATTGAAAGGTTCTGAAAACTTCCCATTTGAAACAACAGATGCCTTCATTCCATCATGAAAAGACATGATTATATTCAGCATGTCGGGTATTCCCAGCTTTTTCAAAACCTTCCAGAGAGCTGCACGGTTGACTGCGTCAAAGACCTTTGTAAGGTCAATGAAAACCATATACAGCTCCTCATTCTTCTCTCGGATCTTCTCAGCAGCCTGGCGGAGGGAAAAGATCATATCGACAGTACCTCGATCAGCACGGAAACCGCACTGAGATTCGGGGTAGATATCGTCAACAAGGTGTTTGATTATTCTGTTGAGAATAAGCCTTGCCAAGATCTTCCCTGCAATCGATAAAAGTGAGATGCCACGATGGTTGTCACAGATGTTCCTATTGCCTTTGTTTTTATACAGGTGTTGTATTAGTGCATCTTTGAAATACTGAGGGACATTTCCATTTAGCCAGATCATCACAAAGAGACTATGCAGCTTCTTCACCAGTTTCTGACCACCGTACTTAAAAACCTCAGGAAGTAAGGCATCTTTCCTAGATTTTTTGCCTGAAGAAATTTGCTTGATAGTAAGAAAAACCTCATGCATTGCTGGAAGGAAAGAGAATTCAGGAATTTCAGGTCGCTCAGTGATAGATGAAATTATTTCTTCGTCAGTTGTAGAAGCATTGTTTAGAACTGCTTCAAAATGCTTCTTCCAGCGATTCAAAATATCCGCTCTGTCAGTCAGCTCAGCAATGTGCCATCACTTGCAAATATAGGAGAAACACCAGATTCGTGTGGCCCAAAAATTTTCTTAATACCTTCATAAAAGGCTTTCGAGTCCTTCCTATCAAATGCTTCTTGCACTGATTTGGCATGTGACGACCACCATGCCTCTTTCATCTGCCGTAGTGTTTTCTGGACCTTGCTTTTTCTTGCATTGTACTCTTTCTTCTTTAATGTGGAGTTCTTATCCTCAATCCAGATTTTGTGAGCCTTGTGCATTTCGTTGATCAAATCCTGTGCCTCAACATTTTGATCATCAAACCAGTCCTGATTCTTACGAATAAGTAAGACCAGAACTTCCAATGCAGAAGTGTGAATTACGCCACGTAATGATTTCCATGAAGATTCAATATCATCAGTTATTTCAACAGAATCTAATGAATGATGAAGGTGGGCCGACAGTGCCGCTTGTTGACCGGTGCTCTTTAACGGAAGGACGTTAATTTGTTTGGAGACAGAGGAGCGTTTCATTCGTCTGTGTTGTAAATGCAACGTTGTTTTACTTCGGAGCAATGCATGGTCGGAAAGATAGCAACTTGTATGAAATGAACGAGTGATATGAAAGTCTTTAATGTCACGCCTTCTGGTGATGATGTAGTCAATCATGTGCCAATCCCTTGAACGAGGGTGCATCCATGTAGTCTTGTGGGAGATTTTCTGTTGGAATACCGTGTTGGTAATACACAGATTAAACTCCCTACAAAGTGACAACAAAAGAAAACCATTATCATTCATATAACCAACACCATGATGACCCAAAACACCACCCCATGATGCGCTATCCACACCCACATGAGCATTAAAATCACCCATCAATGCAAGTTTGTCCTTGTATCGCACATTCGCAACAATTTCTCTCAGTTGTTGGTAAAATTCATTTTTCTTTGGCTCTGGTCTGTATAACGTGGGAGCATAACAACTAATTAATACGACACGGGTATCGCATTCTAGATGGAGGGTTGTTATGTCGCCAAGTATAAATGAATAACTTAACAACAGAATCAGAATATAAGTTGTATTCCGCGGAAAGACGGTTAGTATGTACAGAAGTGATTAGTAATATTTACAATAGAAAGATACAAGAGTCCAATCCGCCGTAAGACGTGTGTATACGTGATTACTTCCAGTACGCCACCGGAAGTGTGACTAACTCTTCACTGACTCTTCAGTAACTCATTAGAGACTCTCAAGTGACTCTCTACGACTCCCTTGTAGAGAATCCATCATTGCTATATATAGCAATGGGAACACTCCATTTGTAGTCAAATAGGAGCGGCGCCCTAATACCCCCCTCCTAAGACTTTTGCTTCAATTGTATTTTTTCTTTTTCGGGTTTACCGACAACTGGTGTGTTAAATTCCTTTTGCGGGTGGATTTCCTGGTACTACCTTCTTGTACCTGAGGCATTTGTAACTTGAAAGTATCAAAAAGATCCTCCACATTTTCATCCATCTCTTCAGGCGCAACAGTTGTCTCTTCCGAAAATCTTTTTCTTAATTGATTTGCATGCCTTCTATGTTCAAATTTCGGTCCTTGCACCACATAGAGCATGTTTCCTATCCGTCCTTTAATTTTGCCTTTCATCCAGGACGTAGTGTTGTTTTTATAGTTCTTGAAAAACACTTTTTCATTCACCACAAATTTTCTTTTGGGTGTGCTTACATTAGGTGTATCAGCTTTCTTTGATGGAATTAGCTTATCAAAAACCGAACGTACTTTTCTTGCGAACATTGATTCAGCTGGCGACAGCGCTGATGGTGCTGCTTTGTTCGGCGTAATTCTGTATACCTGTAGGAATAACTGTAAAGCCGTTTTCGTGGGCGTCCCCGTAGCCTTCCTTAATGCTCTCTTTAGGGTATCCACGAATCTTTCAGCTAGACTATTGCTACGTGGGTGATAGGGTGGAGTGGTTATATGTTCCACTTGAAATGTATCGCAGAATTCCTTAAACACTTTTGATGTAAATTGTGACCCGTTGTCACTGACAATTGTGTCTACTACTCCAAATCTTGCGAAAAGCTCATGGAGTCTGTCTATAGTATTTTTTGCTGTGGGTTGTTTCATCTGAAAAACTTCCGGCCACTTGGTGTAGCTATCTACGACAATTAAGTAATACGTTTTACCCATTGGACCGGCAAAGTCTATGTGTAGTCTCGACCACGGTCTATCCGTTTTCGACCAAGGCTTTTGTAGTACTTGTGGCGATTTCGCCGCCAGCGCACAACCCTCACATTTTCCAACCATGGCCGCAATGTCCGCGTCCATGCCTGGCCAGAACACGTACGACCGCATTAAACTTTTCATTCGATTCGCACCGGGATGACCCGTATGAAAATCTTTCAGTATTTTCCTCTGTAACACTTTAGGAATTACAACTCTTTCGCTGTAGAGTAATACGTTGTCGCACGTAGAAAAAGTTTCTGCCATTCGTTGGTCTTTTTCCAGTAATTTATTTTTTACATCTTTGATGTAATCGTCTTTTGACGCTTCCTTTTTTATATCTGCTAATGACACCGGTAAATCTCTGACAGTTCCAGTGAGAGTATTCTTCACTTCCACTTCAGATTTTAATGCTGCTATAACGGTGTCCTCTAAAGGTTCGTTTGACTTCGGAATGAGTCTCGACAACCCATCCGCGTGTCCAATTTTTGTTGATGCTAAGTGTTGTAAGTCAAAATTGTAATTTAGAAGCAAAGTACCCCATGTCAGTAGTCTATTTGCAGTATATGTGGGGATTCCCTTTTTGGATCCGTAAATGGTCAACAACGGTTTATGATCCGTCTGCAATGTGAATTTCCTTCCATGAATATATCTGTGAAACTTTGTTACGGCAAACACTATTGCCAGTGCCTCCTTTTCGATTTGTGAGTACTTTTGTTCAGCCGGGAGTAGTGTTCTGCTTGCATGTGCAATCGGCTTTATTTGTCCATCCTTCCACTTGTGTAATATACATGCACCAATCCCATATGTGCTAGCATCGCAAGCGATTACGATGTCTAATTTGGGATCGTAGTGAGCTAAAAATAAATCTGATGTAAGTCTATCTTTTATCTCCTTAAATGCTTTCTTGCAATCCTCAGACCAGCACCATACTTTATCTTTTTTTAGTAGCTCATTTAAAGGCGCATGCAACTTGTGCAGATTTGGAATGAACTCCTGATAGTAACTCACCAAACCTAGAAAACTTTGCAATGTCTTTACGTTTTTTGGATCTGGCATATTTCGAATCGCATGGGAGCGATTTGGGTCTGGCTTTTTCCCATCTTTATTGATAATATGACCCAGATATTTAATTTCTTCCAGCAACAAATCATATTTGCTTTTCTTTATCTTCAAGCCATAATTCCGTATTCTTTTGAAAACTTCCCGTAGGTGACCCTTATGTTCTTCGACAGTTTCGCTTTTTATTAGGATGTCATCAAGATATGCGATCGCGAAATCTAATCCTGCCAGCATAGTGTCCATTGTCTGCTGGGACACCGCCGGTGCTGTTTTTATTCCGAACGCCAACCGTTCGTATTTGTAAAGCCCCTTGTGAGTATTTATGCACAATAGCTTTGAACTTTCATTCTCCACTGGAATTTGGAGATATGCTTCACTAAGGTCTATTTTTGAAAAAACCTTCCCGCCATTCAGCTTAGAAAATACCTCCTCCGGGCTTGGTAGAGGGTAGTGATAATCCTCAATGGCGTTGTTTAGTCCGGTCGAAAAATCAGCGCATATTCTAATCTCTCCCGTCTTCTTTTTTACGTAAACAGCAGGTGCGGCCCAATCGCTATCGTCGACTTTTGTTAGTACGCCTATTTTTCTAGAACTTTCAAGCTCAGCGTCAATTTTATCAATAGCCGCATAAGGCACGTTTCTCTTCTTTTTGAACACCGGAGTCACGTTTTCTTTTAATTTGATTATCGCCGACGTTTTGGTACATCTGCCCAAACCTTCAGAGAATACTTCCGGGAAATCTTTTTTTTTTTTTATCTCCTCCTTTAGTATTGTTGTCACGTCAGACGAGTCTTCTCTTATATTTTTACAATAAGAATTTATGGGAAGATCCCACAAATTAAATTCACTCATCCAGTCAGTGCCAAACAGATTATTCGTTCCTTTCATAACGAACGTTTTCAGTCTTTTTGTTTGGTTGTGAAAATTTACGTTGAGAATTAGCTCACCTTCAAATTTGATCCTCTTTCCAGTCACCGTTTTAGCCACTTTACTAGTCTTCATCAACCTTGGTTTATTTAACTTGTACCAGGTTTTCATATTTATGATACTTATATCCGATCCACTATCGAGTTGCATTCTCACCGGTTTTTAAAATATTTTCACTTCTAAATATTTTCTAACGCCGTGGTTTTGCTCATATGATCTGGTTAATTTTACCTGCGATTTACGTCTAAATCTACACTTAGACATTTTGTGACCTAGCTTATTACAGTGCCTGCATTTTTTAAATGTGAACGGACAGTCACTGCGCCAGTGCCATTCTCCACAAGCATAGCAAGCTTTTTTTGGGGGGGGGTGGTCTTTTTTAAAAAAAAAAATTCTTTCTCCAAGGGCGAATGATTTCTTCGTCTTGTGGACGGAAACCGGAAGTGTGACTTGCGATTTATCTTTTTTACATTGGCTACAGCGGATTCCTGTATTTTTTTTTGCGTCTTCTTTAATACTCATACATTTCTGGCAATAATCCGCCAGATTTTGCAGAGATATGTTTTGTTCGTTCTCCAACTTTGTCAAAATTTTTCTCCTCATCTCGCTGTCTTTCCCTGACACCAGACCTTGCACGAAAATTAAACATTTAAAATTGTTTGCAGTTAGTTCTGCAAGTCTGAAATCGTCGCAGTTTTTGTTAACTACCGAGGCGAACGTGGTGTAATCTTCAGCCTCGTTCTTTTGCAGATTTAGGCATCTCCACCTTTTATGGAACAAGGATAACCTAGGGCTAAATAATTCTTTTAATAGTTTTACAGCCTCATTGAATTCTAGATCCCTTGTTTTTTTCGGAAGGATGAAGTCCGTGAATTTGTTATGTTCATGCGTGCCTAATTTCCTGAGGAGTAACCTGATTTTTTTCTCCGAAGACCATGACTTACAGTCGATTTCAAAAAAGTCCTGGTATCTAAGGTAATACCTTTCAAAAGTTTTGTCTTCGTCTGGATTATAATTGAAAGTTTCAATAGTCGACCAGATGGTGTTCTGGGAGAACGTACTCTCATCTGAGTTTTTATTCTTCTCTAGAATTAACCCTACGAGTTCTTCTTGCCATTTTTGTTGTTTTTTGTCACTTTCTAGACGTAACTGCATCATCTTCTTCTGTAGTTCCAATTGCTGTTTTTGGAATTTTTCCTCCATTCTTTCTTGTATCTGTAATTGCTGTTGCATTTGACATTTCAACAGTTCTAACATGGACGCTTGAAATTGTTCCATTATTACAATTTCTTTATACCGAGGGGAAAAGACCGAAATTTCAACCTCCTCAACAGAAAAAAATTTCACCACAGACAAAAATAGAAAGATATAACTTACGCTTTCTTTGCCGTGTAATAATTCTCGTTAACGCAGTCAATGGTGTAGTACGTATATTTTTCAGAAGTACTTTCGCGTATGACCTGCGAAACTTTTTTCTACGTCCAATTGAAATCTTTGTGTAAATTTGAAATTCTTCGTCCGCTATTGTATTGTGGGACGCGTTTTGGTTTCTTCTTCTTTGAGATCTCTTCGTCACCACCGTTATGTTTGGGACGAATTTTGTTTCCACTTCTGCGTAAATTCGAAGCAATTCGAAGTAACTTTGTTGCCACTATTATGTTGTGTGACGAATTTTGGTTTTCACCTCCGCGTAAATTCGCAGTAATTTAAAGTATCTTCGTCGCCACTGTTAATGTCGTGGGACGATTTTTTCTTCCAACATCTTCGTCGCCACAGTTATGTCGCCAAGTATAAATGAATAACTCAACAACAGAATCAGAATATAAGTTGTATTCCGCGGAAAGACGGTTAGTATGTACAGAAGTGATTAGTAATATTTACAATAGAAAGATACAAGAGTCCAATCCGCCGTAAGACGTGTGTATACGTGATTACTTCCAGTACGCCACCGGAAGTGTGACTAACTCTTCACTGACTCTTCAGTAACTCATTAGAGACTCTCAAGTGACTCTCTACGACTCCCTTGTAGAGAATCCATCATTGCTATATATAGCAATGGGAACACTCCATTTGTAGTCAAATAGGAGCGGCGCCCTAACAAGGGTTAATGTCATTAGGCGATCCGAAAACCTCTTTGGAAGGGTTTGTAATGACTTAGCAAGGTTTGACTTGATAGCAAATCCTACTCCGGAATGACGAGGCTCTTCTGGGCCTTTGCCGCTCCAGAAAAAGGTATACCCGCTTTTCTCTTCAGTCAGTTGCGAGTTTCCAGTCAGGCGTGTTTCACCCAGGGCTGCAATATCAATCTCCCGAACTTTTTCAGCTCAAGTGCAACAAGAGCTGTCTTATGTTCTGGCTGATTATCATTGTCAAGTAGAGTGCGGACATTCCAAGATCCAAAATGAAAGCTTTTGCTTCTTCCATTATTGGGGCTGCGTGCTGGATACCTAGGCAGCTGCAGTTCGCTGTCAAGGATGGTTTTGAGCAAGAATTTGTTTTGGGCTCCTTTTATCGCCCCCTCCCCAGCATGGGGAAAGCAGTGCTGTCCCTAATTAGGGCTGCTTTGTCACCGTTGGAGGACACGAACTGCACAGTTGCTCGAGTATTTGTGCAGAACAGCCATCACCCACCGGTCGCCACAGTGTAGAGTTTCAGCTAGGAACTTCCAGTGATATCCTTCACCTGTTCCCGTCGCCTTCACCCTATCGCCTGTTGACTTTTGTGTGTGCAGGATTTTTTAATAAACTTAAGATGTCAAGAAACCCTCACAAATGATTTGATTATAGTGGTGAAAGCTTGTGCAAATACTATCCACACTTTTTGGAGCCATTCATAAACTCAAGTCGGTGCAAAAAATTGTCCCAGATTAAGCAAGAAAAGACCTCAGGTATTACATTAGAGTTTTCTTCTCCTAGATACCTGTCTTAACAAAGACTAAGGATGGTATCTTGTCCAGTGGTATAAACGCGCCCCCAGACACCAACCTGGGAATTTTAAATCAATTTTAATTTTTATTATAAATTGCAACTAATAATCGATTGATAATACCGATCTTTATTATCATCAAATATTAACATTAATGTCCCAATAAATTATTGTTAGAGTCTATTTTTATGTTCTTCAAATTAGAATTGACTTGCATTTTGATTGGTCACCACAGACTAAGAAAATGTTTCCTTGAATGAGGGGGTTTGGCTAGTTTTGAACCTTTTAAAAGTCATCAACTTGAAATCAGCATGATCACTTGATAAGACACGAATAGTGTTGAAACAAAATAGTTACTTTTGTAGTGATATTATAACATATTTATGTTATAAATTCTAAATAAATATTATTCACTCAACTTTGTATTGAGCACTTTTTAAGAATAGTTTTTTTATTCCATCCATACCTACTCTCTCTCTCTCTCTCTCTCTCTCTATATATATATATATATATATATATATATATATATATATATATATATTCCAAATACCCTTAGTAGAATAGTTAACCCTAAGCAAATAGGTCTAGACGACGGACTAAGAATTATCCCTAACAGTAATGGTCCACTATCATCTCGTATAGAGAAAAAAGTAATTAGGGCATTTAAATGGCTTGGATTTAAAATAGATATTTCCTCTAATTTAAAAATAGTCAACTTCCTAAACATTACCTTAAATTTAACCAGCAACACATTCAAACCATACCAAAAAAATAATGAAACATCAATCTACATAAACGTCAACTCCAACCACCCACAACAAATAATTAGACAAATACCCACAATCGTAAACACTAGAATCAGCAAACTATCATCGAGTAGTAAAACATTTAATGAGAATAAGACGCCTTACAACATCGCCCTAAAAAAAGTGGGTTCAAGCAGGAATTGCATAACTTAGAGCCCCCCAAAAGTACCAGAACCAAAGAACCTAGAAATAGAAAAAGAAGGGTGATATGGTTTAACACCCCATTCTGTAAACTAATATGAATATCGGGCAATACTTTCTAAAATTAGTTGATAAACACTTTAAACAGAGCAACCCACTAAGGAAAATCTGCAATAGAATGACATCAAAAATTAGTTATTCATGTACCAACAACGTTAATAACATCACCAATTCCCATAATAATATATTAAAGAAATTTCATAGCAACAGAAAGACAGAAAGTACAACCCTCTGTAACTGTAGAATAAAAAATAATTGCCCAGTGGGAGGCATATGTAAATAAGAAAAAGTAATATACCAGGCCACCATCTATCCTAGCGTAGACAAAAACCACAAAAAAACCCCCAAAAAACAAAACAAAACATATATAGAAATTTCCGCCTGTCCATGGAAACAACGCCTATATAATCACATCCAATCTTTCTCTAAACCCCACCTAAAATATCAAACCGCCCACTCTAAATATTTCTGGGAATTTAAAAGCAAAAAACTTTCCCCTCAGATTGAATGGAAGATTATAGGGAAATCCCAAACCACCAATAGCTTTAGAGGCAGATGCAACTTATGTTTAGATGAAAAGATTAGAATTATCAAGTTCAGAGGATCTAGCCAGTTGTTAAATCAGAGAAACGATATAATTTACAAGTGCCATCATAGAAATAAATTTAAACTATCCGACACATAAAATCCCAGAATCACCACCTTCCGACACCCTTACCAACCCTCCCATAAATGGATGGATCATTCGTTGGAAAAATGTGCAGACCAATTGAAATGAGGTTAAGAACCCACCATTCAATAGAAAGACACACCCATCTAGGCAAACAATGACTTTATATTATGATTAGTGTACACAAATCTGAAAGAAATATCCTTCCATGAACCATGTAATGAAAAATGCTCAATATATTGACTTCAACATAAACATTTCCCGTGGAAAATGAGGCACCCAAAATATGAGGTGAGATATGTCTCTCATAAAAAGGGGTCCATCTAAACTTATGCATGCTCCTAGAAAACTTGTGAAAGTTCATATGCATTATGTTTTATGTATTATGTTTTATGTATTATGTATTATTGTATGCATTATGGTACGTAAAATGGGGCACCTAAATAGATGTGTACTTCATAGGTAAGAACAAACTTAATTAGGTAAAATATATTTTTTCCATCGTGTGGAAACACCTAATTAGAGGCGAGGTATGTCAACTTTAGATAAAATCAATTATACATGCTCCAACTATATCTTCCCTAGTGTAACGATTTCCTACCCATATATGGATAAATCAACAACCCAAATGAAGTAAAATGGTATAAATAGATATAAACAAGTAATATTTATTATGAATTAAAAAAATAAAAAAAGAAAGTTACCACTTCATTTGGAAATTAAACGTACACAAACGCACAGGGTCTTTATACAGAGTCCTTATACATGGGGACATAGAAAACTACTAGTACACTTATATAAGTTATAGCTTATATATATGGATGTGTGCGTGTATATGTGGTCATGTTTGTGTACGTATGCACACACACACACACACACACACACACACACACACACACACACACACACATATATATATATATATATAATTGTATTTGAGTATATGGGCATAAATATGTACTTGATAGTTACGTATATATCTTGTGCATATAAAAGTATATGCGGGATTGAGAATGCGACAATGATATGTGTGTGCATATATATACAGTACTACGTGAGCGCGCGGAAACCCAATGCTTATAAAGCGTATATATGCGTGAGTAGGACCCAAAAAGAAAAAAGAAAAATAAAGAAATCAGTGGATATGTAAACTTAAGCAAAATCACATTGTAAGTATATGTGGGAATGTACACATATGTATATGTGGAGAGAAGTTAGTATAAGTAAGTAGGTTGACCTAATGGGGTCAAACAGACGCCAAAAGTCAAAAGAATTGTTTTTTTCAGAGGTCAAACCCTTTCAAGATGGTCTGAACAACTTCAAACGGATCCAACGCCATTATTTGGAACTGGACTATTTATTTCTTCCCTCTTTCCTCCTTTCTTTCCTTCTCCTCTTTCCCCTTATATTTATTGTCATTTATTTGTTTGTTTGCAATTTTATGTTTATTATTATTATTCTTATTGTTATCCCTCTCTCCATTTTAAGAAAAGATTTATTCCGGCAGAAATTTTGTACCAGATGGAGGATATATTGTAAGGTCTGATGATATGAACTAATTAAACTCATTGAAATGAGCTATAGTTTATAACTGATATGACGTGTTGAGTTTTCCTTTATAAATTATATATATATATATAAGTGCTTATTTGTTGCTCTACTATTGTATTGAGCGCTTTAGTGTTAGGGTTCTCGTCTCGGGGATTTTTTCTTTTCTACGAGTATTTTGACGTATGTTCAAGTACTTAGTTTGTTTCTTTTTTACTTCCCTTTTTTTCCCCTCCGAGTTTGTTCTTGGTGGGTTTTTCGAGATGAACTGAAATATATTATAACAATTATTAGTGTTAGCATTATTATTATTGTTATTATTAGTATTATTATCATATATATATATATATATATATATATATATATATATATATATATATATATATATATATATAATGTGTGTGTATAAATAAAATCAGATCCTGTGTCTGTTTCATGCTTGAATGGAATCTTCATGGCCTGAAGATTGCATTCATTTGTGACTATTTAGAATTATATTTTTGGTGAACTGTTTGGGGTTACTTTGATTATTGTGGTTGATTTATCTTGCTTTTTGTATTCATTGCTTTGACATATTTTATTAAATCACTTTTTCTTCCTTTTGTGTTAAATAATAACCATATCATTTCCTTTAAAAGAGTTAATAACAAAAGCATTATAAATAATGAGTTCACTAGGCTGAACAGGTTTTGAAAGCCTATATCAGTTTGTTATTCAGAACCATTGTTAACATTGAGCTATTTAAGTGGAGAAAATCAATTCTAATTGCAATGAAAACCTAATCTTGACTGGTTTGTGCTTCTCATAGTTTATTCAGATTTTCATTTTTTTTACATGAATATTTTTGGTTGGATTTAACAACCAAAGAGTAAATAATGTAGAGATATCATTTTTTTCTTCAGTTAGTGTAAACTCAGGAAAAGAATCTATAATTGAAAGAAGTATT
Source organism: Ascarosepion bandense (assembly GCA_037127315.1). NCBI lineage: Eukaryota > Metazoa > Mollusca > Cephalopoda > Sepiida > Sepiidae > Ascarosepion > Ascarosepion bandense. The sequence goes on from JBBBDQ010030368.1 coordinate 132,387, forward strand.
CCAGAAGCTAAGCTAAGCTGAAAAACAGAAGAATTTCATTTGGAACAAAGTGTGATGGATTGTGATACAATATCTATCCTCTTATATAGCAGTAAATGCTAGACAATCTCCCCTGTATGAGGAAACAGAAATATGGTTCTACAGAAGGATACTGAGAATTCCATGGATAGAGCTAGTAAGCAACAATGAAGTCTTAAAGAAAATGACAACAAAAAGAATGCTTATGCTCAGAATCAGGAAGAGACTGCTAAAATTACTTGCACACATAATAAGGAAAGCGAGATTGAAAAACTTAACCCTCACAAGATATATTGAGGGTAAGAGAGCTAGGGAAAGGCAGTAAACTATTTACCTGATGAGCTTGTGTGAATGGATGATGAAACAAGAGATAGCATCCTTATCAAAATTAGAAAAACTGTTAAACACCACAAAGAATAGGAAGTTTTGGAGAGCCATGATCACTCATGTCCTGAAGTGACATGCTACATCGAAGAAGAAGAAAATGTCATTTTCTTGTTTATGTCTTTCATTTTAGTATGACTCCTCTATTGAACAGGTGAAGAGGCTCATCCCTTGTTTCCTGTTTAGGAGGCGGTTTCTGGTTTTCTCTTCTCCAATCTTCTCACTTTTTTTTTCAATTGTAGTAGATAGACTAAACTATTGCCCGGTTCACATTCCACCCACATCTATTGAACAGGTGAAGGGCTCATCCCTTGTTTCCTGTTTAGGATGCGGTTTCCGGTTTTCTCTTTTCCAATCTTTTCACTCCTATGTAGCCCCCTGCACATCAGTGGCATTACCGCCTTGCTTGGGGTGATATGATTAAAAAAAAAAAAAAAAAAAAAAATCAAAATATTGTAGCATCATGTCTAAATGTCAGTCATCTTATGACACATGATGTTGAACAACAAAGAAAAGTATTAATCTATAACCAAATATCTATGTAGATATTAGTGACAAGTGGCTGCTATACTAGTTAAGATAAATAATAGAAACTAATATATTTTGAAAATAGAAAAATGCCATTCAAATATATTAATAATTCTATTCTAAAAATGCCCTTCGTTGTTTATTTTATAAAAGTACAAAAATATTTATCCAGCCAAGTTACTTTAAAGACAATAATCAAAATCATGAGTAAGTAATTGTTTGTTATAATATTTCAAATTTTGTGAACTTGTATGCCAATGAACCTTTTTCTTAGAAGAAAAAAACATATTTTCTTTGCTGTAATAGAATTATAACTGCAAATTATTGAAAAAAGCTGATAATTTTATAACTACAACACTCGACATTGATAGGGCACATATAAAAAAAAACAAAAAACATCAGCTCTAATGGATAGAAAACCCAAGATGAAGTAGTGTGATAATAACAGTATAAAATATGATATATAGAATTAAAGACAGCCTTCCAAATTATTTTAACCACAAAAGAAAACAGGATAAATTTTGGCTGACTAGAAAACACTAATTTCAAATTTGACCAATTATACAACTAAAGATTCATTTCTATACCCAAGCAAGTGATATCAAGATTACAGTTAATTTAGAGGTTTAATGTTTTATTTCAAGTATCACACATTTTAGTCAAATAAAACAACTTTATAAATACTTTTCTTAAAAAGCATTTATCAAATTTATGATACCTTAATTATATAAATATCTATAAAATACCCAAATTTAAATCTGTCTCCATTTCTCCTTCATTTACAAAGCAAAGTGTATTCCTGCTATTTCTTTCCTCCTTTTCTTTTCACTATCTAGTTAACAGACACTTTTCATTAAATTTTGTCTAGTTACAATATCTAATTAATATTCTTTTGTTTCTTGGACTTCTTTCTTTTCTGGCAGTTACTTTAATTAAAGTTTCACCTTCAATCCTTTTCAATATTCGTTTGACATTAATAGTCATTGTTTTTTTTGTTTTTCTCATTGATTCTCTAATTCTGAAACTCACATGGTTGATCTACTTTCTATCACCACAAATCATAGCAACATGATGAATACTTCTTATTGGTTTTGTATATTTTTTTCTGTTCATGTCAATGTATAATTTAATGTTGTTCATTTTGTTTCTTGTCTGCCAAAGTACTTTGTTTTAGCCCATATTCTTATGCACCATTTAATATTCTCTAGCAAGTTAATTCTTAGTTCTTTGCAATAATATGTTAGAAAAGAGAATATCTAAATGAAAGAAGTACAGTGACATAATCTTTTGCTTATATACAACTGGCTTGGCTTGCATTATATCTCTCTCTCCCCCCCCCACTCTCTCTCTCTCCCCCCCACTCTCTCTCTCTCTCTCTCTTTCTCTTTCTCTCTCTCTTTTACACAAAACATTTAGATAAAAATTTATTTGCCAGAAGGTTGAAATTAGAAATTATCTGAAGAACAATTTCAAGAAGTAGATGTATAGCTATGTATATTGAAAATGAGATTTAGGTTACAACAATAGTATTTTCTTTTATTTAATAAAACAACATAAGTAATAAAACAGTCATAAGAAATATTCAAACATTAAATATTTTGCAGGTTTGTTATTGTGAACATAATTATAAAATTTGGTATATTTAAATATATTTTCTTTTTCCACCCCAACCTAACCCAATAGTAACTCATGTGAGATGAAAGAATGGGACAACACAACATGAATTTTGGCCTATTTATACATGCACGGCAACTACTTCTGAAAAAGAATATTCCTATATTTGAAAAACAAATCATTAAATATAATAAACACAAAATGCCTCTTGTTTTAAAAAATACATAATATGTTTTCTTTGTTGTAAAGAGACCTTAAAGAATGCAGCAATTACTGCACAATCAGCCTGTAAGTAAAGTTCTGCTGAATGTCATCAACAGAAGATTAAAGAAAAAGTATAGTCAGGTGATCTCAAAAGAATAGGCTGGATTTTTGAAAAGTGAGGACTCAAGAAGCAACATCAAGATCAACATCAGGATATTGATAGAGTAGTCAAAGGGGTACAATATTTTATTGTCCCTATGCTTCATTGATGACATCAAAATATTTGATTGTTCAGCCATGCCAAGCTATGGAAAGATAATGTTCCCACGTCTTAATGCCCGCCTTATCAGTAGTCACTGTAGAGATCAGGGATCCACTGTACAAACATCGTTGGGTTTAACAGATGTGATTTCCTATAGAAAGGGGTGATAGGCAAAGCTACATTCTATCACTGATGCTGTTCAACATGCATATTGTTACGAGGATGCATTTATATATAAATATAATATTAATAATGTCTAAAAAGTTGTAGTAAAGGACTCTATTGAGTCCTACTTTATATTACAAAAAAGTTTTAATTCATGAAGTAGTCATAAAGATAGAGAAATTAGGAATAGAACATTTTGGAAGATGCCAGAATATTCTAGTAGATTCGAGAGAATTCAAAAGGTTCTAGAAATATGCAAATTAGGTGTTAGCCACTATAAAAATAGGTTTTGGGCAGAGAGTATTCAGTTGTTACCAGGATTTGGTGACATTATCAACTCCGTCTTTGATTCAAGGATTTATATCCAGCCAAAAGAATCTTTAAGAAGTTGCCGATCAACTAAAACCTGAAAGCGAACATGGAACTATATGGGTAAATACATATTTTTGACTTTTTCATTGACCAAAGTAATAATTATTCTTTATATACTCATTTAAGGATTTCCAAAAGGTATAGCACTTAACTTCTTTACTAACTTAACTGGGTAAAGATATTTGACACCTTACCTTCCCCTTCTCTCCTCGTAACACTCTCCAGTAGTAAACTCTATGTTTCTTGTTTTGACTGCAACAAAAATTGTATAGCTGGAAATATTTTATTTGGTTTGCATTGTAAATTAAATATTTGTCTGTGATTTATCTCCGAGTTTTAGTCAGTCATTTTCTTTCTTTTGTTAAACTTAAGATGTAACAAAATTGGGGGTTCATCGACTTTATGATGCATAAAAAAATATTAGGAGCTCGTACATTGCGATAATATAAAAAAATAAATAAATAACAAAAATTAGGAGCTCGTCCAACTCGATAAAATAAACTAAATAAATCACAAAAATTAAAAGCTCGTCTAACTTGATAATATCGCAGGAACAAAACAAAACAAATAAAATAAACTCAATATACGTAATTCGCAAAAAGAAATTAACTATATTTAAATATTTAAATATTTAAATATCGGAAAATAAAAAAAATAAAAAAATAACATGCCTTTTTCCGCGGAAGATTTTTGAAGTTCAGCCGTTTTAGCGAATCACTTGAAGTTTTACAAAGTCGGACTTATTACAAATTGCGGACTATTTCAAATTAGATATAAACATGTTTATGAAAATGACAGAAATTAAAAGTGTCGTAGCAGAAGAATTAAAAAATAGAAATTTCTAAGACTCATATAATATAAACGAAAAATACGACCAAAGTAGTTTACGTCTTCAATTAGAAATATAGAAATTAGAGATGCAAGAAAGAAAAATCCAAGCTGAAATAGAGTTAGAAAAATTAAAATTATAACTTGAAAATAGAAGTCAAAATTCAGAGAATTCTTCCTTAAGCGCAGCATTTGATGCCAATAAATATATCAAATTAGTACCTAAGTTTTGTGAGAAAAAAGTGGAAAAATATTTTCCGCATTTTGAAAAAATAGCAATAAATTTAGGATGGCCTTATGAAATCTGGTCAACACGCTTACAGACAGTTTTGGTTGGCAGAGCTGCTGATATATACTCGGCTCTCAGTATTGAAGAGGCTACAGATTATGAAAATATCAAAAATCCCATTTTAAATGTTTATGAATTAGTACCAGAGGCATATAGACAGAAATTTCGGAATTATAAAAAGTTTCAGCAACATACATACGTTGAGTTCATTAGGGAAAAAGAAGATTTCTTTGATAGATGGATTAGGGCGAAAAAACTAGATAATGATTATAATAAGTTGCGCCAACTCATTCTTATTGAAAAATTTAAGCAATGCGTTTCACAGGAGATTTGAATACATCTCGAAGATAAGGATGTAGAAACGATTAACGAGGCTGCAGTAGTAGCAGATACATATAGTTTAACACACAAGAAGATTTTTGAAAAAAATTAATATAAACGAAAACCAGTCAGGTTTTCACACAAATACACAAGCACTGTCTAAACCTCTCCCTCATAATGTATCTCATAAAAGTGATATGCTCAAGAAATAAGAGATACACCTAAAAGTTCTGTTCGGACAGAATCAAAAATTTCCTGTGCATAATATAAGAAGAATAATCACATCCTATTCGACTTCTTCTTCTTCTTTGTGCCCTGTCCCTTCAGGACGTAGGCGATCATGGTTCTCCACGTCTCCCTATCCCTTGTGGCTCTTAGTATGTTTGCTCCTGTTGCTCCTGGCAACCCTCGTTCCGTCATCCACCTGATCAGACCCTGCAAATATGTTCTCCGCTACCTTCCTCTGTCTTTCCTTCCTTCTATCTGACCAGTCAGTATCAGGTTCTCCAGGCTCTCTTTCCTCATTGCATGTCCCAGGAACTTCAGTTGTCTCTTCCTGATGCTCAGCATCAATTTCCTTTTTGTTGCCATTCTTTCCAACACCTCATCGTTGCTTGCATGCTCAATCAACGATATCTGCAGCATCCTTCTGTAGAACCACATTTCGGCCGCTTCCAGTTTTGTCCTCATTTTCGATGATATTGTCCAGCATTCACTGCCGTATTGAAGAACTGACATCACGTAGCAGTCTAGCACTCTTTTCTTCGTTTCTATTGAGATTTTCCTGTGTGTTAGTATTTTGCTCATCTTCTGGAACGCGTCCTTTGCCATGCCAATTCGCCTTCGGATCTCCGTGTCGCACTTTCCATCTTCTGTTAGAACACTTCCTAGGTACTTAAATTTTTGTACTTGCTTGATTCTGTTATCCCCCACCTGTATTTGGCATTTTGGGTTGGATCTTTTGCTGATGACGATGCACTCAGTTTTCTTAAAGTTTATTTGTAGTCCCTTCTTGTCACTCTCCACTGCTACTTTCTGTAGGAGGTCTTGTAGTTTCCTTTCCGTGTCCGCAATCAGCACTGTATCGTCCGCATACCTTATGTTGTTCAGGTTGTGGCCTCCAATAACAAAAGCTGGCGTGTCATCTAGTATCCTCAAAATATTCTCGCTGTATAGGTTGAACAAATCTAGAGCTATCGGAATCGACCTTCACTGGCGATTTTGTTTTATCGCAAGGTGTTGAATTAGGTGTAATTAAAGTTCCCCTTCAGAAAATTTATATAAAATCGAAATTGGTGAATAGTCCGGTTGTAGTCGGTGTACGACTAACCCTGCCAGTTCAAGGGCTTTCCTTACTGTTAGGCAACGACTTAGCAGGTGACAGGGTAGTAGCAGAACCAATCGTCTGTGATAGAAATAAAGGATGAATTCGAGGTCGAAGAAAACAGTGAATCATACACTGATTGTGTTATTACTAGGTTAAAAGCAAAGAAACAAATTTCAGAAAAGGAAGATTCAGCAACACCCGCTAATGGGTTACAATTGAATGAAACCTTTATATCTCATCATTTAGAACAAACCTATAATTCGGATAAAAAATTAACTAAGCCACCTCCCCCAAAAAGAAATGGTACAGAAAAAATGAAAGACGATCTAAATAAAAATGAACTTGTTATTGAACAAGAAAAAGATCCTGAACTTTGTCTTTTAAAAAATAAAATACTCCCTTTAGAAGAAGCAAGAAAAGTTCAAGAATGTTTTTATATGAGAGATGGCATTTTCATGAGGAAATGGCGCCCAGTGGATGCCAGTCAAAATGAGGAGTGGAAGATAATAAAACAAATAGTGGTCCCGAAAGTATACAGACAAGAAATACTAAACATAGCTCATGATACACCAATTTAGGAATAGATAAGACTGAAACTTAGGATGTCGTCAATTTCTGTAACTCCTGTCACACGTGTCAGATGGTTGGAAAGCCTAATCAAAAGATTCCGTCCGCCCCTCTGAAACCTATTCCAGCACTTGAAGAACCTTTCAGTAGGATACTAGTTGATTTTGTTGGTCCTCTTCCAAAAACAAAAATAGGAAACCAATATTTATTGACAATTATATGTCGCTTTCCAGAGGCTATCCCTCGAAGAAATATTAAGGCTAGTTTTTCTGTTTAGTCGGGATTCCTCCGACTATTCAGTCAGACCAAGGTTCGAGTTTTATTTCTTGTTTATTTCAACAAGTAATGAGTGAAATGGCTATTAAGCAATACAAATTTCAATGTTTATCACCCCGAATCACAGGGAGCTCTTGAGCGTTTTTGCCAAACAGTGATTTCTATGATCAGAAAATATTGTTATTAATATAAAAAGGATTGGGATGAAGGGGTTCATTTTGTTTTGTTTGCCGCTATAGAAGCTGTTCAAGACACTCTTGAGTTTAGTCCTTTTCAAATGGTTTTCGGACATACGATTAGGGGTTTTCTAAAACTTCTAAAAGAAAAATGATTGACTGAACAAAATGAGATGCATCTTTTAGACTATATATCAAATTTTAAAGAGAAATTATACAATGCTTTCAAAATAGGACAAGAAAATTTTAAAAACTTCCAAATTAAAATGGAGTCTAGATACGATAAAAATAGTAAAGATCGTAAATTTGAAAGTGGTGTCAAAGTTTTAGTATTTTTGCCAATTCCTATTCATCCTCTACAAGCAAGATATTTGGTCCTTATGAGATAGAAAAGAAAATTAATGATGTAAATTATATCATCCACACCCTAGATCGAAGGAAAAAGAAAAGTATTTGCCACATTAATACGTTAAAAAGTTATATCAGCAGAAATTATGTTACTAATATTAAACCAGTTTCAACCTTAATAAACATAAATAATACAAATCAACTTGAAGATGATTTAGACCAGGGGTTTTCAAACTTTTTGACTTACGGACCCCTTTATAAAAAATTTATCCATGAGTGACACTTGCACCCTAAAAAAAAGGAAATTTGAACATCAAGCTCTTGCATGGGTAAAATATTTTTTGTATAAATAACGTTGACATGTAATAGGCGATAGTACAAGCTTTTGTCATTTGATAACATTAATAAGTAAAAATAAATATCCAGACATTGAAATTTTATACTTTGAATTTCACGTGATGAGTTAATCCACGGAACCCCTATCTTATCCTTGTGGACCCCTGTGGTCTGCGGACCACAGTTTGAAAACCCCTGATTTAGACAATAATGAAGATACAGGGAGATGGACATGGGTCAGAGTAGTCATTTAAAAAACTCAGAAATCCTATCTAATTTAAATATAAAATTTGATCATTTATCAAATGAGAAAAGAAAAAATATCATAGTTTGGTCAATGAATTCAAAAATCTTTTTCCTGATGTTCCTAGAAAAACAACGGTTGCAGTACATGATGTTTTAGTTGGAGATGAAAAGCCGAGCAAACAACATTTTTACCGGGTAAATCCAATCAAGCTTCAACAGTTGAGAGCAGAGATTAGATACACGCCGGATAATGACATAATTGAACCAAGCAACAGTCGAGTTCTCCTTGTATTTTTATACCAAAACCTGATGGAAACTACCAATCTGTAACAGACTTTCGAAAAGTAAATGCAGTAACCAAAAGTGACTCCTTTCCAATTCCTAGAATTGATGACTGTCTTGACAACATCGGCACGGCGAAATGTCAGTAAATTTGATTTAATGAAAGGTTATTGGCAAGTACTCCTAACTGACAATGCCAAAATTTCAGCATTTGTGACACCAGATGGTTTATGCCAATAAGGTTATGCCATTCGGGATGAAAAATGCGCCGGCAACATTTCAAAGGATGATGCATTCCCTTCTACACGAAATTCAGAGATGTGAGGTCTACATAAATGATGTAATTTGTAACAGCATGACTTGGGACGAACATGTACGCATCATCAAGCAATTTTTTCTTAAGCTGGAAGAAGCAAACCTATGTGTGAACCTAAACAAAAGCGAATTCTGTCATGCAACAGTAAATTATTTGGGTCATAGCATTGGCCAGGGACAGGTTAAGCCTATCACAGCAAAAGTGGATGCTGTCTTAAAGTATCCTATTCCAACTAACAAAAAACAACTAATGAGATTTCTCGGTATGGCTGGATTCTACAGACAATTTTGTAAACATTTCTCATAGTTATTGTTACGAGGATGCATTTATATATAAATATGATATTAATAATGTCTAAAAAGTTGTAGTAAAGGACTCTATTACAAAAAAGTTTTAATTCATGAAGAGTCATAAAAATAGAGAAATTAGGAATAGAACATTTTGGAAGATGCCAGAATATTCCAGTAGATTCGAGAGAATTCGAAAGGTTCTAGAAATACGCAAATTAGGTGTTAGCCACTATAAAAATAGGTTTTAGGCAGAAAGTATTCAGTTGTTACCAGGATTTGGTGACATTATCAACCCCATCTTTGATTCAAGATTTTATATCCAGCCAAAAGAATCTTCAGAAAGTTGCCGATCAACTGAAGCCTGAAAGAGAACCTCATGGAACTATATGGGTAAATACATATTTTTGACTCTTTCATTGACCAAAGTAATAATTATTCTTTATATATTATATATTAATCTTATTAATCTTATCACCCCGAGCAAGGCGGTAACACCACTGATGTGCAGGGGGCTACATAAGAGTAAAAAGATGAGGTAGAAGAGAGTGAAGAGAAAGACGAACCAGTTAGAAAGGAGCAGGGGAAGGATGGGAATACAGGTGTGATGACAGTTGCAAAGGTTGGGAGAAAGGAAAGGATATACAGGGTGGTGTAGAAAGAAATAGAGTCAAGTGGTTGAGAGATGAGTATTGACATTACATTTGAATTCCTGGAGGTTGTAGCAGTCAGGAAAGCAAGAATGTGGAAGCGAGTTCTACAGGCGGGAAGTGCGAGAAAAGAAGCTGCAGGAGTAGAATTGTTGTCTGCATTTGGTTGATCTAACTGGGAATGGGTGAGACCCAGTTGCCAATCTGGTTGCACGAGTAAACAGCTGTTGCAGAGGCACCAGTGACTTAAGTTCGTTGAAGCAGAAGCCATGAAAATATTTATAGAACAAAGGGAAGCCACATCCCGTCGGTGGAGAAGTGGCTGGAGTCAAGCCGCCAAGTCAGTACCTATCACATTACTGATTCTCCTTTGGAGCCTGTCAAGGACACTGAGATAAACAGCAGGGGCGCCTGACCATGTATGGCAGCAGTATTCCATGCACGGACTAATGGTTGATTTGTATATATGCAGGATGGATTCAGGCGTGAAAAACATCCTGGCCCGTCACAGTAAGGGTAAGGCTGAGGAGGTGCAGTGTATTGCTCTCAGGGAGACTCGCTTGGGAGGCAGGAGAGGTTGCCTGTGATGATTGACAGACAGCAGATTGGTCTTAGACGCATTGAAATTTACAAGCCACTTCTTACCCCAATTCACCAATAGCTTGCATAGAATACCAGCGTGCTAAACCCTGTCAAAAGCCTTAGAGATATCCAGAGCAACAGCACGAGCCTTGCTGGACTCCTCAAGGGCCTGGAACATGTACTCTGTAATGGTCATTAGCATGTCGGCTGTGGAGCTGGAAAAGCGGAAGCCATACTGCTTGTCAGAGAAGAGTTTATGGGCAGTAAGATGTTGAACTATTTCAGCATTAATAATGAACTCGAACACTTTCCCGAAAATTGGTAGAAGGCTAACAAGGTGATAGCTGGATGGGTCCAAGAGTTCTTAAATACAGGAACAACAGAAGAGGACTTCCAGCATGCAGGAAAACAGGAAGCAGAAAGGCAGTAGTTATACAGTTTAGAGAGGACAGGGGAGAGTTCAGGGGCACATTTTTTAAGGACAATCATCAGGATTCCATCACCACCGCTTGTCTTATGGGGGTTAAGTTTTGATATTACTTGGAATACTACTGTTGAGGTAATGTATACATCGTACAGTTTAGCCTCAGTTCTAATAGAGAAGTCGGGTGAGAGTACTCCAAATGAGTCAAATGTGGAGTTGGATGAGAATCTGCGAGCAAAGCACTCAGCCTTGTCCGCTGATGATATGAGGACCTCAAATTCGTTGATTAAAGGAGGGATAGAGGATTTGCTATTGTTCAGCAGCTGTTTGCATAACCGCCAATAGTCCTTGGAGCCGAACTTGCGGTCAGCTATGCGCTGTCTCATTCTCTTGGCAAACAACCAATTGGCATCATTCAGGATTCTCTTGCACTCATTACTAGATGTGAATAGACGCCTATTGTGGTCAGATGACTGTCTCTGAAATAGTCGGAGGTAGTGGTTCTTGTGGTCAATGGCAGCTAAACAGGCAGAAGAGAACCAAGAGGAGGAATGAAGTTTGAGACGAAACTTCCTGGTAGGTATGAAAGCATCAATGCCAGCTTTCACCCAGGATGAGATCTCAGAGGTACAGTCATCAACTGGGAGATCGAACACTTTTCCCCAAGAGACGTCGCATAGGAAATCGCGAAAGGCGTCCTAGTCAGCTCTTTGGTAGCAGTAGGAGGTCCTATAGGTAGAAGGCTCCTTGTGGGAGTGAAAGTGGAGAGAAATATTAAGAGAGACAACAGCATGGTCGGAGTTGCCGAGAGGGAAAAGCTGCGAGACTTGGCAAGAGTCAGGTGCAGAGGTAAAGCATATATCTAGTAGAGAGGCGTGTCCAGAGGGAGTGCTTGGGAAGCGTGTGGGGAAGTCCACTACTTGCGTAAGGGATTGGGAAATGGCAAAGTTCATGGTGTGGAAGCCAGCTGAATCAGAGGCTTTAAGCCACTCAGCATGATGGGTGTTAAGATCTCTGAATACAAATATGTGAGCAAATGGGTGGTAGGAAGTAGCCTTATCTATATTGTCAGAAATGCTGTCTAGAAGGGAGCAGTTGGGAGAAGAGGGGGAAGGGTAAAGGAAGAAAAGTTAGCTAACCAAACTGAGAAGTGACAGACGGAGACATACATATTGGTGGTCAGGGGATAAGATTGATGTCACCCTAGCTACAGGGAGGTGTTCACTAACGTAGACCCCCAGCCCATGCATATGGACAGTGGAATCCTTCCTTTAGAGGGGAAGGTAACCAGGGATCGAGAAGTCAAAGGAGGGAATTGATGAGTTGAGGTTAGTCTCACAGAGTGCTCGGATGTCAGGGCACTTTTCGTGGAGGAAAGCTTCTACACTACAAAAGTTGGTACGAATGCCCCGGATGTTAGTAAAAGAAATGTTAAGAGATTTTGGTGATTTGAGTTTGGCTGGTTTAAGATTTTTTCTGATTCCGTTTTTCATGTTAAAATTTGTTGGTAGGGAGTGACCTTGAGTAGAGGATGCAAGCGGTCATTATCCACGATATATGCTGGGAGGGAAACTGGCTCGGGCTGCATCAAAGTGTAGCCTCGGGGTTGCCCACCGAAAGCACTTGCAGGGACACTTATCCATGTCGCGACATGGCACTACAAGAACCCCGATATTATGCAACTGTTGATCAGAGCAACCGCTCTTGGCGCTATGCAAGAGTTAGGGCTCCTAACTACCAGTCGGAAACAACAACCAGGAAACTGCCAACCCGGTACCCTCACAATGATGAGATGTTGCCACCAACCAAATACAGAAAAATCACGGAAGCACCAGTACTGAGGTCTGAGGAGAGAAAAGAGAAACTGGAAGCCATATCCTAAACAGGGAACAAGGGATGTGCCTCTTCACCTGTTCAGTCGACGTGGGTGGAGTGTGAACCGGGAGATGGTTTGGTCTATCTACTCCAATTAATAAAAGATAAAGTAAAAAAAAAAGAGAAAATGATAAAAAAAGAATAAGTTACATCCTCATTTAAGGATTTCCAAAAAAGTATAGCACTTTACTTCTTCGCCAACTTAACTGGGTAAAGATATTTGACACCTTACCTTCTCCTTCTCGCCTCGTAACACTATCCAGTAGTAAACTCTATGTTTCTTGTTTTAAATGCAACAAAAATTGTATATTTGTAAATATTTTATTTGGTGTGTTCTGTAAATTAAACATTTGTCTGTGATTTATCTCTGAGTTTTGGTCAATCGTTTTTTTTCTTTTGTTACACTTAATACATAACAATATGCAAGATGTATTGGAAAGGAAGAAGTTTGGTGTCAAGATTTGTGGAAAGAACATTGATGACATGCAGTTTGCTGATAATACAACCCTCTTCTCAACCTTCAATAATAGCTGTATTATGTTACTACAAACTGTAAGTAATTCCACTGCTTAGTCAGGTCTTCTGCTAACCTCAAAGATTATCAAGCTAATATTGATTGATGCCCCTAGACCCACTTCACAGACTGTGAATTCTTGCTGCCAGACTGACTGTCCCATTTTAATACATCACTCAATAAATCCCGGGCCTAACTAATTATTGGGGAGTCACCTCTTTTCACACACTCTATGGACTCTCCCATGGTATACAAATACTCCTTCCTACACAGAACATTGTTGTTGTTAGAGTTGCTGAGACTCTTCAACTATAACACTGTCAGCTCTCTGCTTCCGAGCAGGGAGCAATAACCCAGTTGTGGTTCCGCCGAAGGGTAGAATCACGACTGGGCAAAAATAGACAGACATTTTTTGGCCGGGCCATATAGCCCGGAAATCCCAGTCAAAACTGACCATGTGTCATATGTTGCCCTTACTGGGAGGGACAACTAAATATAGTTGTTAGAGTTGCTGCTTGTCAGAGCAGTTGAACCGCCATTCGTTGGTCAGCAAGAACATAGACTTTTTACCTGGACTTACTTCTTGTATGTATTTGACTCCGACTAACAAGTATTCCTGAATCTACTAACCGTGTACGTGATGTATATCTTTTGTTCAATATAGTTACATTTTTCTTTTCATATCTGTTTTTGTTATTATTATATTGTGTGGTTTTCTAAACAAGACTCCACATCATTTTGGCGACGAAGATTCGAAGAAGTTCAGTTGGAGAGAAAAAATTCAAGTCAGTCGTTAAACAACAATTTGGCGACGAAGGATTCGTGCAAGTTCACGCGGATGAAAAAATACGTTCTCAAGTAAGTCGCCAAACAACAATTTAGCGACGAAGATTCGAAGAAGTTCACGCAGAGAGAAAAATACATTCTCGCCAAACAACAATTTGACGATGAGGATTCTAACAAGTGCACACATAGGGAAAAAAGACGTTGTCACATCAGTCGTAAAGAGCAAATTGGTGACAAAAAAAGAAAAAAAGAACGAACTTACGCATAATACCAAATAAAAAAAACTTAGCGTCGAGGACCTCCAAAATCACATAAGAGGAATCAACAACATCAAATTGGTGAAACAGATTCGCGCACAAGTCGCACAACAAAATGTGACAAATTTTTTTTTCTCCTCCTGAATCACTTTAACAAAGTGTGCTACAAACTAACTCAAACAAGTGAAACAAGTCGACCACAAACAAGTTGTCGACACTAATACAGAAAAGAAAAAATGGAAGATTTTCAAAAGGGGATACTCGAAATTATAAAGAGAACTGAAGAAAGACAATATCAATTAGAAATAAAACAAATGGAAATGCAAAAGGCCCACGAAATAAGACAAATCGAAATGCAAAAGGCTAACGAAGAAAGACAAACAAAAATACAAAAGAGACAAATAGAGATGCAAAAGCAAATTGAAGAAAGACAAATTGAAATGCAAAAGGCAAACGAGGAAAGACAAACACAACTGCAAGAACTGTTATTAAAATTAACAAGCACAGCCCTGGATAGGAACATGGAGAAGGAGGAGACATTTTTACAAGATGCGGTGTGGAAAGCGATTCAAATTTTTAAATACTCAGTTGTGGAAGATAAAAATTTTGGAGAGTATTACAGGCGATACAAGGATATTTTTAATATCGACTGTCAGCACTGGAGTGAGAAGAAAAAATTAAGACTTCTACTCAGGAAATTAGGCACAGACGAATACACCAAGTTCGTAGACTATATTCTCCCTAAAAAAACGAATGATCTAACGTTTGATGAGGCAGTGACAGGCATCACAGAGCTATTTAGCCCCCAAATCTCGTTGTTCCATAAAAGGTGGAAATGCCTTAATCCCGGAAAAGACAAAAGCGAGGACTATTCCACTTTGTAGCTATCGTCAATAAACATTGTGATGATTTTAAATTGTTGGAACTTACCCCAGACAATTTCAAGTGTCTCATATTTGTCCAAGGACTAGTTGCTGCTAAAGACAGTGAAATGAGAAAACACATGCTGACCAAACTGCAAAACGAGTCAGGTCTAACATTACAAAAATTGTCAGAAGATTGCCAGAAATGTCTCAGCATAAAGAAAGATGGCATGGACATTGAAGAGGCAGGAGTAGCGTACATTCGAAAGGCAAAAAGAAATTTACGTTTTGTACCCTTCCCACAGACAAAACAAAATTATAATGCCAAAGAGAAAAAACACAGCACTACGGTTGACAAGAATCCAGTAAAAAACAAGCCACCCCTTTCTGCATGTTACAGATGCGGTGGATGACATTGGTTCAAGGATTGTCTTTTTAAATACAAAAATTGACAAGCATATGCAGAAATAAAAATCAACCTAGTAGGGTAAGGTCTACTACAGTGGAGGATGAAAATAAGGAAAATATCAGAAAATACGTTGAAATGGAAATTCTGAATAAAAAAATTAAATTGCAACTGGATTCGGGATCTGATTTGACAATTATAAACTTACAAACATGGCGGAAGTTAAATAGGCCGACCATGCTACACACTAAAAAAAATTGCTAAATCCGTAACGGGGAAAAAGATAGATTTCGAAGGCGAAATTATAGTGAACGTAAAATTCCAGGGAGAAATAAAAAAAATTAAAAATCCATGTGATGAGAAATTCAGACAACCTAGTAGGAACGGACTGGATGCAGATATTCAATGTATGGTATTTACCTATTAGTTCGTTTTGTAAAAGAATAGACTGTGAGTTTTTGGAAGCCACAAAACTGAAGGAGGAATTGCACAAAGAATTCCCAGAAATATTTTCAAGTGGGTTAGGACATTGCAACAAATTTGAAGTGAAAATCGAGCTTAAACAGAATGCTCAACTTGTATTTAAGAAAAAGAGAAACGTACCTTTAGCTACAATTGACAAAATAGACAAAGAATTGGAGAGGCTAGAGCAAACTGGGATTATTTCAAAAACTGACTTCAGTGAATGGGTGGCACCGGTTGTTTATGTTAAGAAAAAATCGGGAGAAATCCATGTGTGTGCGGATTTTTCCACTGGACTGAATAATGCAATTAAAGACCATCACTATCCATTGTCTAGCCCAGAAGAAATATTCACTAAATTTTATGGTGGAAAATTTTCTCAAAGTTTGAACTCAGCGAAGCATACTTGCAGATTCTAATTACGGAAGAAAGTTCCAAATTACTGTGCATAAATACTCTCAAAGATCTATACAAATACAACAGGCTAATGTGGGATAAAAGTAGAGCCTGTGATTTTTCAGCAGACGAGGGATACTATGTTGACGGGGCAAAATTTCACCACAGCTTATCTAGATGATATTTTAGTTAAAAGTGATAATTTAAAAGACCATGTGACACACATCAAGGAAATTTTTAAAAGACTACAAGACTTTGGGTTAAAAGTTAAACAGAAGAAATGTGATTTCTTCTTGAAAGAAATAAAATATCTAGACCACATCATAAATAAGAATGCCAGGAAACCTGACACAGAGAGAGCTTCAACAATCAAAAACATGCCTGAGCCTAAAAATGTCGCAGAATCCCAAAGCTTCCTTGGTCATTCTATTTACTATGGAGAGTTTATTGATAGCATGCATAAACTGAGGGCACTGCTCAATGAATTACTGAAGAAAGAAAGATATCCAGTGGAATTGGTTGGAGGAGTGCAAAAAAACGTTTAACGAAATTATAAATAAATTTGCATCAGATTTAACCTTGACACATTTCGACCCTAGGCTGGAGATTATTGTAGCAAGTGATGCAAGCTCACACGGTGTGGGAGCATGCATTTTACATAAACAAAAAACATAAGAAAACAAAAAGAGAAATCAAAAAAAGTGAGGGAAAGAAAAAGGAAAGAGAGGGACACAGAGGAATTAAAAAGCAGAGGAAAACAAGAGAGAAAGAAAGAAAGAAGAGGAAAGAGCCAATAAAAAATGGCTCAATGAGAAATAGACCCCAAATTTAGGTAGGAAGTAAAATATAAGCATATACAGATTTTTGGATTTCTTTTTTTGTTTTCTCATCTTTCCTATCCTCTTTACCTCATACAGAAAATTTTTCCAATAATAAAAGGAAGTGAATTTTCATAAATTTTCTTTTTAAAAATAACATTAATTACCATCATTATTAACTACTTGATGAGACATTGTTCTTTCAATGTCGAAACAAAATGTACAATTTTGTGGTAGATTGTAGTTTGTACATGTTCTAAAGTATAATTTATAATAAATATTTATTGCTCTATTTTTATATTGAGCACTGTTTTAAATTAATGTTTTTAACGTTGCAAATATTTTCTTCGATCCTTATTCTTTTATTATATATATATATATATGGAGGAAATATATTTGACAAAGGGAAAATTTTTTATGTGACATGTTTCATCCTTTATAATTTTTTCAGATTAGTTTTCTTTACATTGATGCAACTACACATGCACTTGAAAGAGAAATGCTGGGAATTTTAACTTTAGAAAAAAATCATTTATTTTTTTAGATATGTATTTTGGGTATATATTATTTTGAGTATATAACATTTTGAGTATATAATACATCCAATTCTATTTAGATTATTTTTGCTTTTGTTTCCATCATCCTTGCTGTTAAATATCCCACATTGTGATAGTAAAAGATCTGACAAGAATGGTGAAATATTTTAAGAGGCTGGATGCAAATTTACTATAGATGATCTAGCGATTAAAGCACTTTTTATACATTTTTGTACTAGTGAATTGTTTTCTCTTTTAATTAGAGTAGCATTTTTTATGCAAAAATTTCTCAATTCCATATTTCAAATTAGCATAATTATAATAACATTGTGTTTCATTTTCTGTTTGTTTTTAATCATTTGTTTTGTAGTTAAAATATTTTCCTCTTTGTTTATTAAGTTATATACTTAACAAATTATTGGCATGAGCAGAGACCTCCAATTCTTAATACATATTTGCACAATCCCTTAAGGGGTTGTGCAAAAGAAAAAAAGAAGAAAACTTTCTTTTCTCACTTCATAAATTTTCACCATACAATATAATAACCGAGATTTTGCCACAGTGATCTTTGACAGGGGTACTTTTTAAAATATGATACTCAGCAGTTAAAAAAATGATACTTTATGAACCTCATGTTCAACCAAATAGTTACCTGTAAGAAGTATGGTTTTATTCTGAAAAAAAAAAAATTATTCTTATCAAGTCTTTCAAGAAAAAGAGATGTTTAAGCCCAAGAGAAGGCATCATGGCTCAGTTAAATCTTACAACTATCAGCATATTTAGATACTTGTAAAATAGTGTAACGTGTATGTAAATAATTTTAAAAACTAGAATTACAGGAAATTCAATTACACATCACAATAAATTCATTCAGAAGTGTAAAGGCAACAAAGAAGTTTTAAGGAAAATGGGTACAAAAGAGAACATTTGTACATAGAATCAGAAAG
Source organism: Ascarosepion bandense (assembly GCA_037127315.1). Lineage (NCBI taxonomy): Eukaryota > Metazoa > Mollusca > Cephalopoda > Sepiida > Sepiidae > Ascarosepion > Ascarosepion bandense. The sequence continues at coordinate 151,049 of JBBBDQ010030368.1, forward strand.
AAACTGTTGAGATTTCTTGGACACATAATGAAAAAAAGGATTTGGAGAATTTAACACTCATAAGACATATTGAGGGGATATATAGAAATTGCATTAATGCAGGGCAGGGATAGCAAACATTAATCAAGATGAGTTAAAATTCCAACTGTGTTTGTTTTCTCTGGGGAAAAAGGTATGAATTCACATCCCCCCCACAGCTATGAGTTAAATAGCAAGGTGAACTACAGAATCTAACCTTGAGTAGCAGCCAGTCTAGAAGAAGGCCTACTCTATGTTCAAAACTATAGTAGGCAACAGGAAACAAGAAAAGATGGCAATCTCAAGATATTAAAGAGATTGAATCTGCAGAGAGTCATGATTGCCTACACCCTGAACAGACATCACATAAAAAAGGATTAATTACTAAGTAGATTTTCATTTTGTAAATATTCTTTAAACTTTTAACATTATGTGCGTTTGGTTCTCAGAGATCTTTTTTGCTTGAATATTATTTTTTCATACAAATCCTTTTTAATGATGGACCACAAATTATTATTACTTCTTAAATAGTCTTGTCAGATTGAGATATTCATGTGGATGCCATGCATGGAATTAACTTTGTTCAGAAATATCTAAACTATCAGCTGTATACAACTATTTTCTCAGTTTGATGCTTAAAAATGGCTTTGATCAATATAACATAAATATTATGTAACTTCAGGATTTGATTGTTTGTAGCATATAGGTCTCAGTGAGGACCATCCTTCTTCAGGCTTCATGGATTGGCAATACAGAATCACAAACAAAGCATTGTACTAGATAAAAATTGTATCACTTGAGAACTTTTAAAAACAGTAATAACTAAAATGGATAGCACATTTATTTTATTTGAAAAAACTTATTTTCAATTGAAAGCAGCACTGGCTCCTTGATCAATGAATGCAGAATTTTCCTTTATAAGGAAAAGAGTAATATTAACTGTGCCTTCAATATCTGAAGAGTTTGCAGTTGTCCCATTAATATGGTACCTTTGAAACCTTTTTTGACAAGGTAGACAATAATTTTGAAGAAGCATTGTCTTGCATGAATGTATGCTTTATTCTAAAGGCTTGTACTACTCAAGAAATATCTTCACATCAAAAATGTTCAGAATATTTTAACAAAACTACATACTATTACTGTCCTATAATATTTCTTACATTTAAATGTGTATTCTATGATCAAAATATCACAACTATTATGGGGCAGAGGGAGTAATGTTGTAAATATAGTCATTGCTCTCCATAGTTTCCTTTTCTTTAATATCTATGCATTGCCTTATCAGATTTTGGGAAAGATAGGAGAATGTTTTTCTGTTTTTCTTTTCCAAGACTAGTTCTATATTCTAATTCTAGAATATTCAATCTGCCCTATGCACCCTTAGAAAAAAAAATAGATCCATGCTTTTTCAAGAGTATCAGTACTAAGTAAGTGTAACAGCCTTATTCTATTTCCTTCTTTGGTAACACCACCCACACATACACAACTTAGTGATTGCATATATTTGGATGCTTTTGCTCTATATGAGATAACTTTGATAAGATCTAGTTATACACAAAAACATTTTAAGGATTTGAGAAAATCTTGTAATAAATGTATTGTTCTTTGTTAATGGTAAAAATATTTCTTCTTTACAATGTATGCATTCAATGTTTTGAAATTTTCCATTCTGAATGAATTATGACCAGTTTTCTTAGGTGTGGGATGGCTTACTCACATACAAATATAGTCAAAAGTCTAACCTTATGCATTTCGTTCACAAAGTAATAATTACTATTGAATTTTATTTTGTGATAAATGTGTAGCTTCTTATTTGTAGAGATACACTGCTGGTCAACATCTTAAGACTAAATACAAAAGGGTTGAAAAAATATAAAATATTGTTACTTTAACTGAAATAAATTTGTGAAACATTTACATTTAGTTAGAAAATCTGGTTTATCATCAAACAAGTGAAAATTCTTAGCTTTTAATTGATTAATTTAAGAAAATATTGAAAAAGTATTTTTTGGTTGGTCATGAAGATAAGACCATGTGTGAAAAAAAAAATTACTGGACAAAAATTTTATAACTACTCAGTGTGCTCATAGCTTCAGGTGTGCAGACATCTACTTAGCTCATTTCCAGAAATAAAATTCAGATTTTAAAATGGCTAAAGGTAAGATTTTAACAAAGTTCAAACAGGGCAGGATTGTTGAACTTCAAAAACATGGTCTTTTGCAACAAGCCATTGCAAATGAAATTGGCTACATCAGAACTGTCATTGTTAACTTCATTAAAGATCTGGATGTGTATACTTCTAAAAAATCAAGCAGTCACCCCAATAAAATCTTACCATCTCTAGACAGAGGCATTAGGTGAAAAGTTAAAAGAAATTTAAGCCTAACATCAAATCAGATAAAAGCAAATGCAGATACTGAATGCAGCTCTCAAACAATTTGATTGTATTTAACTAAGTAAGAGTTTCAGAATGTAAAACGACTGCAGAGGCCTTGCCTTGTTCCTCACCATAAAACCTCACATTTGCAATTTGCTTTCTGTTATCAAACTTGGGATATGAATAAATGAAAGAAAGTTTTGTTCAGCGTTACTGGAATGCAAAAAATGTTACAAAAGAAATTTTCTTAACATGATACAGTGGAGGTGGATCAGTTATGGCCAGGGCTTCATTTTCATACAATGGAACTCTTGAGTTAAATGGTTGCCAAACAGCTGCTAGTTACTTTGACTTGTTAAGAAAGGCATTGCTAATTACTGAAGACCCTCACCTATGGAGAGAAAATTGGATTTTCCAGCAGGATAATGCTGCAATTCACAATGCTTGAAGGTCGAAGGAGTTTTTTTAGGGAAAACAACATTTAGCTTTTGAGCCATCTCTTGTGCTCTCCAGAGCAAAACCCAAGCAAAAATGTTTGGAGATTGATGGCAAAAGATGTTTATAAACATGGATTGCAATTTCAAACTGTGGATGCTCCTCAAGCTGCAGTTTATGAATCCTGGGTAAGCATCCCGAGCACTGTCATACAGAAGTTAATAATAATGAGTATGCCAAAGCAAATTTTTGATGTAATTGACAAAAATGGAGAATATATTGAATATAAAATTGTTGTTGTGACTTATTTGTTCTGTATTTTCTGTTTTTATTTACTTGGTCTTATCTTTATGACCAACCAAAAATATACTTTTTCAGTGTTTGCTTAAATGGATTAAAAGCTTAAAATTTTCATTTGTTTGTCAATAAACTAGATTTTCTAATTAAATGTAAATGTTTTATAAATACATTTCAGTTAAAGTAACAGCATTTTATATTTTTTTAACCCTTTTGTATCTGGTCTTAAGATTTTAGCAGGAGTGTAAAACGCTCACATTTCTTTTTCATTTTCAATCATGACCTGACAGGGTGCAATAGATAAATTGTCATCTGAGTTACTCAAAAAATAAAAATAGCACAGACATCTCATTTTAAGATATTTATTTTGTGGCGGAGACTTACCTTGCCAAAGCAAGAGAAGGCAGGTTGTCTGTACATGCGTTTGTAGATGTCATGGAACTGGGAGGTGAGCTCATGCAAGGCAGTTTTTGGAATGACATGGCACATATGTCATCGGCAAAAGCAAGGCTCTCACATGCAAGAAATTTAATTTTTTTGCCCAAGACCAAAAATGCATAAAAAGAGCCAACTTCTGTTTTGGAGTCAGTTTGGTGTTGGCAATTCATGAAGGCTACACCGGTGTTCGGGAGACAGTGTTTTGTTTACGGTGTGCAGGGTACAGAGTCCCAAGTGAAGCAGTGTTCCAGATTCTACGAGGAGCAGCTGGGAGAATGGATCCAAGCGGTCATTAATTTCTGTACCAACTACACTTCAAGAAACAAATACTACATATTTATCAAAATTAAACAAAAATATCTTGAAATACTAAAAACTAAATTTATTCAATAAAATTGAAATTGAGTTCAGCCACAGTCAACTTCAAAATATGCTAAAATCTTAGTGTTTAAGTTGGTGAATTCTGCCATAATCTTTGCCTTCCATTCATCTTTGATATTCCAAGTAGTTTTGTTGGTTTCACTCTCAACTGTATCTCATACATAATAAAGAGGATAATCTTGGGAGTTAGGTGGTCAGATGTAAGGGGTGATCTGGTTGCTGAAATTGTCTGACATCTATGACTGAGTTCTCCTGTTTGTGTGGCATACTGCTCTAGACATAAGTTCTTCTAACCACCCTCTTAAGCAAGGGAAGCACTATCTTCTCAAGGCACTTGGTGTAGGCCTTCGTGTTGAGTCTGAGTACTTAAGTGGAGGCATAATGCTGCCATCGCTAGTGATCACACTAAACACCTTCATAATCACAATTAGACTCATCCAACTCTTTTCAAATTCTCTGTACTAACCTTAGATTGACACCCAAACAATTGGAAATGTTCATATTAGAGCTTCCAGCATGAATGCCAAGAAGTACAGTATGCTATTTCCAAATATCTGGCTGACTGAATTGTGTCATGGTGCTCTGTTTTTCTTCATGGATGGTGCCCAACTGACCTTACTTTACTGAGCAGTTGACAAAATAAAAAACAAGCAATGTGCATGTGCAAAGTTAAAAATATAAAATGTTAACAATTTACCCATCGCACCCTGTAGAATCAAGTACACAGAAAATATATTCAGTAACAAGATTGTTACACACAAAAAGACATTTCTATTAGCCTGTGTGACATTATTATGCAAATCACATAAACTTCAAAGTTGCTTTAAATAAACTCGAATTTGTTTTAAAAGAATCTTATCAAGTTTTAAATGATCATTACAGATATCAAAACAAAGCCTAAGGGATTTTAGGTCATTTTTTTTTTTTACTGAAGTTATGCATAACTAGAGAATCACTTTTTACTTCATTAACAAGCTAACCATATAATGGATCAACACTTCTAATAAAATAAAAAACAAACAAATATAGTCATTAGAGTATTTACATTTTTAAGTCACTTTCTAACATAGTGGTTTTAATTTTTTCCCAGAGGTTGGCACTAGTATCTTATTGTTTGTCATCTTCATCTTCACAAGTGACCATAGATTTTCTATTGGATTTCAATTAAGACTTGATGATGGCCATTCTATTATCTTGTTTCCTGTAAAACTTTAATAACCAAGAACAATCATAGGCATCTGTTGATACATGAGAAAGAGCATTTTCGTTCAGAAATACACACTTCACTTTGAAACTGCAACTCAAAGAAAATCTTGTCCTTGGAATTTCATTTGTTAGCATTGTTCAGTTTCACATCTTTATCAAAATTTTAGTGGCTAAGAAATGGTTTGGTTGACAATTCCAGCCCATATTCATCATATCACCATGTCCATGCCACCTTTTTTAGCCACAGACACCACTGTATCAGATATAATCTAATCTGTGGCTTATCCATCAAGTCTAACAAACATCATATGTGAAAATTACTTTAGAAAAGTCACTTTTCTTGGATTTCTTTACTGAACAAAAGTTGTGTTGGAAATTTCTTGACAGATCTAGAATTTCAAAGTATCCTGTACCTTTTCTCTCTCTTAATTCTCTCAATCAGTCACAGCCTGTTCAAAGATCTGTGCGCCTGTTAATAGTGGTTGTTTCTCTATAAAATGCTTTATTTACATTTTTTTCAGGAGCTAAATTTAAAAAAATTCATTTCTTTTGCTTTTAGTTCTCAATTTAGTTATATTTTCAGCTTCTTTTAACATTGGATGATTTCTGCAAAGCTCCTTTGAGATCTCCAAAGTGGAAATTCAATAACTTTGTTATCTCCTTTTCCGTATTTTTAGATCTTTTCAATTTTCAGGTTTTGATATATATATACTGGAAAAAAACTAAAAAATAGTACTGTTAAGTTTTAAAGGCTTATTGTTATAATCTGCATAATAACTTCGAACATTTCATTTTAATAAGTTTCCAATTTCTCAAATAAAATCCATGTATCTAGAAATTAAAGATTTCACCAAGGATGGAAAAGATAAGTTTAAATTTGACAAAGATTTATCCAGGCCTTTTTGAGTTATTGAGATTTATATGATTTGCATTTCAGACAGGCTGTATATAAATATGGAAATGATATGATAATTTTATGACTATAGATTGAGGTGACATAATGTTTTAACTATTTTGTCATTTGTTTTAACTGCCAGGCAGATTATTGCAAAATATTAAATCTCTGCACTTAATCTGGGACAGTTCGAAACCCAAATAATAAACAATTATATTATTGTTATGATTCATTGTACAAAATTGCTGTGTCATTATCCATTAACCTTCTCACAACCTCAGATTCAAGCTGAATATAAATTTTAATTATTTTGATCCTAATTTAAAACAATATTTTTGCTTGATTAAGGCAATTGTAATTACTTAAATGATTTTGAAGGCAAAATATAGAAATATGCAGAATGATTCAAGTAATAACATGATTTTAATTTTCACAAGTAAAACATTTTTGTAATAGTTATGTATTCCTTCAGTTTATGCATATATTCTTGTTGAAGATTACATAAAGATGAACTTGTTTGTTCATTTTGCTAAAATAAAATTTTAAGCTTCACCTTAAAAATACTTGATACTAACATATAAAAGATAATGTGCTGCAATACCAAGAAAATATCTAGCTATCCAAATATTAATGACAAAGATATACTACCTTGGGCAAAGCACTCTTCTTGAGATTTCATACACTTATATCAGCATTCTATTCACTTTTAAAAATAGTTTATAATGTTCTCTTGAGTGAATACTACTCTCAGTTGTCATTCTTCTGAATCATCTCCTTTTCAATAGTAATTTTAGTTTTCAGAAATCTAGAAGTTTCAGGGAACTGAGTTTGAAACATAAAGGAGGATGATCAATCTGGATGATGTGATGTTTTTCTCAAGAAAAGATGGGATTAATGGCTGTTCAGGTATTTATAATGACTGGCCAAATTTTCCAGACAGCCACGAAAGAGCCATTTTGTTCCATTCTCACATTGTCAGTCTTCATTTTCCTTTTGTTGCAGCCTGCATACATTCAAAATTTATTACTTTTAATGGAAAGTTTGAAATACTGGTATAAAAATTTTATCTGGGATTTGCTCATTGGTTCATTCCCAAAAGACTTTTTAATCATCCAATTAATTTCCAGAGATGAATATTCCAATTTCAAAGAAAGATTTATGCATATTTTTGTTATGAATTTGACAGTTAAAGAAACTCAGGGTTTTAATATTTGTCTTGTCGGGTTGACTGGAAGTTGCCAACCTAAAGTCAGGAGTCAAATTACCAAAATCAGATATCTAGGCATAGGATCTGAGTGGCATTTCTGACAGTGTTTTGAAAGATTTGTAAAATAAAATTGATATTAGTATATGACCACGGAAAGTGCTTTCCTTGCATTTTTGAATGGTTTTGTTTTTGAGCCAGTATCTGCTAGCCAGAAACTATAAATATAAAATATAAAAAAAGAAAGGAGTTCAGAAGAGGATTCTGTTTGTGTGAACTCAGACATGGATCACTCATCAATTGAATTAACATTTCCTGCTTTGCTGATTCTCCAACAAAGTTAAGTATCTACTTTTCCCTTCTTTTCTAGGGTTTTTTAAACACACCTCAATATGTGTAAGTCAACTTTCCATTCTCAAGGGTCTTATTTAACTCACAACAAGGTGAAGAAACATCAAATAAATTGATGTTATAAAAATATTCTTCTCTTGAATTTCATTCTAAATTTGCTTGTTTAATTTTAATGCATTGCATTAACATTATCATGTTAGGTTTATTTTTAAAGTTCATAGTTTCAAGATTGCCTTATTCTGAACAACACCCAGAATAACTTGCAATCACAGTTACATAAATTAGACTGTACACTAGGAACTTATTACAGACCCCAAACAGTCTCATTCTTCACTATTTCTTTGCTAACTTTTTCCATCTTTTTGTATCTACTTTCAGAATGTCCAGAATATTCCCCACCATTAGTGTTCCAATAATTTCCAGGTTTTGCAGTTAAATTTTTTTTCTTGTTTCTCTTTTGTCTTACAGTATAGGTGAGGTTGAAATAATAAATGAGTAAAGGCCAGGTTTTATTAATTATACCATCATTTTTATTTTTATTTTTGACTCCATAAGGATACATGTTATGTGTGAATGATTATCATTTCTCCCCTTTTTGTATGCTGTGTCTTTAGTACATTTCTTGTATAAGTCATTGTGGTATTAATGTTAATGCTCATTATTATATATGTATTGCTGTGTTCAAATTATAAAGAATTTTTCTTACATATATATATATATATATATATATATATATATATATATATATATATATTGTCATCCGCAGACAGATCTGTTTCGCTGTATCACAGCTCATCAGTATGGTTAGACTCCGATTTCTTTTTAACCCAGGATTGAAACCCGACCGAATTGGCATCAGTCGGCAATTCTACCTCTGGGCTATGGCCATTTGGTGGAAGAAGGTAGACTTTTGTAGTGCATATATTATCATTATACACGTCCAATATATATATATTCATGTAAATAAAGTATATTTGTTCCTCCATGTGTGTGTCTGGTAGAATGTAGTATCAGGTTGCTGTTTGTGCTATGTTATAAAATAATAACTCCATACTTGAGTGTGTTATTGTACTCTTGAATTCATTCCTTGGTTTTCTTGCATATTCTTTTTGTGAAGATTATTTAAGCACATCTCTGATTTGCATGGATGTAGTTTTCTTGTGGCTGGTTGGTGTGGTGATTGAATCTCTGATGGCTGACTTGAAACTACACTCACAGTGGGCAAAATGTGAATCAACTCTGTGCATGTGTTCACTATTCTTTTTATATGTACTTAACACCTACACATTTCTGATTTGATTTTGTCATGTTTGATTTTGGTGTGTTAGTTATTGGTTGACTTTGCCTGATGTCAGTTCACCAAATGGGCTATGTCCAGGTTATATCTAGGTTACTAAAAATATGAAAGAATAGAAAGAGGGAAAGGTTGTATATGTTGAGAGAAAGAGAGAGAGAGTTTCTCCAACATGTTACATGATCTATACAGGTAAACAAATATCAACAAGAGCTGTTATATTGATCTGATTCTTTTTGTGTTGAGAGAGAGAGAGAGAGAGAGAGAGAGAGAGAGAGAGAGAGAGAGAGAGAGAGAGAGAGAGTTTCTTTGTCATTCTATTATTAAAGAGGAAAGGTTACACTTCAATATGCTTTTACTACTACCTATCTACTCACCACAATCTCAAAAGTTCTATATTTCTTGATTCAAAATGTTTTTAGATTCTTCTTATTATTAATGAAATAATTGAAATGATAATCATATCTAGGAGTATCTTTAAGTGTTATTACAGGTGTTCAATGAAATTCAATTTAAGTTAAAGATAGTTTTCCAAATGTATATTTTTAATAGGTTACCCTACCAACTTTTTATTACTAAGCATGAATAGAGAAAATGATGAATACATATAGTAAAGTTAATTCTCTAATTATTTTCAAAAAGGCTACATCCATCTTGAATGTATCTAATTATCCATTCCATTTATGCATAGAGTGTCTCTGTATATGAAAAAAATATTGCCAAGTAACAAAAAAAACTGATTTCTTCAGAGAAAAACAACTTCCACAATAAATTGGTTTCCATCACATTTTTTTATTAATCAAAAACCAGATATAATACCATTGAATCCTATACATATAAATAGAGACTTTATGCTATATCATTGTAATTATCATTTCAACTAATCTATGTTACTTAACATTACAAGTTGGAAAATATGATAAACATATTCATGGCTTTATTAGAATCCTCAGGAAATCTCCAAAATCTAAAACATACTTGTCAAACCAAGTCAAAGATCAATGCAGAGCACTGAATAAAAAATAACTGCAATACATAAAAGGATAAATTTTGACAGATTACTAAAATAAGAAATAAATAATTTATAGATATACATATACTTGCAGAAATATATATACGTACACACAAAAAGGAACATCAACAAGCCTGACAAAGAGTTATTAGCAGAATTTTGAGCTGAAATGTGATTAAACCTTCCATTTCTGAGAATGGATTGTGACATATTATTGATATATTTTCGTTAATATTACAGACATATCTTCACCAAACTGCCTGTTACCAAATTTATTAATTTCTTTATCCACACCCAATTTCCCTCTTAGAACTGAGGCTCAATTGAGAGATGTTTACATAACCCCCTCTCTGGTATTTAAGATAATTTCAAAACTTGACCCCCATAAGGCAAGCAGAGGCAACGGAATCCTGGTCATTGTCTTGAAGTAATGTACCTCGGAACTCTCCTCTGTCATCTTCTCAGACCCTTCTAATTATTGCTCTCTCAATATTCTACCAATTTTTGGTAAAGTGTTTGAGACTATCATCAGTGCTGAAATATTTCAACATCTCACCACCCATAAACTATTCTTGTATAGACAGTATAGCTTCTGCTTTGCCAGTCTACTGCTAGTATACTAATGATAATCATTGAGTACATAGACCAGGTCCTTGATAAGACCAGTGAAGCATGAGCAGTTGCCCTGGATATCTCCAAAGCATTTGATAAGATCTGGCATGCTAGCCTTCTGTGCAAGCTACAGGGCTATGGTATCACTGGATGCTTGCTTGATTTATTCTAACCTTTCTTATCAAACTGCATAATGAAGTTTGTCTTGAACGGGCATGCCTTCAGATCCTATCACATGAACGCAGGTGTTCCCCAGGGCTTTATCCTAGGCCTGACGCTCTTTCTGATCTTCATAAATGATCTCCCTGACATGATCATGATCAAATGTAGGCATCTACACTGATGACACCACCATTTACTCCCACCTCAGTAAGAAATCTGGCAAGGCAGACAAAGATAACCTTGCTACTGATCTTGAGAAGGACCTCCACTCTGTGGTAGACTGGGGTAAGAAATGGCTTGTAAATTTCAATGCTTCTAAAACAAAGCTGCTAGTTGCCAATTACCACAGGCAATCCCTCCTACTCCTAATCAGCATTGATCAAGTGAGTCTCCCTGAACGCAATACACTGCACCGCCTCAGTTTTGCCCTTTCTTCCGACTTCAAGTGAAACCATTACATTGAATCAGTAGCTAAATCCACTGCTAGGAAGGTTGGGTTACTTTGTCAAGTCAGGTCCATTTTGTACATATACAAATCAACCATCTGCCTGTGCATTGAATGCATTGAATATGTTGTCATATCTGGTCAGGCACCTCTGCTATTTGTCTCAGAGTTCTCAACAGGCTCTAAAGTGCTTTTGGGAGGTCACATGATTTTTGGCTGTAGCAACACTTATGATAAGCATGTCGATGACCTCACTTATAACCCGCCGGTTTCCTATATAAGTGTGTTGTAATGTTAAAGTAACAGAGTTGGGTGGCAATCGTGAAAGAGCATGAACGTATGTGAGATCAGAACCCCCCCTCACTGAAGCAAGTGTGCAGACAAGGTAGAAACAAGGACTTTGAGAAATATTATCATCGCAGCAGTTGCATTGAAAACCCACTGAGTATATGAAACTCTACATTCGCCGCTAGCTTGACAACTATTGGGATTACAACATCTGTTCCGCACCTTTGCAAAACATGTGGTCCCAGCATTTTATCTGAGAAGAATTGACTCTGTCAAAAGAGTCTGAAGAACATTGTTGAATAAAGTTATATATCTTCTGAGACAATTTAACAAGTGAACCATGCACCCTCCAGTGTGTGAGTTGTTATGCTAAAAAAATTTACCTTCTGTAACGAATTTTCTTTTCCTATTCTTTTCTTGTATATAAAAGAGATTAACAGTGCAACCATCCAACAGCTTTCTACGGATATTATTTTTTTTCTTTCTATTTCTTTTTGCTGTATTCTAAATGTTTAACACTGGCTTCCCCAGCCATGTCTACATCTTCAGTTGACTGTGAATGAACAACACATCTGCTTTCTGGATCTAATAATCACAAGGGGGCAGGAAGCAAATTTAAACCATTGAGCCAGTTGACTGACCTGTGGATGTTCTGGGACCTATGGCCAACTGCTTGAGTTTGGTTAAGACCAAATAGACACCTCAACCTGAAGAGGAAGAAGCCGAAGGTTGAAGGGCCAGAGTGGAAGAGTTGGGTCTGGTGCATGTTGACCTGTGGGAATAGCCCGAAGGGGCGAGAGTGTTAAAGGTGGTACCTTCATGACCAGGATCTGATCCCATGGAGCCATAGTGTTAAACAGCCTTCACTTCTACTCTAACAGCTTCTTTTCTCTAACTTCCTGTTTGTGGAACTCCCTTTCATATACTTGCTTCCCTGATGGCTACAATCTCCAAGAATTTAAATGCAATGTCAATTGCCATCTCTTATTCACTTAACTCCAGTTCTTCTCTCATCCTTTCCCCATCACTCTCTGTATCTTGATCTTTTCCTTTCTCATTCTACCCTTGCAACTCTCTTTACACCAATATTCCCATCCTTCTCTTGCCCTTTCTCTGACATCCCCTATAACCGGTTTGTTTTTCTCTTCACTCTTCTTCTCTTTGAACTTTCTCTCTTCTCTTATGTAGCCTGCTGTGCACCAATGGTAGTACCACCTTACTTGGGGTGAAATGATTGAAAAAAGAAAATTGACTGTTCTTGATATGTGTGTATGTGTTTATATGTGTGTATGTGTGTATGTTATTATATATATATATATATATATATATATATATATATATATATATATAAAATTAAATTCATTATTGTTGGGGATCGCCTCTTTTTACACACTCAATGGGTTCATCCAAGGTGTACTTATAATCCTACCTACAGAGAACGAGGGTGTCTGTATGGTGTCTGTAGTGGGTTAGATAGTTGTTGTTGTTAGAGTTGTAGTGCTTGTCAGAGCAGATGAAACACTGCTCGTTGGTCAGCAAGAATATAGACTTTTTACCTGGACTTACTTCTTTGTATATATTTAACTCCTACTAACAAGTATTACTGAATCTACTAACCATATACAGGTTGTATATCTTTCATTCAATATACTTACATTTTTCCTCTCATATCTGTTTTGTGTTATTATTATATTGTGTAGTTTTCTAAACAAGAATCCACAACAATTATCTATTACACAAAACTTAAAACTGCTAACCTTATTGTCCAAATAACAATTCACCTGCAAGATCTGAAAGATAGTGGATTATTTGCAAATTTGCATCTCCTTTGAAGAACTGTGTTCTTGATCAATCCAAATTCATAAATAATTACATCAAACACACTACAACTAGGTTGAAGAGGAGACTCATGTTGCAGACTATAGTTCAGTTCAATCTCATTTAAGCACACAGGGAGACCTCTATCTGTAACATACTTGTTGATAATACAAATATAACAGCATTATTCACAGGCAAAAAGTAATAGAAGCATTATTAATAAAAAAGAAAAAAATCAACACTTAATTATATCAATTATGAATATGGCAACAACACCCATACATAAACACTACAGGTATTGAGTCACATGTAAAATAAAATTCATCCTCAATAATGGCTAAAAGCATAGCTGAAAGTGCTTGGAAAACACAAAACATTTTGACAATATTTTATGATTTATGTTCTGAAAAAAAAAATGATAAGATCACTTGAAAAATTATATAAAAAACATAACCATTATACCTTCTCTGTCATTTTTAATGAAACTTACATAAAATAGAGATTGCTGCCCAAATACACAATATATATATATATATATTGTCATCTGCAGACAGATCTGTTTCACTGTATCACAGCTCATCAGTACGGTTAGACTCCGATTGCTACACAACCCAGTCTCGAAACCCGACCGATTTGGCGTCAGTCGGCGACTCTACCTCTGGGCCACGGGGCGTTCGGTGGAAGAAGGCAGTCTTTTTAGTGCAAATCATATTCCGCGCCCAATAGTTAGAGTGCTCAAATTCATTTTTACTGAATGAGCGATAATATTCAACTTATATATATATATATATATATATATATATATATATATATATATATATATATATATATATATAAGTTGAATATTATTTTGTAATTGATACTTGTACTTGAGTAGATATTCTGTTTTTAATTAAACAGTATATTTATATATATTTTTCTACCAGATTGATTATTTATGAGAAATTTTGTTAGGAAAATGTGTATTATTCAGTAGGATTCAAACCTGTGACCCCTAACAACATAGGGGAAGTCACCAATTGATCTGGTGCGTCTTAGACTACTGGACCGCAAATAATTTCACAGTCTAAATGGAATCAAATCAAGCTTTATATATACAATTTTCAATTTCTCATAAATAATCATCTCTGCTCTAAAATGTATTGTAATATAAACAAATGCAAACAGAGATTAACAAAATGAAATTAACAACTTATTTAATTTATTTGTTTGAACATTTTTTTAAATTGATACTCGTATTTGAGTACATATTCTTTTTTTAATTAAACAGCATATTTATATATATATATATATATTTCTACTGACCTGATTATTTAGGAGAATTTTGTTTGGACTGTGAAATCATTTGTGTTTGAGCTGTCTAAGACACACCAGATCAATTGGTGGGTTCCCTTATGTTGTTATCCACTGAATAACACATTTTTTAAACAAAATCTCCCATAATCAGGTAAGTAGAAATATATTTATATATATATATATGAGAGAGAGAGAGAGAGAGAGAGAGAGAGAGAGAGAGAGAGAGAGAGGAAATGTCCATCCATAGGATTGGTGTTATACCAAAACTGGTACTTAGTGTTATTTCCAGACTAGCATATAGACTACTATATGTAGTAGCATACAATGCAACCTGTTTAGTTTTACATATTTTTATTATATTGTGTTTTGGGAGTATTATTTCGTTAAGTATGTGTACTGAAAGTAATTTGTAAAACATTGAGAAATTGCCATCAGCCTCTAAATGCTCAGCAAACATGAATTGTTTTACAAAATGGGCCAGCACTGCCAGGCAAATAATGTTCTAACAAGTGTTAATATTTTATAGTGAAATGTCAGCATAAAATTATTCAAGAAAATTTTTATAATTATGTGCATTGACAAGAAGGAAGTTTTTGCTAATTTTTGTTGTTGCTTTTTTCATCATTAAGCTGCAATCTTGTTGGTATCATTGTGTATATATGTGTATAATATATATATATATATATGTATACATATATATATGGTTTCACCTGTCTTCTGCTCACATGTGTATGGAGAAAAAGAATGAAATTTGATGCAATTTCAAATAGAAATTTCTTTCATCAATAAATTACATCTGAAAGGTAAATTTAATCAATGTTTCTATAGCTTTAAACTGTGTATGAAAGGGTATGAACAAAAAAAAAGACAAAAATTATTATTGAAAATATGTTTCATTAGTTTTTACAATTTGAAACTTTTGTCTCCTTCAAACTTTTTATCCTCTTGCTTTAATGTTCTTGTTTCAACATTTTTTTTTGTTTTTTCCACAGTGTGAAACATTTCTGGAAATTTTATCCAAAGTCTTTAGTATAAACTGATTTCATCTTTAAATTTTATGTTAGCCTTAATTTCAAAACACACAATTCACTTTCCCATCACTATCACATAGTTTCCCTGTGCCTCTTCTATAAATATTTTCATAGTAATTGTTCTGATAATATTGCTACTTTGATACATTGCCTTTATGAATTTAAGCATGCTATTAGATTGGCAGCAATGTCTCGTCATTTTACAGTTGAATGGTAGGTTTCAAATGATATTTAAATGTAACTTAAGTGACATATTAATAGTTTCTTCACTTGTTTGTGGAACTCTTATGGATTCTTGCTTTTTAGTTAGTTTTAATTTTCAAAAATTTAAATGCAATGTTAATTGTTATCTTCTTGATTCCTCTTCTTTTATAGTTATCTCTCCTTATTAATGTTTTCTTTTTGTCATATTCTCTCACACTCAGTAACCACTTGTGTTTTAATGACTTTATTGCCTTGCTTAGGGTGAAATGATTAAAAATACCTTGATTTATTGTGTGGTAAACCTTTTGTATATTTTTGCCATTTCATCTTGAATGTCAGCCAGATAGTGGTTGGTCTTCAAATAATATTTCCTCATATTTGAAATGAAAATAACATTCATATGTTGTGTTTCATTAAATCCTTCTTCCTTAAAACATTCTTGAAGCATAAGTTTTAACAGCAGTTTTCTCTTCCAAAAAACAAATGCTTATGTACACTTCCTGTTCTTTTTTTATCAGCCGTTTTAAAAATTGCTAAATATGCTTGCAAACACCAGAAAAAAAGCCACAATATGATATGTGACAGACTGGCTCAAGATAGTGCCAACTGATTACACTTAGCAATGCAATGTGAAATTATGTCCAGTTAACACATCACATTCGATTTATGGTTATATTTTAGCATGTGTATAAAACATATAGAAGTGATTCAAAGTTTTTTATCTGAATATTATACCTTTATATTTTATAGCAATCTCAAATTATTTTTTATTTGATTTCTTTATAATATATTACTTTACTTACACACACACACACACACACACACACACACACACACACACACACACACACACACACACACATATATATATATTGGTATGACATCTGCTTAATAACACAACTGTCTGGGTTTCAATTCCTGGTAGTGGACGCACACTGCTGTTGAGTCCCAAATATAGGACGAAATGGCCGTCCAGTGCTTTCTGCATTCTGTTGAGGTCAAATAAAGTCTTGATGAATTATCTAATTACTTCAATTCCTCCTACAATTTCTTTCATATATATATATATATATATATATATATATATATATATATATTGTATTCACAAAATTTAAAAATTTTCTATTCTCTCAATATAATTTTATGATGTACATTTCAGAAGCAATAAAAAAAAATTCAAGCAATTGACAATGACTGATGAAAATGAAAAATTGTAGATATGGAATTTTTGAATTTGGAATGTATTGCACCATAGGAAATCTGTGAATGCATGCAAAATATCTGTCATAAGGGTTGCTCTTCATATATAATGATCAAAGCAAACAGTTGGTTGCTGAATATCATCAGGAGAAGGGCATCTCTTAAAGATGAACTATAATCAGGATGATAGCAACGTTTGTTGAAAAATTAAAAAAATATATGTTGTTTTTCTCCTGCCATATCATTACCTATATATGTGTATTTGAGTGAAATTAAATTAAAATCTATTAAACTGTCAGTTTGAAATGATTGCATAATGCATGAAACTCTGAGTTGTGCCATAGACGTAGGATACATATATATATATATATATATATATATATATATATATATATATATTAGTCATCCACATACAAGCCTGTTTTGCTGTATCACAGCTCATCAGTGTGGATAGAAATATCCACTGGCTTCTGGTCAGGATCGAAACTCGACATTATTTTTAATATGTATATATATATATATATATATATATATATATATATATATATATATATATATATGCATATATTGTGTCATTAAGCGAAAATCTCTCTTTTATGCAGGTTTCATTAAAAATGACGGACCAGGTATTATCATTAAATTTTTTATATAATTTTTCATGTGTTCTTGTGATTTGTTTTCTTAGAACTCAAATTATATCCAAAGGTTTTGTACTTTTGAGTGTTTTCAGCTATACTATATATTTTTTTACTTGTAGAAAAATGTGTAAAAGATATGTATACAGAGTTATGTGTATGTTAAATTCTAAACATGGTAAGCACATTGTTATCATGTTCATAACTGATGTTATTAAGTGTAGGATTTCTCTTTTTTATTAGTAATACCACCATTATTTTTAATCTTCTTTTGCATGTGGATGATTATTTCTTTCTTATTACTATAAACATTATTTTTGTGGGTGTTTGAGTTACTGTATTTGTCTTTTATTTAGCTTCAGTTCTGTACTAAAAAAATCTTTTAAAAAATAAAGTTGTTTATGCTTCAGGTATGAAACTGAAGTTAGGAGATATAAATTTGTAAAAGTCTCAATATAAAAAAAAGCATTTCTTATATAGGTAATGCTCATTTTGCTCTGTTAGGCTGGCTCTGTGGCTGAAGTGTTTGAGGTACACTTTGGCTAAAAAGTGGTTTCCCTAATGAATAAAAAGGGATGAAGGCTTGATTCCTGTTGAAGGTACAATTTTAGTAGAACATCTCAATTTAGGCTGGTTGTTATTAATTTACCTGTTTTATGAAAATAATACATTTGACTCACACCTTATTTTCCACCTAGAACTGAATCTCAACTGAATAATATATATATATATATATAACCCAGTCTCTGGTCTCTAACATAGTTTCTAAGCTTGACTCACATAAAGCAAGTGAAGGTGAGGGAACTCCAATCGTTGACCTAATAAATGTGCCCCTAAGCTACCTCCAGTCCTCTCCAAACTCTAAAACTAATGTCTCACTGCTTCCTGCTTTCCTGCTTGCTGGAAGTTCTTCTCTGTAGTTCCTGTTTTTAAGAACTCTAGGAAGCCCTTTGACACCTCTAATTATCACCCTGTTAGCCTCTTATCTCTTTTTGGCAAGGTATTCGAGACTATTATATCAATACTGAAATTGTTTGGCATTTCACATCTCACAAATTTCCCTCTGACAAACAATACAGCTTCTGCTTTACCAGGTCTTCTGCTGATGTGCTAATGGCCATCATTGAATATAGATACCAGGCTGTTGATAAGAACAGCAAAGCTTCAGCTGTTGCTTTTGATATCATGAAAGCATTTAACAGGGTTTGGCATGCTGGCCTTCTGTGCAAGCTCCAGAGCTATGGTATTTCTGAACAATTGTTGGATTTAATTCAATCATTCGTATTAAATCATGAAATGAAGGTTGTTTTGAATTAGTAAGCTTCCAGATGCTTTTATATGAATGCTGGTGTTCCTCAATGTTCTATCCTTGGTCCTATGCTTTTCCTGATCTTCATCAATGATCTTCCAGACGTAATCAGCTCCCAAGTAGGCATTTATGCAGATGACACCACCATTTTGCCTGTCTCAATAAGAAATCTGCTAAGTCCAACAAAGTAAACCTGGCTGCTTCTCTTCAAAAGAACTTCCAATCTATGAATGGATGAAGTAAGAAATGGCTCATAAATTCTAATGACTCCGAAATGAAACTGTTCTTCTTTAACTAGCATAGAGAAACTTTTCTAATTACAATTAGAAAGGATGGCACTAGTCTCCTAGAGAGCAATGCAATGCACCTCCTTGGACTGACTCTCTAAAACAACCTCAAATGGAATGAATACATCGAATCTATAGCTGCATCTACTGCTAAGAAAGTTGGGCCACTGTGTCGGGCCAGGAAATTTCTCTTGTTAGAATTCATTTTGCACATTTATAAATCTACTATTCATCCGTGTATTGAATACTGTTATCATATTCGGTTGGGTGTTACTGCTATTCATCTTGAAAAAAAATCCAAAGATGGATCTGTAGTATAATCAAACCTGACTTAGTAGCCTGCCTACAGTTGCTTTCTCACTGACATGAGGTGACTTCCCTCTGTCTTTTTTACATGTATTTTCATGGCAACTGCTCTGACGAACATTTTTTCTTGGTCCCCTGACCACATGTATTTACGCATGCTACTAGATTGGCATCAAAGTCCCACCCTTTTACTATCAAAATAATTAAATGTAATCATCTCTTCTACTCTGACAGTTTCTTTTCTTGCACTTCTCATTTCTGAAACTCCCTTTAACTTGATTGCATCCTTGATAGCTACAATTTCCAAAAGTTTAAATGCAACATCAATTGCAATCTTCTATCTCCTTGATTCCCATTCATCTCTTATCCTTTATTTGGCATCTCTGTGCCTTGTTCTTCTATCACTGAAACCCCCACCCCGTGCACCAGTGGCAGTCCAGCCTTACTTGGGATGAAATGGTTATAGAAAAAATACACAAGAAATAATATTAGATAAAAATTCTTTCAATATATATATATATATATATATATATATATATATATATATATATATATATATACACAGGCACATACACACTGACCTACCTACACACTCATACACACACACATACACAAATGATTTGACTGAGTTTGAAATCAGATATTTGAATAATATATTCTGGACAATTTTTACCCTGGATTGAACAATAAAATCAAAGTTGGAGACAAAACTACTCTTAAGATTTTATTGAACTTTTTTGAAAAATATTCAGTAATGAATAGTATTAACATAATTAAGTAGTAGATATATTCTTAGGTCTGTCATTTTATTAAAATACACACAAAATTTTAATAAAACTAAAATGGGTATCTGCATCACAAAGTCTAATTTACCTTTTTGTTTACCAACAAACCCTGGGTAAAAGGAAAATTGTATAAGCTGAAATATACCAATATCTGAAGACACTTTTATGACTTGTTCTGCATTTCAACTGAATATATTTTCTAATAAATTTTTTATTTTAAATAAACAATTTAGATTTGAAATTTCATATATTTTGTTATCCAATCAGAAAAGCAAAAGGGCAGGGAAAGAAAAAATTAATATCCTTAACAAAGAACTTTTTCTGACATTTAACAAAATTTGTATAAATGTAAATTGATGCTCACATACACCCAATATATACTTACATATATATATATATATATATATAGAATAAAAAGTGTGAGAAGCGGTGAATGTTTTCTTTAAAATGTATATTTATTGTTTATGTAATTATATATGTTATGAAACATTAATTGTCCATAATGGTATTTGTGACGCTACACGTGTTTTGAGTCTAAAATTGACTCTCTTCAGGCGAATACACACACACCGAAAAACATACAGAAACAGGCATACATACACACACAGATACACAATCCACATACGTATACAGACACACCAAACTCAAAAATAAATCCAAAACATACAGACGAAATACACACACACACACACACACACACACACACACACACACACACACACACACACACACACACACACCAAATTTAAAACACCGTAAAAAGACAACTAAATGACCGATTAAAAGACTAAACACACTAAACAATAGCACATACACAACCCACATACATGTACACACACACCAAACTCAAAAGATAACTCTAAACAATAACACGGAACCCATAAAAACAAATCCAAAACATACAGACGAAATAAATAAAAAACGCCCCCACACACACAGATACGCACAGACACACAGACACACACAGACACACACACACGCCAAATTCAAAACACCGTCAAAAAGCTATAAAAACAACTAAATGACCGATTAAAAGATAAACCACGGCGACAAAAGGATCCTAAACCAAAACCACTTCAAATTGGGATAAACACTTGACTCTTTCATCTGTTTATTTATTTATCTGTTTATCCATTTAGACACATGCTGATGTGGAAACTCAACGTGCCAGCATTTAATTTATGTTATTTTGATTTATTTTATTTTATCTAATTTTATTTTACTTTATTTTGTTTTACTGATTTTATTTATTTTCCTATTCTTCCTATTATCTTTATAAAGCAACAAGCTCGCGACCAGGTATTCGGAGACACTCAAACGTAAAAACCACAAATATATTCGCCTGAAGAGAGTCAATTTTAGACTCGAAACATGTGTAGCGTCCCAAACCCCATTATGGACAATTAATGTTTCATAACATGTATAATTACAAAACAATAAATATACATTTTAAAGAAAACGTTCACCGCTTCTCACACTTTTTATTCTATACTAATTTCTCTCGTTGGAACAACCCTATTTCTTTATTATATATATATATATATATATATATATATATATATATATATATATATATATAAATGGGGTTTCTTAACAGAAATTTCATCTGATGTTAGATCTATAGTGTCTATTCATCCCCGGCGGCTTTATGGTTTGCCAAAAATCCATAAAGATGGTGTACCTTAACGACTGATTCTTTCTATGGTTGTGTCGTCCTAACATAACGTTGCTAGTTTCTGGCTGAAATTCTTCAACATGTTGTTGAATTTTATAGTTCATATGTTACTAAATATTCTTTTTCTTTTTTTTAGAAATGATTCGCAATACACCCTCTGTTGACAAATTTATGTTTTGTTATGTGTGTTCTTAGTTTACATGTGTTCCAGTTTTAGCAACTGTTGATATTTGTTGTGATTTGTTATATCGTATTTTTTTTATTCATCCTAGTATACCAGAGAATGTGTTCATTGAACTTATGAAGTTTGCCACTACATCAGTCGAATTTAGTTTTGATAATTATATGTATAGACAGATCAATGGGGCTTTGATGGGATCTCCCCTGGGCCCTGCTTTAGCGAATATATTTGTAGGTTTCTATGAGTCTTTCCTTTTTACATATAACAATAAGCCATTGATGTATTATCGGTATTCGTCTGTTTGATGGCGAAACTGATGCTGATTCCTTTCTCGCTACTTTGAATCGATTACATCCGTCTGTGAAGATTATAATAGAAAAAGAATCCGAATGTTGTTTATCATTCCTTGATGTTCTTGTTCATCGGACTCCCAGTGAATTTCATACTTACATGTTTTGAAAAGCAACGTGGGACTCATTTTGTTCAAGAAAGCGAAAATTAATTTAGTTAAGACCCTTACACATAGGGCACTAAAACTTTGCATGGAAATATATTTGGACATGGAAAAAAACGGATATCCTAGTGATGTTGGGAATTGTGTGATGCATGAGAAAATCAATAGTTTTTGTGAGGAAAAACCGTATACTGTGGAAAAGAGTCCAGTTTATTTAAGCTTCCTTATATTGGTTCACGTGGTGAGATACTGGCTAGGCAAAGTTCCAGAGCAATTAAATCTTTTCTCTGCTCAGGTTAGAATACATTTTGGCACTTATTCTGCTTTTCTGTCTATGCGAAAGGACTTACTTCCTTCACATCATATTTCTTCTGTTGTTTATAAGTTTATTTGTAGTTGTGGTAATGACTACATGGGAAAGACGTCCCAAAGTTTAGATAGCAGAATTAAACAACACGTGCCATTACGAATTCTCAAAATGTATGATTGGCCGGGTCAACTTGTGAACACTTCCGGGTCAGCAATTACTGAACATCTGATAAGTAGCAGAAATTGTGTTACCAACTTCATTGTGCTGTCTGGTTCACACTCCATGTTTCACTTACAGGCGTTGGAGTCTCTATACATTAAACTTAGAACTCCATCTCTCTGCAATCAGAGAGAATGTCTTTTAGTACTCCACATTATTACCACCTAGTGCCTGCCTCTCCGCCTCCCACTTTCTGTTTTTTTTTTTTTTTGCCCTTGTCATATTCATTTTTAATATTTTAAAATATTGAAGAATTAAAAAAATCCCAGTTGAACCCTGATGAAAAATGGAATTGAAACTGATCGATCATTCTTTTGTTTCTTATTTTTTATTTGTCATCATTTATATGCCTGCGCTACATGTTAAGTGCAACAAAAGAAAAAAATGATTAACCAAAGCTCAGAGTTAAAAATCACATACAAATATTTAATTTACGATAAATATAAAATGATATATATACAAAATTTACAATTTTTTGCATTCAAAACAGAAAACACTGTTTACTACTGGCAGAGTGACGGAGGAACCTGATACTAACAGTCCAGATAGAGGGAAAAAGAGACACGGCTTTCTCTTTTCCAATCTTCTCACTTTGTTTTTTTTTTTTCAATTGGAGTTAGATAGATCTATCTATCGCCAGGTTCACACTCCACCCACGTCTATTGAACAGGTTAAGAGGCTCATCCCTTGTTCCCTGTTTAGGATGTGGTTTCCGGCTTTCTCTTTTCCAATCTTCTCACTTTGTGTTTTTTTTTTCAATTGGAATAGATAGATCTATCTATCGCCCGGTTCACACTCCACCCACGTCTATTGAACAAGTTAAGAGGCTCATCCCTTGTTCCCTGTTTAGGATGTGGTTTCCGGCTTTATCTTTTCCAATCTTTTCACTATTACGTAGTCCCTTGCACATCAGTGGCGTTACCTCCTTGCTCGGGGTGATACGATTAAAAAAAAGGTGTGTGTGGGGGGGGGGGTGAAAGCAGCGGATAACATATTTGAAGGATCTGATCAGGTGGACGACGGAAAAAGTGTTGCATGGTGCAACAGGAGAAAGCGCGCTAAGAGCCACCAGGGATAGGGAGATGTGGAAAGCCATTGCCTACGTCCTGAAAGGATATGGCACATAAAAGATGAATCAAAAGATGTCAGAAATGAGCTGTAACGTTGGTACCTTGAGAAATGAATGATAATAACATCTGTCAACGTTACAGCTCATTTCTGACATCTTTTGATTACAATACGTAAAAGATTATCTGTGAGTATGAACGGATTTTATTAAAAATAAGCAGACACAATGTTTGCAATATATATTTATATATTATGAGGGTTCAACAGCATGTTTTGTCCTTGATGCACTACTTGTGTTTGTATAACACGATCCCTGGCTGAGTCCAGTCAATCTTCCTGACCTTTGGTCGAATCCGTTCAAGTTATGTTTGTTAATCTCGAATCGGTCTAATCGGCCAAAGCAGGATCGCCTGTCATCATCCGACTAGGTTAGCCCAGACATGCAAGGGAACGGTATATAATGAAAACCAGATTTTAGACCACAATGCCACGGTGTAGATTTATATATATATTTATATATATCGAATAGATACCACTGTCTAGCTCTGTGCAGTTATAAGCCATCCCTGCTTCGTCGAATAATTCATCGTCCTGTGTCTTTCATATCCACAGCTCCAGCAAACCAAGCCATATCTACTAGACGTGGGTTAATAAAACCTATACGTTCTTCCAGAATCTTCTTCCCTAAACCTTTCACTCTGAATCGAAGATCGTGTAAAACCACCTTTACGACTCAAACTCTGCCCTGAATCTTTGCTCTTGGCCTTCCGCCAAACTCTAATGCTATCTTTTGCTAGGGCTGTCGCAGTTGATAAACTCAGGGGGCACTTCTTTATTACATAGTAGCGAATACGCTCCTCCCTGAGCGTTCCTACGTACGAATTTGCAAACTATGCTTCTTCGAGGAATGTAATTCCGGCCAGCTTCTCTACTCTAGCCTAAAACTTTCCCGAGGTCTCATCCATCAACTGAGTTAGTTTGAGGAGTCTCCTCATGGCGTCTATTGCTGTATCTTCATTGGCAAACTTCCACGTGATTCTCTTTTCTACCTCTTTCCAGGGTATCTGCGGATCTCTCTGTAGGAGCTGCCCTTTAAACTCTGAGGCCTTCTCCGTTACAGCATTCCATGCCACGGCGACGGAGGACAAGCAAAATGAGTAAGGTTCACTTTTGGTCACCCAGATGGAAGGGGCAAAAGTAGGATTCCTGTATGAATAACTCTGGAGATGTGTTACTGCCAGCACCCTTGGATGGTTGGGATGAGAGCCAAGGTACTAAGAGACAAAAGAATACAGCTAGGGCATCTCATGTAAAGGTACAAGGAGAAGAACTTGGTTTCATCGTCATGGAGTCGGAATAGAGTTTAATACCCTTGCCTTGGTGAAAGATAGAAGAGTACCATTGGTATTAGCAAAAGACAGGCTAGTACCAAGAAAGAGGTCAGAATTCTAAAGGTGAATAAGACAAGAAAGGAGTGGTGGAAATGCACTGATGAGATAATCAACACAGGCAAGGACGCTGTAGATGAGTCAAGTGAGTGAGAGGAAGAAGGTGAAATACCTCTCTCTCAGCTCCAAGAACGGCTGAGAGAAGTGAGTTGGGAGAGGAATCAAGTCAGTGTGTGACACTATATTTCCCGCTGATACATTTTTTTGTTTGGTTTAATACAACAGATTGAGAGAAATAATTATTAGTGGTATTATTAGTTGTGCTTTATTGTAATCCGTGATGTGAGCTTATGCAAAAAACTATTTTAATACTATTATGTACTTGTAAAATCCAGGGAATAGAAAAATTGGCTGACAGTTGGGAAAAGAGAGAAAAATATAATTTTTCTTTCTTTTTCATATATGAAACGAATTGTTTGGGGCCAGATGGAAATTTGACAAAATGGTCACAGTCATAACAAAATGTCAGGATTTCCTTGATGAGGTCAGGTAGGGTAAGATCCTCAACAATTCCTGGGAATTGAAAACCTAAAAATGATCTAATCGAAAGAATGAAAACAGAAAGACATTGCGTCATGTGAACTGTTGATATTTCATTTGCGAGCCATGGCTCCCCGCAAATCGTGTGGGTAGAAAATAATCTCATTGGTCAAGAGCTTTGAGTCTGCTAGATCCCCCAAGAGGATTGGGGATGGCTATAAAAATCCGAACTCAGCGAGAAAGATCGGAGTTATTGGCTGAGTAGTTGTTGAAATGTAACGACTGTAACGAAATGTAACGACTGTGGAAAATGGTTCCCAACTGGGGAGCCACGACCCATGGCTGGTCGCCTACCACAGAACAATGAAAAGCTCGCACTGCTATGAAGAGAATTTGAGAGATTTTGGGTAGTTTTTTAAATTGCAGTCGAAATGTAACGACTGTGGAAAAAGGTTCCCAACTGGGGAGCTACGACCCAGAGGCTGGTCGCCTACCATAGAACTGATGGCTAAAGAGTTAATGTCGAATGAAGCCTGTCGCCGATTAACTTAAAGAGTTAATGTTGAATAATGCGCCACTGATGGGAATCCCGAAAGAACGTTATTGTTTTAAAACTTATTTGGGGGATTGAAATTTCTGATTATTCTTGACGAAAAGCTCGTACTGCTATGAAAATAATCTTTAGAGTTGAGAGAGAGTCTTCAGGTGACAAGGATAAAACAACCCCACACCGCCATTTGCTGCCTCTAATTCGGTAAATTCCGTTAAACTCCGATAAGAACCCAAAAGAACTTTGTTGTTTTAAAGGTTGCATAGAAAATTGACAGCTCTGATTATAGAAAATATGTGAAAAGACTTTAAAAAGAAATTGCAAAGACATTGTTATTTGCAGATTGAAAGCTCTGATATTTTTAAACGAATCCTCTCTCCGTTGTAAATTGGCGTTCCGACAATTGTACTTTCCGCTTTTGTAATTAATAATTTTTTTTTTTTATAAAGACTTTCTTTCGCACCCTCCAGGCGTCTTCGATCTTATTCATTTATTTTTTTATTTATATCTTTTTTTTTTTTTGGTACTGTGTTTATTTTGTTTTTAACCACAAGTGTACACAAATGTCCGGTCTGGATCTGGTAGAAATACGGCCACTGGATTTGCACAACGCGACTTTCTGAGATCAAATCACAACGTGGGCAGTGGGTCTGTTGTTGCAATAAACGTCTTGAGGACCAGCTTCTGTGGCGAAATCATCACAACCAGCAGCAGCGGCCCGAAAGCGTCGACATAACTGATACCGTTTCGACATCATCGCATCAGGATCCGTTTCCGAACCAGCGAGCGACCGAACCAACCAGCCAGCCGGGTGGCAGTGTCGCAGGTGCGAGAATGATGAAGTGCCAACTGAGTGGGATAGTGAATGTGAAGTATTTTCCTCTTGATTCCAAATACTATTGGAAGAAAGGGTGAAGAGACCAGGTGTATGCCCAGAGTTACCCCTCAAGAAAATATCACGAGGGGCAGGAAAACCTGAGTCTCATTAAAGAGATAAAGATGTGAAGACTAGAAGGTGTAGCTAGAAGGCTACGAGAGGCGTAAAAATTTCCCTGTCCGTTTTCGAGCAGAATACTGGCTAGATACATGTCCAGCAGTGTTATTGATAATGACATCCGACTTTCGGGGCAGGAGAGCCACGCACCTGTCTAAAATTCAACTAGCCTAATAAAAATGAGAATCGAAATTAAGGAACTTGTAAGTGTGAGTGAAAGAGATATAGATGCATAAAGGAATAAAAACTGGGATATCTTGTTGCCTTGCAGGGATGGCCGAAGAAGGTTGGTGCTACTAACAATGATGATGATGATGATGACAGTAGCTTGAAAACACAGCCAAAATACGATTTTCAAGAAAATGAGCGAAGTAGTAATAACTAGATCAAAGTGGTTAGTCACATTCATGAACCCATATGAAGCATTGCTAAGCAGGTTGGAGAGTGAAATAAAATTATTAAGCCCAGTCAGGTCAAAAGCGGCTGAGAATTACCCCATAAAGACAGGATACCTTAATTTGTTGTACTCTTTAGGGTGGGACATAACTATGATGGAGGACCAATGTAATAAGATGAGAAATTACCTGAAGGGAATTAAATTATTACAAATTAGAGGGAAAAAAGCAATAGTTCCTATTGTAGGGAAAGCATTGGATGTTTTATTTGGGACTGTAACGGAAGATGAGGTTAGTGTCATTAAACAAAGACTGGGAGAGTTGGAGAAAAAATAAAGAGTCCTAGCCAAGGTAGCAAAGAATAGTGTATCAATATTGAATGTAACAAGGTTGGAGCTAACAAAGAATAGAGTGAAAATAAATTGATTGGCCATCAATTTAAGGGAGCTAAGACAAGAAATAGCCAGGACTACTGAGGCGGTGATGAATGAAGTACAGGGATTAAAAAGGGTTGTACAACAGTATTATCAATTGGCAATTATTCTTAACAAAATACGACAGTCAGTCTCTAACAATTTTACTAGAGCACATGAGGGCTCAGCTAGACTTGTTGTCCTTGGGTCACTTGTCCCCAAGTATAGTGACCCCTGGACATTTAAGGGAATTGTTAAACAAGATACAAACTGAGTTACCTTACCATTTGAGTTTACCGGTGGACCCCACTAAGGAATTATAAAAATATTATAGTACCCTAGGTTGTATAACTTTCTTGGAGGATAATAAATTACTGATGGTGGTGTCACAACTAGACAGAGACAATTTGTTTGAGATATATCGGATTATAAATTTACCTATTCCGTGTCCTCGACCACATGAAGGCCAGGGGTCAATAGCCAGATACCAAATTGAAACAGGACATAAAGCTATAAATGCAGCCCGGACAAAGTTTATAATGTTAGCAACAGAAGAAGCTAGGAAGTGTAGAAACAATGCCCTTGGATCATTGAGTTCAATCTATGTGACCAGTGAGCACCGACTGTTTATACTCGAATTATCTAAAGATGGTAGAAAAGAATTTGAGGAATTTTTTTTAATAATCATATCATCCCAAGCAAGGCAATTTACTGCCACTGTTTTGCAAGGGGTTACATAGGAGGAAAGTTATGAGAAAGAGTGACAGGTTATAGGGGGTGTCAGGAAGTGGGTAAGAGAAGGATGAGAATACTGATGGAAGTGGAGTGGACGGAGGAAGGAGCATGAAAGAGAGGATGCAGGCTAGTGAGACAGGAGATGACTATTGATTTTACATTTAAAT
This sequence comes from Ascarosepion bandense, assembly GCA_037127315.1. Lineage (NCBI taxonomy): Eukaryota > Metazoa > Mollusca > Cephalopoda > Sepiida > Sepiidae > Ascarosepion > Ascarosepion bandense. The sequence goes on from JBBBDQ010030368.1 coordinate 180,424, forward strand.
TCTTGGAGATTGTAACTGTTGTTAAAGCAAGTAAATGGAAGGGAATTCCACAGGTGGGAAGTGCGAGATAAGAAACTGGTGGAGTAGAATTTGCGTTTACATTTTAATGGTTTCACGGTAAAATGGTGGGACCGAGTTGCTAATCTTGTGGCTCGATAAAATTCCTATATAGGGGGTACCAGTGAGCTAAGTTCATCGGAGCAGAAGCCAGGAAAGTATTTGTAGAAGAGACACAGGGAAGCCACATTGCGCCGGTGAGAAAGTGATTGTATCTGAGCTGCCAAGTCGGGATCGATCACATTACGGATTCTCCATTGGATTTTGTCAAGGACACCTAGGTGGATATCAGGAGCACCCAACAGATATGGTAACAATATTCAATGCACGGGCGGATGGTAAATTTATATATGTGCAGGATTGTTTCAGACAGGAAAAACTTCTTGGCCCTGCACATAGAACCGACTTTCTTAGCAGTGGATTTAGTTATGGATTCTATATAGTCATTTCACTTGAGGTCTGTTGTGAGAGTGAACCCGAGGAGGTGCAGTGTTTTGCTTTCAGGGATACTAGCCTGATCCATGCTAATTGTCTGTGATGGTTAATAGATTTTCTGTGATGGTTAATAGATTTTCTGTGATGGTTAATAGATAGCAGCTTCGCTTTGGAGGCATTAAAATTAACGAGCCATTTCTTACCAAAATCCACCACGCGTTGGAGGTTCTTTTCAAGCTGGGCAGTGAGGTTTGCTTTGTCAGCCTCAGCAGATTTTTGATCGACGCGAGAGTAAACCGTAGTGTCGTCAGCATATATGCCTACTTGAGAGCTTATTACATTGGGGAGATCATTAATGTAGATAAGGAAAAGCAGAAAAACCTAGAATAGAGCCTTGAGGGTCACTCGCATTCGTATGATAGTATTGGGAGGCATGTCCATTCAATACTACCTTCATTGTGCGATTTGAAAGGAATGACTGGATTAGGTCAAACAATTGTCCAGTTATACCATAGCCTCGCAGCTTGCGTAGAAAGCCAGCATGCCTTATTCTGTCAAACGCTTAGGGCAACAGTTCGGGCTTCGTCGTTCTTGTTGAGAGCCTGGTATATATACTCAGTGATGGTCGTGAGCATATCAGCAGTAGACCTAGCGAAGCGGAAACCATACTGTTTGTCAGAGAAGAGTCTGTGGGCTGTGAGACTGTTGTATATCAATAAACAACAAACACGTCTGTATATAAAAATATATCAAGTGATATTTTTATTAATGAACGATGGACCGTGTAGCCTAGTAAACAGAGAGTGAGAGCGCGCTTCCAGGGTTGACGGGGGGGGGGTGTCGTATCTGTTGCTCCTCTGGTCTGGTCTGGCTCTCTGCCTGACTCTGTCTCTCTGCCCAGACTCGTCTGTCGTGAAATCCGTGCCCGAGGTCTTTTTATCTCCAAACCGGTACTTCCGATTTTTTGCCTCGCCTACGCACGCCCACGTAATTCTCAGAGTCACCTGTCTGTTTGCCTCTGAGTTATTTCCGCATCTGCCGGAAATAGGGTCAAAGTGACATCCGTTCCTTTTCACCGACCGGAAACAACACGGCTTGTATCAGCCTTTCTTGGGTGGGCCAGACCGTTATATTACAAGACGTTGAACCACCTCAGCGTTGACGATGGCTTCGAACACTTTGCCAAAATCGGTAGGAGGCTGATAGGGTGATAATTGAGGGGTCAGAGGGTTCACCAGTGTTTTTGTATATTGGAACCACGCTGGAGGACTTCCAGCAGGCAGTAAAGCAAGAAGCAGAGAGGCAGTAGTTATAAAGTTTGGAGAGAACAGAGGATAGTTCAGCGGAACATTTCTTCAGGACAATGATTGGGATTCTTTATGGCGGTCAAGCTTTGAAATTATGTTATAGACCGTCGAGTGGGTAATGTGGATGTCATTCAGTTGGGCCTCAGTTCGACGTGAGAAGTCGGGTATAGATACTCCAGACGAGTCCAGTGTCGAGGTGGTGGAGAATCTGTGAGCGAAGCACTCAGCCTTTTCTGTTGTAGAGGTAAGGAGTTCAAATTCGTTGATTAGAGGGGGATTGAGGGTTTGCTATTGTTTAGTACACTTTTACAGAGCCTCCAGTAGTCTTTGGAACCGAACTTACGGGATGCTATGCGCTACTTCATTCTGGCTGCAAACAGAAGCTTAACTTCTTTAAGTATCTTCTTGCACTCATTGTGAGCAGAGGCAAAAATATTGCCAGGTCGAGATATTAACTGAATATTAACTTATACTTCCACAAGCGATCAGTATATCTGATGGAGTTTGGTTAATAGTCGTTCAAAAACCTACTGATCTTTCCAGGGTGTGTGAAGGAGAACCCACTAGGACATTGAAGGTGAGAATGCCCTTAACCTCTGGGGTGTTCTGCGATCGGCATCTTGATCTCCCTACCCACTTATTAGCAAGTTGAAGAGAAATTTTAAGAAAAAGACCCAATAATGGAGTTAGTTGCCAAAATCTTAAATAACTGCACACAATTATGCGAGCGAGTAATGAATAAATACCCTAAGATCACGATAGAGCGAATACCAGAGTTATTAAAGCCAATAGATAAAATAATATGAATCAGTTAAAAGACTAATACTTTGGAAAAAGAAGATATGAATTGGAATAATAGTAAAGTAGTTTTGGTAAACTGGTCAGTGGGGAGCAGTACTTTATTAGTCATTGTTGCAGTGGTAGTGGTAGTGTGGAAAATAAAAATAAAAATACAATGAGAAACGGAATAATCAAGTCCTGGTGGGCGTACAGCAGACGGAAGGGGGATTGCCATCTAGCGATACTTATCTGAACAGAACAAATTCAGCAAGGGATGACGAGATCCAATTGAACCTGACCGCAGGAGCTGAAGAAGAACAAACTCCTGTCAAGAAGTCACTGAAACCTCCCCTTGCAGAGAGGAGATTGGTATCAAAAAAAGAAATAAGCCCTAAGAGATACATACATAACCACGACTACACAGACACCTGAAAAAAGAAGATGAAAGGACTTGTTGTTCCTGTTAAAAGAAGTGTGAATCCCATATTTTAATAAAGAGACTGTTGCCGCATGAAAAAAGAAGAAAAAAATTGCATGTTATTGCATGAAATTGAAGAAAGAACATTTTTGCATTTGCATCGGGTTAGAAGAACACTTCTATTATTATGGAAATTGTTCTCCTGTTAGTATTGCTTAAAACTAACTTGTTTAATGCATGATTGCATGGAAATTGTTTTTTTTTTTTTGTGGGGCGTAGTGCCAAAAAATAATACACATGCTAAATAATGCAACCGGTAGTTATAGTGTCATTCATTTCATAAGTGATAGGTGATGTTGGGAGTGATGTAACCTTATTTCCAGATGGCTGGTATTAATTTTTATTGATTTTAAAGATGAGAAGAGATTTCTCTAAAATTGGAGAATACAATTATTTTTGTCGGGAAAAGTAGCCGAAGTGATAAGATTAGAAAATACAGATTAAAGATACAAAGAGTGAAAATTCCTTTTGTCAGGAGAAGTAAGCGAATTTATCAAAGCTGGTTACCTAAAAGTATTATCATAATATTGTCATCCGGTTTTGACAACTTGTGACCCTAGGTCAAAATTGAACCTTGAGAATTTCGTGTTTACTGCTTACCAGGACGGCAGATAATAACAGAAAGTAAGTTTTATCTCCTTCCATCGGAAGGGCGGAAGGTTCAGTCGAAGTGGTTAAATGATATTACTTACATTTCAAGATGGTAAGAAGTATATAAGGAGAGGGAAATAGAAATCCTGTGCCCACCTTCAACACCCCGGTTTTTTTTAATAAAAACGAAATTACGAGAAAAGGGGACCAGCGACTGAATGATACGGTCAGTTTGAAATAGTTTGCCAACAGAAAAGTGATTTAGGCCCGAGATATTGCAAAAGATGGTCAATCCAAATTTGCTGTGCTACAAACAGAGCAAACCACCGTGTCATGGAGATAATGGATCACAAATATTAGCGTGCTACTGAAATACCAGCCGACTGATATTTTTGCATCACTTAGCTTTGACTTGCTTATAATTTTGATTCTGTTCGATATATATAAATATGTATAAATCTACACGCGTCGTTGCAGTCTTAAATCTGGTTTTCATTATATACCGTTCCCTCGTGTGTCAAGGCTAACCTAGTAGAGTGATGACAGGCAATCCTGATTTGACCGGTCCGAGATCAACAAACACAACTTGGGTGGATTTGAGCCAGCCAGAAATTGTGTTATATTTGGTGCCGAATCGACCAGGGATAGACCCTTAGGTGGCTACAACAAAGTCGACGAGAACAAGGAACATAAGTCAAATCGGTGAGAATAAGCGACGAAGTCGATGAGAACTGGTGACAACAAGTCAAGTCGACGAGAAGGAGCAACGAAGCTGACGAGAAGGAGCGGCAGCAAGTCAATGAGAACAAGTGATGATAAAGTTGATGAGAATGAGCAGAAACATTTTTGCAAGTAGTAGGTAAGACGCTTTTCGGTTATTCCCTACGATTCTCGATTCTGTGGTTGCATTCACCAGGACGAATAATTGTTCATATCGAATTTTTGGAGTTTCTAGATAGTCGATAGTTAGCATGGCAGACCATGAGTCTGTGGGATCAGATAGGGTTGAGGTAGAAGAGGAAGTGAGAGGTCAGTGACACACCACTGACCTGAGAGAGATATTGAGGGGACCTCCAGGTGCCCACGTGTGAAAGGAACCCCAAGGAACTAAGGGATTGGCTATTGTCAGTTCGAATTCCCAAGTTGTTTTTGAACTTTCAGATAAAGAGACCGTCTACGTGGTATGGAATGGCACTACGGGGAAGGCCTCAGAGTTTATCAGCTGCGATAGCCCTAGCAAAAGAGTTTGAATTGTAAAGGTGGTTTTGGACGATGTTCGGTAGAGAGTGAAAGGTTTAGCAAAGAAGATTCTGGAAGAAGGTATAGATTTTATGAACCCACATTGCACAGATACGGCTTGGTTCGCTAGACCTGTGGACATGAAGGACACAGGACGATGACTTGTTCAACGAAGCAGGGATGCTCCTCCCCGTATTCAATGGTGTGGTGGAAAAAGGACACATAGCTAGATGTTGGTATCTATTCGATGTATATAAATATATAAAAATCTACACCGTGGTATTTCAGTCTTAATTCTTGTTTTCATTACATACTGTTCCTTTGCGTGTCTGAACTAGTCGGGTGACAGGTGACTCTGCTTTGTTCGGTCCGGGATCAACGAACACAACGTTATTGGATTCGACCGAAGGTCAGGCAGGTTGGCTGAACTCAGCCATGGATCATGTTATATTTGTGCCTTCAGTGACTTTTAATGCCAGCTTGAGATCCACAAAACAATCGAAATAAAAGACAAGGAACAGCACCCTTTGTGAAGGTGGAAGAAATGTTAGAGTGGTGTGTAGTGATCTGCTTTGTAATATGTAGTATGTGACTTCTCAAAAATTGTAATGTCTTTTATGCATATACACTTTCACTTGACACAACCAGAAGCCACTTTCTCAGAAGATAGCAGAAGGATGTCAGTAGGGTTTATGTTTTGCTTAGGTTTACCTTTGTACTGTTGTGTAATGCCGTGGTTGATGTGGAATAATGCTGGGGAGTCATTCATGATTGCCAGTAAAAATAACATAATTTTGCCAAGAAGTGTATTTTGCCCTAGGTGATGTTGCTGGGTGTAGTCTGAGTTTTTGTTTTGATTCTGTCATATCTAGTTGGGGCTCATCTTGAGGCTTGACAAAATCCAAAGGAGAGTCTGCAATGTAGTTGACCCCGACCTTGAAGCTTGACTCTAGTCACTTTCTCACCGACAAGATGTGGCTTTAACTCTGTCTCTTCTACAAATACTTTCACAGATTCTGCTCTGACAAGCTTAGCTCCCTGGTACCCCCTTTGTACGAATTTGCTCGAGCTACTAGACTAGAAACTAAGTCTCACCCTTTTATAGTGAAAACAATAAAGTGTAACTGCAGCTTCTTCTCTATTAGCTTCTTTTCTCGCATTTCCCACTTGTGGAACTTTCTGTATAATAGCTTCCCTGATAGCTACAACCTCCAAGAGTTTAAACGCAATGTCAACTGTCATCTCTTATCACCTTGACTCCCATCCATTTCCCAACACCCCGTACATTATTTTTCTCCCTTTACACTCTACTCTTAAGCAGATCACTTTACACCAGTGAGACGATTATAAAAAAGAATAAACAAGTAACCAAAATGGCATCCTCAGGTTGCAGCCAAAAATAGATACAGTAGACCAAAAAATACAATACCAGTCTCTCAATTTCGAAGAACGTTTCCAGAGAAATTAGACATCAATATATGTTCACACTTAAAAACCAAAACAAGTGACAAGAAACTGATAGCATGCAACGGTACCCCAATAAAATGCTATGGCAGCATCAATATACCATGGAAAAACAACGGGCCAGACCGACATAACAGCAACTTCTACATAGTGGATGTACAAGGACCGGCAGTTCTAGTACTATCATCGTTAGAACAGTTTAAACTAATTGCGTTACATTGCACAGTCAAAGAAGAAGATATACACCAAACTCCTGCATTAACACAGATCAATACAATTAAAGACCTGATGCAGATATTGTAAAGATGTTGATGTGTTAAGACGTGGTAAATTGCAACAGAGACATCGTTATATGAATTGAGATTTATTTGACATATTTACATAAGGAGGATATACGTATTGTTCTAAGGCATGCTAGGCGTGAAGTGAAAGTGTTACTTGTCGATTCCTAAGCCAAGGGGTTAGATGTAAATTGTATGTAGGAAAATAGTTCTATGATATTACTACATCCCCCTTACCAGATAGAAAAGAAAGACATTGTTCAGATGTTTATAACAAACATCTGAACAATGTCTTTCTTTGCGGTAGTACATTTGTTATTTGTATCTTTTTGGCCTATGTATTTTACGGCCACTTCTTGTTGTGTTGTATATTGATTGTTTTGGGGTTAATTATTGTGAGATGTTGCTTGTGTTAGTGTGTCCAGTTTGTGATGAAGTGATGTGATCATTAAAATGAACTTGTTTATGGGTGGATGTTCCTACTGTTCTTATCTGGACTCTGTTTTGTCTTTTTGTAGATCCATCTGGTAGTTGAAGGATGTACGATCTTCGTTCTGCACATTTACTCAGAACCGTTGCTGGTTTCCATTTCCCTGTTTGATTATCCAGCATACGAATATCTTGTCCAGGGACAAGTGATAGTAAATCATGAGCTGTTCTATCATGATACACTTTCTGCATATCCTGTCTGTGTTTCAGTTGTTCATGGATATGGTCAGGGTTAGGAAATCTTAAGTTTGGAACTTTCGCAGTTATGTTCGATCTCATAATGCGATTGGTTAAGAGTTCAGCTGGACTTGGGAGGTTTTGGTTGATTGGTGTTGTTCGTAGACATAGCATTGCTAAGTTAGGATCTCTTCCTGCTTGCTTTGCCTTAGTTAATGTTCTTTTGACTGTTTGAATTTGTTGTTCAATAAAACCATTCGGTTTTGGGAACTTTGGTGATGATGTTATGTGATCGAATTAATGTTTCACTGGAATATTGTGGCCCATTGTCACTAACAACTTTAGTGGGAATATCATGTTCGGAGAATATCTGCTTCATTGCTGTGATGACCAAATTGCTTGTAGTCAGGTCAGCCATTTTCCGTATAATTGGAAATTTGCTGTAGTAATCAACAATTATTAGGTATTCCTGATCATTGCAGTGAAACAAATCAGCGCCGACAACTTCCCATGCTCCGCTGGGGATTTCATGTGGCTGTAAAGTTTCCTTTGGTTGTGCTGGGAGATTTTCCTGGCATATTGAGCATTTCAATATCAGCATTAATCCGCTCCCAGTATACAGCATCTCTGGCTTGAAGACGTGTTTTTTCAATACCTTGATGGCTGTAATGCAACTGGTCCAAGATGATTTTCTGTTGGGTTTCAGGGATGATACCATCGTTGACAGATAGTTCATCACTATACGGCCAGTATGACCGTATTGCTGGCGGTAGCTCCTTAATTGAGTCTGGCCATCCTGTTGTTATGATTTCTTGTAGTTGATAAAGTATTGGATCAGCCTTGGTTTCCTTTCTTATCTCATTCAGAAGCTCACTCCTGAATCTCACCAAGTCGACTCGAACATCTAGGTCAATCGTATCGATGTTTTCAGTGCTGGGGAGACGGCTTAGAGTATCAGCTAGAGTCATTTCCTGTCCTGGTATGTACGCTATTTGCATCTGGTATCCCTGTAACTTGATTGTCATTCATTGTAGTCTAGGAGGTGCACTAGTCAGTGGCTTCTGTAGTATCATGATGAGTGGCTTATGGTCGGTGAGTACTTTAAATTTACGCCCATATAGATACGTATGAAATCTTTGGACACCAAATACAATTGCAAGAAGTTCTCTTTCTATGCATGCGTAACGCTTCTCAATGTCTGTTAGAGACTTTGATGCATATGCGATGGGTTTTTTGTTTTGCATGAATGCAGCTCCAAGTCCTTTCAAACTTGAATCGGTTTGTAGTACTGGTATTTCAGCTGTGTTAAAATATGTCAGTGTAGAATCTTGGCTGATTACTGTTTTCAGTTTTTCACCACATTCCTTGTGGTGTTCTTCCCAAAGAAAGGGTACATCTTTCTTTAACAGTCCTCTTAGTGTATGTGTCTTGTCAGCCAGGTTAGGAATGTACGGTGATAAGTATGTGATAAGACCTAAGAATTCTTGTAGCTCTTTCTTACAAGTTGGGTAAGGCATGTTTGTAGGTCCTTGAGCTTTTCTGGTTCTGGGCTGACACCATTTTCACTATAGATCATCCCGAAGAAATATATGCTTTTTGACTTGATTTTGCATTTTTTTTAATTAAACACGAGACCATTATCAGCAGCTACTTGCATGAACCTGTGTAGAATCTTGTCGTGTTCTTCTGTTTTGCTATAGACAACAACATCGTCAGTGATTCCTATTGCACCATCAACTTGTTCAAGTATCTGGTTCATCTTCATTTGAAAAATATCTTGTGATACACTCAATCCAAATGGTAACCTCTGAAAACAGTACCTGCCATAAGGAGATTGGAATGTTGTTAGTTGTTGAGATTCGCTGTCCAGGTGTATAGACCAATAACCAGCGTTAGCATCAAGTTTAGAAAATAGCTTGGCACCTGCGAAATGGTGTGTTATCTCTTCAACTGTAGGAGTTGCATGGTGTGGTCTTTTGAGCGCTGTGTTCAGGTGTCTTGGGTCTAAACAGATTCTTAGACTCCCATCTTTTTTATGTGAGTATGCTAAGCTTGAAACCCAGTCTGTTGGTTCTGTCACCTTCCTGATAATATTGTTTTAACCATGTTGTCAAGTTCCTTTTTTATGCTGTCTTTTAGAGCAATTGGGGTTTTTCTAGGTACATCAATATGGGGCCGTATGCTTTTGTTGACCGATAGTCTCACAGACCCTGGCATGAAGCCAATTTTATCAAACCGATCTGGATACATCTGCATCAGGTCTTTGGTTTCATTGATTGGTGTTACTGCAGGAGTTTGGTGTGCATCTTTTTTGACTGTGCCGTGAAGCGTAATTATTTTCAGCTGTTCTAGTGAGGGTAGTTCTAGAATTGCTGGCCCTTGTACATCTACAATGTAGAAAGTGCTATTATGCCAGTCTGATTTACATGGTATATTAATGCTACCATAACATTTTATTGGGGTGCCCTTGTATGCTACCAGGTACTTGTTCCTTGTTTGGATTTCTTTGTTGTTTGGGAAACCATCCGCATCTAGTTTTTCTGGGAACATTCTACGAAAGGTAGAGACTGGTAGTGTGTTTCCTTGGGCTTGTTAGTTCTAAAGTAAGTTATTAAAACTAAAACAACATGAAAGGAAACTAAACCCAAGGTACATTTACACATTTATTACAGGCCAAATAGTCAACGAATATAAGACAAAAACATTTACATCAATCGGAAATATTTAGAGTTTATAAGACTCACCAAAAGGTGGTGGAATTAGTGTTCTTGTAGCTCAACTCATGTTGGAAATTTTCAACGCTACCGTTCACCTCCTTGTCCAAAGGCTCACTCTCAATCCTACACTGCCCAAGGGCAGATTACCCCTTTCTGGTCCTTTTTATTTTTTGTCCCCACATCACTCCCCCACAAAATACGGAGTATCTGTAATAGAATGTCATGAGGAAAAACATCGAAAGACGGGGGAAATACACTTTTTATTTTTACATAGCAACAAAGTTCTTTAAATGAGCAGGCCATCTTACGTGTCTGCCTGAACGTGTCTTTTTTTCTTGAGGGCGTTTTTCCAGTGTCAAGTCTACTGGCATTGAGGTTGAGGTTACTACTTCTAAGTATTCGTCCTCCAATGTTGCAGGTTTTAACCTGTCTATCGTAGCGTTTTGTTCTTCGTTCTTAATGAGAACGCTGAAGAACTTGTTGTTTTTCTTGGTAACTTTATATGGACCACGATACGGTGGTTGCAGGGAATGTGACCTAGCTGTATCTCGGATAAATACGTGCGTACATGTCTCTAGGGACTTTGGTACATATGTTTTAATGCACTTGTTTTCCCCTGAAGGAGAATAGGCCATCTTGGCCATGTTTCTGGTCAGTCTATCCACGAATGATGTTACATCCCATACTTTCTCCGGTGTCTCAAAAAAATATTGTGCTGGCAGGCGCAATGTGGTTCCATACAGTGCTTCTGCTGCTGAGCATTCCATATCCTTTTTTACTGCAGTGCGTAACCCCAACAATATTAGTGGAAGATGTTCTAACCACTTAGTATTGCTGGTAAGCACTGCACGTAAAGAGTCTTTTAAGCTGCGATGTAATCGTTCGACCGCATCGTTTGCTTGTGGATGGTATGCTGTCGTGTGAATATTCCTGGTGCCCAAGAGTGCCGAGAGTTTATGAAACAGTTCGGACTCGAACTGTCGACCTCTATCTGTTGTCACCTTCTCTGGGACACCAAACCTTGCTATCCAACCGGCAAGAAATGTCCTGGCTGTTGTGTATGCCGTCATATCCGGCATCGGTAACGCTTCAAACCAGCGCGAGAATCTGTCAATGCAGGTCAACAGATAGCATTGACCTTCACATGTGGGAAATAGACCGGTGATGTCAATGTGTATGTGCTTGAATCGCTCATCTGGCACAGGAAATGTGCCTAGAGGTGCTCGTGTATGTCGACCAATCTTGGCTTTTTGGCACTTCACACACTTCTTCGTCCACTCTCTCACATCCGCTTTCATCCGCGGCCAAACGTACCTGTCGATCATTAAGCGTATTGACGCATTAGCTCCAGGGTGCGATAGTCCATGTACAACATCGAATATGTCTTTCCGTAATGACGCTGGGACATATGGGCGCAGTCTGTTTGTGCTGATTTCACATACTATTTTCTTGTTGCTGTTAGGATGGGTAATTTTCACCAGTCGCAATGATGTCGCATTATTCTGCAGTAGGTTTTTCAGCTGCTCATCCTTTTCTTGTTCTTCCCCTAAATTGTTGACATCGATGGAGGGAGCCAACGTGACTGTATTTATCCTACGTGACAAAGTATCTGCTGGGATGTTATCTGCTCCCTTGATATGCCTGACATCCGATGTGAACTGGAGGATGTAGTCCATCTGTCGAATCTCACGAGGGGAGTATTTATCCGAGGAAAACTGCAAGGCGCCCAACAGAGGCTTGTGGTCTGTGAGTATGTAGAACTGTTGACCTTCCAGGAGTTGACGAAAATTTCGCACTGCAGAGAATGAGGCTAACAATTCTCTGGAAAATGTGCTGAAGCGTGTTTCTGTGTCTGTCAATTTCCTGGAGAAAAAAGAAATGGGTCTCCAATCACTGTCGCATTTCTGCTGCAGGACAGCTCCAATTCCAGTTGCAGATGCATCCACTGCCAGACACAGTTCATGGTCTGGTTGAATGTGGGATAATTTGACGGTGTCTTCTAACATTGCCTTCACCTCGTTGAATGCCGTTACTGCATCTTCCGAAAATGTAATGTCACAGTTCTTCACATTTGTCAACATACCTGTCAATGGTAAAAGTACAGTGAGGGAGGAACCTATGGTAAAAATTTACTAGCCCTAAAAATTGACGTAACTGTCTCATTGTAACAGGAATAGGGAAATCCCGGATAGACTTGACTGTCTCCAGCGCTGGGGAAATTCCCCTCTCTGAAATATGGTGTCCCAAAAATATAACTTCGGATTGACCGAAAGCACACTTTGATGGGTTCAAAACGACTCCATACTGTTTCAAGCGTTTAAATACTTGACGCACATGGTCGATGTGTTCCTGCATATTTCTGCTAGCAATGAGGATATCGTCAATATATGCGCAGACGAATGGCAAATCGCACAAGACCTGGTCTATAAACCTTTGAAATGTCTGTGCTGCATTCCGCAACCCAAACGGAACTCGTACAAATTCAAACATTCCAAACGGCGTAGTAATAGCCGTTTTGGGAATGTGTTCGGGCTCCACTGGTATTTGGTGATATGCTCGAATTAGGTCCAATTTTGTAAAAACCTTATTATTCTGGGCTACTGCTGTTATGTCTTGATATGTGGTACAGGATACCTATCAGGTTTAGTAACAGCATTGAAAGCTCTGTAGTCTCCACATGCACGCCATGTGTTAGGACCTTTACTAACTAAATGAAGAGGTGAAGCCCATTCGCTCTTTGACGAGCGAACTATGCCAAACTTCATCATCTGTTGAAATTCTGCTTTAGCAGCTTTTATTTTATCAGGTGCTAAACGTCTAGCTTTGCAATGAACTGGTGGGCCTGTTGTCTCTATGTAGTGTGTTGTAGAATGTGGCAAGACTTCCTTATTAAAGGAGGGTACAGAAATTGAAGGATATTCCCTCAAAAGTCTCAGGAAAGCGTCATCCTGGTTTGCATGTGCCACTGCTGGACATAGCAGAGTACCAGCCTTCAACACCCCACATGTTGTAAGTTGTGTATCTGGATCTCTTAGACACTGGCCTGTCATATCTACAACAAGGCCGAACGCTTGTAAAAAGTCCGTACCTAAAATAGCGCCATTTACATCTGCAACTATAAAAATGTGGGTAAATGATTTGCGTAAGCCAAGATTGAGGTCCATACACCTCTCCCCATAAGTGTGTATTAACGAACCGTTTACGGCTCGGAGTGTAAATTTACAGGGAGGAGATCTTTTGTCAGCTGATGTTGCAGGGATGAGGGACACCTGTGCCCCACTGTCTACTAAAAAGGACGTTCCCATGTTTTTATCTACTACATAAAGTAGGCGGCCAGAGCGGGCTGCACCGACAGTTGATGCCGCTGTCTTCTGTCGGTTTAGGCTTTTCCCTGCCCCTTGTAATTACAGGGTGGTATACAAGAATTTGCATTTTCTCCAAATCTCTTGTGTTTCCAACAAATCGCCTTTTCCTGCCCTCGTTCCATAGACTGGCTGCGTGTATCCCTACTCCTTTGTCCCTGCTTCTGCTTCAGTGTTAGTCTGGCGATGTCTTCCGCCATCTTATTCATGCGAGCTTCCATCCGCTGCTGTCCCTCCATTAATTTTGAAAGCAGCTCGTCCCTATCCGATGTCTGCACACTGGATATAGCAGGCGACTGAGTGGATAATATGTTAGCTATATGGTCTGCTATGACAGCCAGCTGTTCGACAGGCGTGGACTCGGCCTGTGCAGCTATAGCCACCTTATATTGTGTCGGGATACGTTGGAGGAATATGTGTTTAACGATGCTTTTATCCATCGTTCCCTCCGCCAACTTCTGTAGCCGTTTTAGAAATTGTGACGGCTTGCTGTCCCCTAGAGTTTCCTGCTCTAACAACTGTGAAATACGTTTGTGCGTTGAAGCTGTCATAGAAACTGTTACTTTCTCTCAAAGCACATCGTACGGCTTTTCCGTAGGTGGAGAGGTAATTAACTCCCTTACCTCCGTAATTGTGTCCTGAGGTAAGATGGACGCCACGTAACAGAACTTCTCCGCCTGATTAGTGATTGCTTTTTGCCTAACAAATAAATCTAGTTGTGCAAAAAACAAAGCAGGGTCATCGTGCACCAACGACGCATTTAGATTAAAGGCTGGCGTCGCCATTTCACAAAAATTTATTTTATTAATTAGTACCGCACTTGTTGGCTGCTTAGATACGTTAGCTTCAATCGTAGTAGCAGGACAGAGGGAGAACAGTAGTATACTAAGGAGGGAAAGAGAGAGATAGGGAAAGAGCGTGACGTAGACGTTTAGATCAGCCAATCACAGATAAGGCGCCGAGTATGACCCTGAGGAAGAACAACAGACGGCCATATTGGAAACGAAATTTTCCGATTAAGAAAAATATTTCGCCTGTGACGGCTTGTTGTGTTAAACCCGTTTGCAACAAAAACCTAGTTCCTTTTTTGCTTTATTAATAAAAAGAAACATTATTATACTTTTACATGGTTTACTACGAATGTCGTTTCTGTTTAATGACCATGCTACTGAAATTCGTGATATTTTTTTTTATACAAGGAAAGTATTAATTTTAAATTAAGACGTTTCCTTTTTTAGATTTATGAAGACAATTGTTACTGCTATTGTGCGCGTTCATTTTTTAGTCGGGATCACCAATTGTTAGTTCTAAAGTAAGTTATTAAAACTAAAACAACATGAAAGGAAACTAAACCCAAGGTACATTTACACATTTATTACAGGCCAAATAGTCAACGAATATAAGACAAAAACATTTACATCAATCGGAAATATTTAGAGTTTATAAGACTCACCAAAAGGTGGTGGAATTAGTGTTCTTGTAGCTCAACTCATGTTGGAAATTTTTAACGCTACCGTTCACCTCCTTGTCCAAAGGCTCACTCTCAATCCTACACTGCCCAAGGGCAGATTACCCCTTTCCGGTCCTTTTTATTTTTTGTCCCCACAGGCTCCTGTGTCTATTTTCAATCGCAACCTGTGGATTCCACTTCTGTTTGACAATTTGATGTTTACGTAAACAAAAGCTTCATCTCTCTGAGTGACAGAGAATGCTTTGATGCGATTGAATGTTATGCCTTCGAGTTGTTCCTCTAATCCTTGGGTGTTGAATACTGCATCTGTTTGGATGGATTGCCTTTTCTTGGACTGGTTTCTTCGATGTTGTGGTTGATGCTCTGATTTCGATTTTCTTTGGTGTCTGCTTTGTGACCTTGATCGTTGTTTTGGCTTGTTTGATAAACAAACTGTTGCCCAGTGGTTAGCTCTACCACATGCGTTGCGTTTTGATCCAAATGCTGGGCAGACTTCACGGCGAAATTCATGGCTTCCACTACAATTGAGGCAGTTGCTTGATTTCTTAGAACGTGTTGGCGTTCTTATAGCTTCAATAGTGGTGCTTTTATCCTCATTATTGTTCAGCATGACCCTAAGTTGTTTTCGGTGTAAGTTAGAAGCTTCGTATGTTTTGCCAATACGAACAGTTTCTTCCAGTGTTAGAGTATCGTCTTTTCTTAGTAACTCTTTTTGAAGATCTGGAATTGGCGTGCTGGCGATAATAAGTTCAATTATCTGCTGTTGTTGTGCGGATTCAGATAACGAACATCTCTGTGTGAGTCGTCTACATCTATTTACAAAATCATGTAACGACTTTTCTTGTTTCTGTTTGTACGACATTAGTTTTAAACGATTGACTCTGAAATTTTCTTTTGGTTCTAGCTGATCTATGAAGCTATTAAAAATAATTTCAGGAGAACGTTTTTCCTCCTCCGTCAACGACCACATGTTGAACCTTTTCAGTCCTTCATTGCCGATTTGCAGTAAAATGTAGTTTACTTGTTGTTCTGTTTTTATTTTTTTAAGAATAAAATACAGTTCCAAACGTTGTTTGAACAGTTTAAAAGTTTCGGCCGGATTTGGAGTTTCCCAATCCGTTAAAGGAATATCTTTACGAGACATTGTAGAGATAGAAAGTAACACGTTGCGAGTCAGGTTGTTATGAAAAGAGAGTGGTAGTAGCAGATTCAAGATGGCGGTCAATCGAGCACAAAAGATCACACGTGGAGAGTTAAAAAAAAAAAACAGGGTTGAATTAAATACCTTGGCAATGTTTGGGTATTCTGTGAAAGACAACTTTTTTTTTCCTTTGCTTCGTTGTTATTTCCAGTGCGGTTTTTTGTTGTTGCTGTTGGTTTGTTCGGTTTCTGTTCGAAGTGTTTTTTGCTTGTTATTGCAAATACAGTTTAACTCTGAAGAGAGTTGTAGGGACCGGATAAAAGTTATCTTATACCTGGGTTTATCTTATATCCGGGTTCGGTCTATTTTATATACATTACCACAGGTTCTAATTTGGGATAAAAGTTATCTTATATCCGGGTTTATCTTATATCCGGTCTCTTATATTCGGGTTATACTGTAACGGAAGTTGATTTTTTTTTCTTTTTCGTTTCTGAAAAAGTTATCTAATGTCGTTTCATTGTTTTTACATCCCAAGCTGCCACGATGTAAAGATGTTGATGTGTTAAGACGTGGTAAATTGCAACAGAGACATATGGGATACACATTTTTTTTTTATTAAAATAAGCAACAGAAACACAATAGAACATTCTAGAAAAATTGGATCAAAACAGCAGTAGAATTTAGATTACATTTTTATATTTCTCAACCAATCAGCTAAAAACTTAGAATAAGAACATTCTAGAAAAATAGGCTTGGAAGTAAATTAACACAAAAATATTTAGGCCCCAAACAAAATAGTAAAATAATAAATCTGATTGGTCCATAAATGTTTTCACACCCTAATGTTAGGAAGATTAGTTGATCCCCTATTAATGTATATAATACACACAGTTAGAGAAAAAAAGTCAGTCACCAAGCAGGCCATTAAGTCCGCATGACACCGTATACTTTGCCGGCCATGTCATTTCTTCCATGCCAAAAGTTCGTGACCTCGCTCCAAGGACCTTAAAAAGAATAAGCCGACAAACTTTCTTTGAGCAACGCGACACGCTGCCGCCAACTGAATGTAAGTAGGAAAGGCTTATTTACAGACTCTGATAATGCAAACATATACACGTTTTTGGACAAAAAATTAACTTCTTGCCAAGTTTATATTTCTCAAAAAGGCAATTTTAGAATCATGTATATTGTTGGTTTCTACATAACATTTTATTTGTCACAGAATAAATTGTTTGTTGTTGAATGTCCGTTGTAATTTATTCCTTCACTTTGCGCGATTGCAAAATTATAGTGTTGTATTTGTGGGGGAAATAATCAACATACAACCCAGCAAATACCAAATCCCCCACAGACATCGTTATATGAATTGAGATTTATTTGACATATTTACATAAGGAGGATATACGTATTGTTCTAAGGCATGCTAGGCGTGAAGTGAAAGTGTTACTTGTCGATTCCTAAGCTAAAATAGTTCCATGATATTACTACAGATATAACCGGACTACTTTGATAAAATTGGCTCTATGCTAGGGTCCGTAAGACTATCTATCAACAAAAGCATACAACTGCATTATAATGGTAATTTGATATTTGATTAATTTTTATTTTTCAACCGGAACATCTGCGCGAACTCGGATGCGCACGACGATTTTTATTCATTTGCCTTTTAGTTGTGAGAGAGCACACATCCGGTTCATCGCTTTTGTTCGGTCGGTATCACCACAAATCTACTTAGATCCGAGACACCTAAATACAGCGCTCAAAAGACCACATTACAAAACTCCTGTAATAGAAGAGTTAAAACGTAGACAGAATCTGCAAAAAATATATCATGATAAAACAGATGATGATCTACCACCACTGGTCCCTGGAAATATGTACGGATATTGGATAACCAAACAGGCAAATGGAAATCAACAACAGTATTGAGTAAATGTACAGAACCGAGACCCTACATTCTTCAATCCTTAGACAGTTTGAAGTGTAGGGAGCTGCTTAATGTTTCTTTTGTTCGGCCTTGTGTCTTTCTTAACTGAACTCCCTACAGCTTACATGATTTATGTTAAATAATATTCATCAGAAGGGTTTTCATCAGAAGGTTGGCTGACGGTTGGAATGCGTGAATTAGTGTAGAAGAGTGAAATAATAAAATATACACTTTGAATGTAAAATAGAAATTTATTAAAAGAAGGAATAACAAGAGTTGTACAAATTAATGTTCAGTTATGAATCTTAGTAAGAAGTTCTTATTCAATGATAGAGTTCGTATTCAATGATAAAGTTGTTTATAGCAGTAATTGTTGAGAGAGAGAAAGAGAGAGGGAGAGGGAGAGGGAGAGGGGGGACAATGTCCGGGTCACTTGAAGTTGAGAGTTACATCTTTGATGTTTGTCAGCGAACCGCCTTCTCTGAACTAGCCGTGACCGGTTAGAGACCATCGTTAAATATTGAATAGTCACGTGGTGTGGATCAGAAACGATTTTTTCTTTAGCTATGGAAAAACCGTTTCTCTGACGTATTTTGAATTTTGCGATTTGATGACCAATCAGGATTCAGAGTTCCGCTACAGGTCCGTAAAAGGAATTTGATATTTATTTATTTTTGGTTTACCTCCGGAACTTCTGCGTTGAACCCGGATGCGCAAAGACCAGTTTTGGTCATTTGCTTTCTGGATCTCTGAGAGCAAATATCCGGTCCTTCACTTGCTCGGTATCACCACAAGTTCATCAAAAAGACGAAACAGAGTCCAAATAAGAGATGTAGAAACAAACACTAATTATTTAAAAATATATTTTTACCAAGATTTTCTAAAAATAATAATTTCAAAAATAATTTAATTCATTTGTGAGTGAGCCCTGAAAGTTTCATTAAAATCCGATGATTATTTGATTTCTGCAAGAATGCCCAAATGATTATTTGATTTTTGCAAGAATTTTCCAAATTTTTACCGGAAAAAAGTAAGTTACGTAATATTACATTATCCATTGTAAATTCTGGGAACGATTTGGTAACCAACTAACGAAAATCAAAACAAGATTTTTTACCAAAATTTCGAACGTGTTAGAAAGGATTAATTTTTCTTTTAATAATTAAAATAAAATACTTTGATCTTTCCTCTTAATAATAACATAAACGTTTTGATAGAAAAACTTAATTTTATAAGTTTGAGGCCTTTTTTCTTCATATACTGTTTTTTAGCGATTTAGTGAAGCTAAGTGTTATTTTCTTTCTTTACAAGGCTTTTTATTACACCTCGATAATAATTTGACGCACTAATTAATAATTTAAGTAAATTAGGAAGATGATCGTAATTTCTGTTCCTTTTTCAAGAACCTTATAGTTTTTAGAGTAGTTGTATATACATGTTGTCATCTTGTCATTCTTTAATAATTCCGTTAAATTCCAACCTGTAGTTTGTGAATAGGATGTAATTTTTACATTGTAAACATATCACCTCGTTAATAATTTGAAAATGCAGAGTATATATAGTGATGAAAGACTCAATATACATACATATCTAAAATGCATTAGCAGTAATATATTTCTAAATGTTTGTCAGTTTGAGACTCATTCATTTACTTCTATGTAATGGTTCATGGTTGAGTGGTTAGAATATTCACACTCTGACAATGAAACCAAGATTTGAATATGATCATGCTCAGTTTGTCAGGAAAGTGACTTCTTAACTTTCAGAGAGGTGATCTCTGCATACAGAACCATAGGAAAGTGCCTGAATACATTATGGATTGATCCAAGCTTTGTAAGTGAAATTAAGTTGACAGAACTATTCAGAAGCCATTAATGGTTGTGCTTGCATGAAGTCATCCCAACTGAGGATTTGAGCACACTGGATTTGTTCAGACTCATAATCATTCCAGGTTATGTGTTCTCTCCCATCAACTGTTAACTAAGGTTTGAACAACATAACTACAATATAATTAGTTCTGTAGATGTTGAAAAAAAAAAAAACAGATAAGTCTGAGCATGCGTCTGCATCAGGTAGGTGTACTCATAAGATAAGTAGCTAGCCATTATTTATGTGTATATCATTTAAAATGTGTTTGTGCATTCATATAGAAACATTATAACACAGTGTAAATAAATACTGATGCAATAAAATCAATGTCACTTCTTGTTTAGAAATAAAATTTTGATTGCCTAAAATATGTTTATTAGTTACTTTTATTTTTTAGGTATATGCGTTCTGTGGGTAAGTGTGTGCATCTAGAGAAGTGTAAAAAAAAAATTAACCTAACACATTTCAGAACTTTAATCTTATACATAAAGAAAAAAAAATAATATTACGAAATAGATTAACTCTGACATATTTAGTAATTTCAAAAGAATTTGCAGTAAGGCAAAGCTCAAATTAAGCCTTAAGCTTTTCAAACGGCATATTAATTCGCATTCGAGTGGTCTAAGACACGTCAGATCAATTGATGTTGGCCTGGGGAAGCAGGTTCGAATCCTGTTGGAAGACGCATATTTTCCTAACAAGATTTCTTGATTATTCAGGTTGGAAGATATATATATATATATATATATATATATATATATATATATATACTGCTTAAAAACAAAACTAAGTGTCTACTCAAATATGAGTATCCATTAAAAATAATATTTAGACAAATAGATTAAAGAAAAATGTACATGAAATTTAAATCAGACAAAAAATATTTTCCATTAAGAATACTTCTTCCATTTATTTTCAGTCGATAACCAATGCAAGCAATTCATGCTTTGGAAAAATAATTTAATGAGACAAACTGGAAAGTGGGACGTCTGCTTTCAGCAAATACGATTGAAAACAGTAAAACTATCTGTCATTTTTCTTATTTACTAGCATCATGGCCTGGCGTTGCCCGTTCAACTCAGAACATTTTTAATTAGATGATTAATGCAGCTTGTTGCAATTTCCGAGCGCTTGTAATTCAGTTATATAAAAAAAATAATTATTTTATATAAAATTGTTGTTTAAAAATTGTTAAAAATTCCATTAAAAAATCTATTTTCTTTTGTTTTGCGTAAACGTAAGTTGATGTTTGTGTTGTGTGACATTGTAAACAACATTGCGTTTGTTTTTGTTTCAAAATTACGGGGAAAATATTTACATTTTTTGTTGACTAAATTGAATTTCAGAAATGTTCGAAGAATATTAAAAAATGTAAACATTTAAATTTAGAGGAAAAAGTTACATTAATGCCACACGAATTACAGACTGTTGATTTCCTGCATGAAATATTTAGCAAAAAAAAAAGCTTTATTTTTTTTAAATTTTATTTTCTGAAGTATGCTGAAATATTAAATCTGAAAAAAAAAAGATTTAAATGATTAAATTAACCATTGGCACTTTTTTTTTACATATTTTGTTTTTGTTTGAAAAAACACTTTTTTAAAAATATTTCTTTTGTTTCAAAATTAAGAGGGGAAAATATTCACATTTCTTTGTTGACCAAATTAATTTTTAAAACGTTAGAATAAAAATTAAATACAAAGGCACTTTTTTTAGTCTCGTTTTACACGTGTGATTTAATTTCTGTGACTTAATCTAGCAACCATCTTAGATCTTAGATGTTTTACGGAGCAAATGTAAACAATCGGCTCCATTGACCAAAAAGTGCGAAAGGGAGAAATGCTAAACTTAAACTCAAAAAGTATATGTCGACCTGAATTTCCTGTAGATATGTGTCCCTAGAAAGTTTGAATAGCGTAGCTTAAAAATGTAGGCGTGCATAGATTACAGTCACACACAAACTCAAAGATTGCCTTTAATATACATAGATTATCAATTTATCCTAAAGAGTAAGCAATGCAGAGATAAATTTCTCTTTTGAAAATTTCTATATTAAAGATATTTTGAAAAAATTTCTCAGTAAATAAAAATGCACGTATGTGCACAAATGTATGGATGAAATGTAAGACTGTTCACACACACACACACGCACACACACACACACACACACACACACACACACACACACACACACACACACACACACATTTATGCAATTTTATGAAATTCATTACGAAACAGACTAAATCCGACATATTTTTAATTTATTTGTTTAAATATTAACGGATAGTCATACTTGAGCAGATGCTCTGTTTTTATTATTATATCATTTTTCATTATAAATCTATTTCTGCTATGGTCGCACTACCTACCAAGTCTGCTGGAAGATCTAAGGCAGGTCGTGGTGTGTTGTTGTAGCTCCATTTCATGTTTTTTCTATCTCCCCTAACATTCCTAGTGTTACATAGACAAAGTTCTCCTTAGTGTGTGAGCTGTACTTAACAAGACAATTTCTTATATATCTCTTAAGCTGGGGTTTCCAGGGATTCTTTCAGTGTGTTGTTTTGTTCCATTTTTTATCATTCCAAGTGCACCTACTATCACTGGCACGATTCTTGTTTTCAGTTTCCACATTTTTGCTATTTCAATTACCAGGTTTTTATATTTTGACCATTTTTCGAATTAATTGGTTGGTATGTTACAATCCGCTGGACAAGCCATATCAATTAATAAGCAAGTTTTTTTCTTTCTGGTTTTGAACAATAATGTTCAGCCTATTTGTTTCAATTTTTTTGTCTGTGTAGATGGTGTAATGCCATAGAATGGTGGCATCTTCTATTTCTGTAACCAGTGCTGGGTGATGTTCATACCAGTGTTTGTTTACATATTTCCCGTAGTGTTTGCACATTGTCCAGTGTAAATATTGCCCCACTCTATCGTGACGATTTTTATATTAATTTGGGGCAAGTACAGAACATCTTGAGATTAGATGGTCTATTGTTTTTTAGTATTTATTAGAGAACCTGCATTTTGGATTCACATTATGTATAATATTTGCCTGAAAGTTCCTAGTGAAAAGACTTTTGTCTTGCGCAGATGCAAAGAAATTTTGCAGGGAAATAGGTAAAAAAAAAAAAGAATTGAAGTGACAGTCCCCCCTAAAAAAAAAAAAATGGAAGTGGTTATACAGTTTTGGGAGAAAATATGGGCTTGCCCATAACAACATAACAAAGAAGCAGATTGGATTGCACAACAGATAGGACGAATGAAAAATAGACCAGAACAGACATAGGCTGGAATTACAGAGGAGGATGTTAACTGTGCACTGAAAAATGCACACAATTGGAAATTTCCAGGAATAGATAAAATTCCTAACTTTTGGCTATATTATTGAAATACAGTACATCAAAAACTAGCCAAATAACATCAAGAAATGGTTAACGATCCCACTAAAATTCCTTTTTGTCCCCTGGGAGAGTTTGTGGTTGGCTGTCAAATTGATTCGGCGGTTACGCCTCATTAATCAATTAGATGGAACAATGCGTGGATTCCTCTGCGCAGCGACGCATTTTGTCATTTCGAGTCTGGAACTCATGGAGATCACTTCGGTTTATCAAAGCAGGGTACGATCTTCGTTAGAGAATGTAACAGCTCCCCCAGATCCTACCCTGATTTAATGTTGTTGTTGTTTTGTTGTTATTGTTATTATTATTATTATTATTTAATGAATGTGTATGCGGAAGTTTCATGTGTTGGTGTTATGCAATGGCCTGTTTAGTTCATGACGAAATCCTTGAAGCTTGTTGGGAGTTTGGCCACGTGTCTTCAGTTTCGTTGTGTTTTGGGTGGTATTGCCGGAACTGTAGTCACCTGTGATGGAATGTTCCCCTAACGAAAGTGTAGAAGGCGATGGGGATTGGGGTGGTGGTGGCGGGCTCATGTATTAAAGGTGATTCGGTCGTGGTATGAGTCGACGGATATGTTCCCGATGGACATAATCGGTTTCGCCGTTTTTATTTCTGACCTGGAGTATCAAGTCGTTTGTTTTGGTGACTTCAAAGTCACCTACCAAAGGCAGGTATGACAAGTGGGCTATTGTGGACTGAGGTCGTTGGAGTAGTACCTTGTCTCCAACCTGTATCGGGTCCTTGAAAGTGAATCGGTTCAGTTTGGCCTCCATTTTGTGATCAGCTTCGTTGTTTGCCAGGGCAACTCTTTAGTGTACCTGTCGGAGCAGGGCGTTTATCTGCATTCCGTAAGCGCCGGGATTGTCGTTGGTGATATCTCGGTGTGGCATTTTTGGTCGTTCAATATGTGGTTGACGACCAGTGATGACATAGTGTGGGGATGTGCCGGTGGAGCGATTGGCTCTGGCATTCATAGAGTAGACCACAGATTCAAGGACGTCGGTCCATTCGCAGTTTCTGTCCTCGCAGATGATGTATAGGGCATTTTTAGTGTCCGGTGTTGTCGTTCAATGTTTCCCGAACTTTGTGGTCGCCACGGACAATGAAGTTCTCGAATGATCGATGTTAGCTTGCAAAAATCTTTGTAGACCTCTCCGGTGAAGTGGGTGCTTCGGTCGGAGGATACGATGTGGGGAATCTCCCGGTGACGAAGAAAGAACTGGTAGAGCCCGCGGGTAGCGTCAATTGCGCGGTTCCTAGCGCATGTTATGGCCATGAGGTGTCGGCTGAAGCTGTCCAAGATTGTAAGAATATATCGCTTGCCTTTTGAGAGGGGCATTGAGATAAAATCAATGTAAACCACCTCGAATGGTTTCCTGCCTCGCCTACAGTGGTCGATGGGCCAGTTTTGGCGCTTGCCATAATTTCCTTTGCGTTTAGCACAGGTGTGGTATGAACGGACATATTCCTTGATGTTACGGTATTTAAATTCCCACCAGTAGCTGGATAGCTTTGATGATTTTCAAGAGCATATCATCGAAGGCTTGTTCGGCGGCAATACCCATGTGGTCGGCGCTCTTTTCTACAGGGATGGCTGATGTGGTGTGGAAAGCAAATAATGCATCAGCGGCCTGCTTATGATGCCGGATATTCTGAGGCGTGTGCGTTCCAGGAAGTAGCTGGGAGCCCTTGATTTCGCCAAGGCACCAAGATGGTACATAGATGTTCAAGCCTTGGAGTTTGAACACCTTGCCTGCTGGTGTGGGGTCTGCCGGTAATTTGTCCCTGTTGTGGCCGTATCTCCGACTGAGCATGTCGGCCCAGACGTTCGACTCTCCTTCCACGCATTCCAAGACGAACTTGTAGCACGAGATCTCTTCCTGCCATCATCGTGTCTTCGCATTGTTGAATTCTCGTTGGTCCAAGTACGTTAGGGACCGGTGGTCTGTGAGAATGAAGAATGGTCGGCTACGTAGGAAGTAATCGAACTTGGAGATGGCCTATTTTATAGCGTATTCCTCACGTTCAGTGGTCGACCAGTTTCGTTCCGTCAGAGTGAAGGTATGTGAGGCCACTGCTATGATTTTCTTTCGGCCCTGTTCGCCCTCTTCCATGAGTATAACATTTTTTTAATGTTAAATTTCGTATATAAATAAATAATTTTTGGGGAAGATTTAAAATAATTTACTTCATTCTTCAGAAGTTTAAAACAGTTTATGATTATTATTTTCTTTCAAGTTATCGCTTTTTACTTCTCTTTTTTTATCCTCTGTTAAACAATAATGGATTATATTAAGTTTTTTTTTATTCATACTTAGTTAAAACTTAGTAATTTTGTTTTTCAATTAAAAAAAGAAAAAAACATTCAGTGAAAGTAGTTAAGCTCTCATATCGCCCTGTCTTTAGCCCTTCCACTTCCACTGTACAGAAGTAGCTGCTCATCCGCTGTTTACTGTTTAGGAAGGGGTTACTGGTTTATTTCCTTTCTTCCTGTCTTAATAGTGATGCTGTTACAAGTTTTTTGTGATGTGTGTGAATGATGGCAACGACACTTCATACTGGGTTGGCAGTTTTCTGATTGCTGCTTCTGAGTGGTAATTAGGATCCTGAACAATTGCATAGCATCTTGCTCAGAGATGCTGCTCTGATCAACAGTTTTTTTTATAATCGTGTCTCTAAGCAAAGCATTTTACTGCTACTGTTGAGCAGGGGATTACTCTTTCTCATAACATATGTTATGAGAAAGGGTGATAGGTTACAGGAGGTGTCAGAAAGAAGGTAGAAGGATGGGGATACTGATGAGAGTGGAATGGACGAAGAGAGGAGCATGAGAGAGAGAGAGAGAGAGAGAGAGAATGCAAGTTAGTGAGATAGAAGATGACAATTGACTTTACATTTGAATTCTTGAAGATTGTAGCTGTTAGTGTTGGGAAAGCAACAAAACAGAAGGAAATTTCACACGTGGGAAGTGCAAGAGAAGAAGCTGCTGGAGTAGAATTTGCGTTTACAATTTATTGGTTTCACAGTAAAAGGGTGGGACCTAGTTGTTAATCTTGTGGCTCGAGTAAATTCATTTATGAGGGTACCAGTTAGCTAAGTTCATCTGAGCAGAAGCCATGAAAGTATTTGTAGAAGAGACACAGGGAAGCCACATTGCGCCGGTGAGAAAGTGACTGTATCCGAGCTGCCAAGTTGAGATTGATCACATTACAGATTCTCCGTTGGATTTGGTCAAGGGCACCTAGGTGGAAAGCAGGACAACCAGACCAGAAATGGCAGCAGTATTCAATGCACGGGTGGATGGTAGATTTGTATATATGCAAGATTGTTTCAGACGAGAAAAACTTCTTGGCCCTGCACAGAGAACCAACCTTTTTAGCAGCGGATTTAGCTATGGATCTTATATAGTCATTCCACTTAAGGTCTGTTGTGAGAGTTAACTCGAGGAGGCACAGTGTTTTACTCTCAGGGAAACTAGACTGATCCATGCTAATGGGGGGGGTAGGAGCAATTGTCTGTGATGGTTAAGACATAGCAGGTTCGTTTTGGAAGCATTGAAATTCATGAGCCATTTCTTACCCCAGTCTACCATGGATTGGAGGTCCTTTTCAAGCTTGGCAGTGAGGTTTGCTTTGTCAGCCTCGGCAGATTTTTGATTGACACGAGAGTAAACCGTAGTGTCATCAGCATATATGCCTACTTGGGATCTTATTACATCAGGGAGATCATTAATGTAGATAAGGAAAAGCATGGGATCTAGAATAGAGCCTTGGTGGACACCCGTGTTCATGTGATAGTATTGGGACACATGTCCTTTCAATACTTCCTTCATTGTGCAATCTGAGAGGAATGACTGGATTAGGTCAAACAATTGTATCGTATGTATTTGGAGATGTCTAGGGCAACAGTTCAGGCTTCGCCGTTCTTGTCGAGAGCCTGGTGTATATACACAGTGATGGTCCTGAGCATATCAGCAGTAGATGTGAAGCTGAAACCATACTGTTTGTCAGAGAAGAGTGTGTGGGCTGTGAGATGTACCACCTCGGCATTGATGATATCTTCGAACACTTTGCCAAAGATTGGTAGGAGGCTGATAGGGTGATAATTAGCGGGAGCAGAGAGTTCGTCAGTATTTTTATATATAGGAACCACAGAGAAGGACTCCCAGCAGGCAGGAAAGTAAGAAGCAGAAAGGCAGTTGTTATAGAGTTTAGAAATAACAGGAGAGTTCAGGAACACATTTCTTTAGGACAATGATTGGTATTCCGTCACCACTGCTCGCTTTTTGAGGGTCTAGCTTTGAAATTATTTTGGAGCCCACCGAGGGAGTTATGTGTATGTCAATCAGTTGGGCCTCACTTCAGGGTGGGAAGTTAGATACAGATACTCCTGATGAGTCCAGTGTCGAGTTGTTGGAGACTCTGTGAGTGAAGCTGAGTGCTTCACTCACAGAGTTTCCAACTAACCTCAACCTTACAATCCCCTTGTCTGTTGAAGAGGTTAGGACCTGAAATTTGTTGATTAGAGTGGGGATTGAATTGGGGTTCTTGTAGTGTCATTTTTTGCATGGATGGGTGTCCCTGTAAGTGCTGCTGGTGAGCAACTCTGAGGCCAAATTATGCTGCAGTCTATGCCAGTTCCCTTCCCACACATGTTGCATTTGATGACTGACTGCTACTGCTATTCTAAGCTTCTCTTTAATGAAATAACTATAAATCATGACAACACATAATCAGAAATATAAAAGTAAACCAGTTAAACAAAAAACACCTACACCTCATAACATCTTTTTCTCTAACATCCGTGGTATCCATACCAACTTTTGCAGTGTGGAATTCTTCCTGTATGAAAGGTCTTCAGACATCTTCGCTCTATGCAAAACTAACCTCAACCTTACAATCCCCTCCTCTGATTTCTCAATTTTTGGATACTTTCCTCTTTTTAGGAATGACTCCTATATCCACATGAATGGCTTGTGTGATTATGTCAGTGAACATCTTCTGGCTAAGGAGATCTCTTTTGAATCTCCTGCACTCTTTCATGAATCTTTGTCTCTCTCTGCTAAACTCAGTAAGCTATCTTTTCTTTCTTTTCTGCTTCTCTTCCTCTTCTGATTGCTACATTTTAGATTTTAGTATTTCAGACAATATAGACAAGGCTATTTCTTTTCACCCATTTGCTAATGCATTTGTGTTCGGTGACTTCAATGCTCATCATGCTATGTGGCTGGAAAACTCTGTCACTGATCTTGCTGGAGTCCAAACATTGAACTTCTTAATCATTAAGTTTTCCATGGAAGTAGTAAATTTTACCACACCTTTCACCAGCATTTCCCCATCAATCACAATGACCATGTTTCTCTTCTCGATCTCTTTCTTTCTCCTATCTCAGATTCTTCCCATATTATGCAGCTCTGCCCTTTTGACATCTCTGATCATGATGTGGTGTCAGTAAATGTCACTTTCTATTCTCTCTCCATCCAGGGGCCTTCTACCAGCAAAATATTTTACTACTATAAATGAGCTGTCTGGGATGTGATGTCCCTTGGAACAATATTTTTAGCCTCCCTGTTCAAGACTGTGCCTCTGAAGTCTCCAAGGTAAAAGCCAGCATTGATGCTTTCATTCCAGCACTTTGGTTCTCTCCTGCTTGTTTGGCTGCAACCACCCACAGGAATTACTTCTGGCTTTACCAGAGTGACACATCTGATCACGATTGGTGCCTCTTTGTCACAGCTTGTAATAAATATGAACGTGTCCTAAACGATGCTAAGTTGTTGTTTGCTGATAGAATGAAGCAGTGTATAGCATCTCACAAGTTTGGTTCTAAAGATTACTAGAGACTCTGATACTAGATTGGCATGAGGTCCCAAACTTTTATCACTAAACTAGTTAAATGTAACTCTTCTGTTGTAACAGTTTCTTTTCTCGCCCTTTCTATTTGTGAAACTCATTTCCATTCGCATACTTCTCTGATATCTACAATGTCCAAAAGTTTAACGACAATATCAATTGCTATCTTTTATCTCATCCATCTTTTATCTCATCTATCTCTTATAATTTCTTTGGCATCACCTGTACCTTTTTTATTCTTTTACTGTAACTCCCTGTGCACCAGGAGCATTTCTGCCTTGCTTGGGGTAAAATGATTATAAAAAAAAATATCTGGCACTTGGTGTAACTTGGTATTTTGTTATTGGAGTGTTTAGCTGAGTGTTTGTTTTTGGAGTGTTTGTTTTCGAATGTTTTTGTTGGGTTAACTTCTTTTAATGTATTATTTGTGGTTGATTGATTTTCTTTTTATCGTGTAGATGTTTAGTTTCTTTTTATTGCTTATTAATGTACATCATAAGGTTGTCCTCATAAAACTTTGAAGTTGGCATGAACCTGCTCATTTAAGTGACAGAATTCTTTGTATTATCCCTATTAACGCTCTATCTATAACCCAATACCCAGCAGTTTACAATAAAAAAACTGCTTGCCAAAATATCTTTTATCAGTAAAACTACTGAAAAAACAACAATCTTGGTGCCAATTATTACAACACATCATTATATATATATATATAAATCCAGGTAAAGAGGACCCAAGGTATTATGATTTTGAGTTCCCTGGCATTATTTTTTTATAAACAGTGTAATATACAATAAATATTGTAGAGTATAATATTTGGGATCTGTTTTAAATGTGTGACCCGCAAAGCCACCATTTCCCCTTTTGGGATAGTTTTTTACATGCTAGACACGTTCAAATCTATTTTTGTCCCGGAGGTAAGCCATTCTTTCCAGTGTTATGTTAACTGTTGCAAAATATGCATGCAACCCTGGGCCTTCCAACCCTCTGTGCTAGTTCACCATCACTATAATCATGAAAAAGCAAGATTCTGAGAAGCTAAATATTGTATACAATGCTGCAAACATTACAGTGCATTTCTCTTTTTATGGGTTTTTTTCTGATTGTGACTGAAAGAGTCACTGGTCAGTATCAGTAAAAATTAGGTTGTCAACAACTTACAAATTAAAGAGAGAGAGAGAGAGAGAGAAAAAAATACAAAACTTTGACAGAAAGAAGAGGGGGAAGGAACAAGATGAATTTTTTTGTTTCTGAAATAAATGAAGTTAGAACTAAACATGTTTTACAATGAGAATTTATTCTATGAAAGTGAATAATATTTCTGAGAAAATAGAAGCAAATAATGTCTTTTGAAAAAAGTGAAAATTGCCTAAGAGAGTCATATGTATATGACAGTCTTGTATTCATTTTCATCCAAGTGGCTTGTGAGGTCACAAATGCTGCTAAAATTTGAGATGTTTGAGTCCTATAAAGCTCAAGTGAAAAATCAAGAGAAATTTTCTTTTCAATTTTTCAAAAAAGTGAATTTTGCTCTACTGACCATGATTGGTCTAACAGCACCACATATGAGTTTGCCATGAACCAAGCAACATGGATTTGTAGAAAGTTTGCTTGATGCTTCAAAATTAAATAAACTTTGCAAGAACAAAATAAAAAGAATAAAGAGGACAGTAGAAAATGATTGATGTTGCATTTAAATTTTTGAAGGTCAAAGTTGGCTGGAAAGCATGTTGCAAGAAGAGAGTTCTACAATTGAGATGTGCAAGAAAAGAAACTATTAGAACTTACAGTTACATCTAGCCAACTCAACTGTATATCGATGAGATCTAGCTGCCAACCTAATCAGTCAGTTAAGTGCCATATGTGATACACGCTTTGAGCGATCATGTCTTGAAAGAGACACGTCTGACTGGGTAGAACAGTAGGTTGCCATTGCTTTCTGTGGTAGACTGGTTGCCAATTAAGGCTATAGAACCCAATCTGTTCTATTATTTAACATATAACTGGAGGGAAGTGATGGATTAATACTTTTACCAAGGGTATTTGTGCGCAAGTGAATGCAAGGAATTCAACTGGAATTTGAACTTGGCTCCCTGATTTGTTCTTCTGAGTTGATATCCACTGCACAATCACATCCGCCAACCTAGTATTGTACTTAAATTTATAGAGTCTAGGTATTCTGGCAAAAAGCTTGTACAAACAGTTGCCATGAAAGTATTTTTCAGAAAGGACCAGGGGAGACAACTTTGGTGGTGGGAAAGTGACTGAAGTTGAGATGCCAGAACAGGACCAATAATTGTTATAGTACCCTCCTATGAGGAATGAACTCTTCCTCTGAAATTGCCTGTGTGACTGCTAGAAAACAGTTACGAGTAGTAACAGAGCAGTTTTAGGAGCAATTATGAGCAGTCAAGTACAGCAGTTAACAAGAACAGTTAATGACAGCTACTAGTCAGGTAATAATACCTTTGGACATCTTATTTTCTATATTACTTATTATTAACATCTTGTTTCTTGTTTATATTAATACACTGTTTTGAACCTACCTTCTTGTTTAGTGTCTTACTTCTGGCACAAACTAGTCACTACAACTTGAAGTGAAGTTTCACCACAACTCCACAACAAATTGGTGACAAAGATCCACAACAATAATATTGCTGATTCTTTTTTAAATATCATTAAAAATCTCTAAATATATGGCAGGAGTACCAAACTATATGTAGCTAAAATATTTTAAGCATAGGTGAATGATAGATTATATATCTATAATCTATCATTTATATCAGCATGATATTTCCTGGAGAGAAAAATTGTCTCACACAATACAGTGACCTTTTTTAGCAGTTGACCTCACAATAGATTCAATATACTATTTTCACTTCATGTCAGCTGAGAGCATTGACCTGAGAAGGCACAACAAGTTACTCACCTGGAGCCATGCTGAGGGAAAGGCAGAAAGGGGTTCTCTCAGGTGATTAATAGAGAGCATTTTAGTTTTGGAGGGGTTAAAATTAACAAGCCATCCTTTGCTCCAGACTGAAGGTCGCTTTTAACATCAGTGACCAACTTGACCTTATCGACCCAATCAGACTTAGTATCAAGACAGAAATAAATGGTGGTGTCATCAGCATAGATATCAAGTTGAGAGCTGATGCCATTGAGAAGTTCATAAATGAAAATTAAAAACAAAGTAGGACCAAGGATAGAGAGGGGACACCTGCATTAGTACAAAAGGATATAGAAGAATGGCCATTCAAGGGAACATTCCTGTCATCATTTACTAAGAATCAGTTTGAAAATTTTGATGGAGATACTATGACTTTTCCATTTGTGAAGAAGGCCTGGATGCCAAACTCTGTTGAAAGCTTCTACAATGTCCAAAGTAACAGCCTGAGCCTCACCATTCTTATCTAGAGCTTGATAAACTCTTTCCAAAATTATCATTAATATATCAGCAGTTGACCTAGAGAAATGAAAGACATATTGCTTGTCTGAAAGAAGACCCTGTAGTGTGAGATGCTTAATCAATTCAGCATTGATTAGGACCTCTAGTAGTTTCCCAAAGAGAGGTAAAAGGTTAATAAGCTGATAGTTGGAAGCATCAGATAGTTCACCAGAGTTCTTAAAAACTGGAACAGATGAGGGTTACCAACAAGCAGGAAAGCAAGAACTAGTATTTATTATATATTTCAAAGAAAAAGAGGCCCAGTTTGAGAGCACACATCTTAAGGACCATTATCATGATACTATCAGGTCCACATGCTTTGTGGAAATCCAGTGTGAAGATGATAGTAGAAACCACAGAAAATGTCATATACATATCACTCAATATGGACTCAGTTCTAATTGAAAATTTAGACTATTCTAGACGAATCAAGTGTAGAGTTAAAGAAGAATTTATGAGCAAAACATTCTGCTTTATCAGTGGAATTGAATGAAGAGAAGAGAAATAGCAAACTTAATCTTATTAAAAACACTATTACAGAGCTGTAATTACAAGCACTAAAGATGTTAGATGCCTTATGGTGCTTCTTTTTCTCAGCAAACAGAGACTTAGCACAAAAGACATCTAATAGGATGGAGACCATCTTGTTGATAAAGCCAGAAATAGTGGTTCATTTGGGTTATAGTGGCAGAACATGCTGGAGTGAATCATAGAGAAGATTGAGGTTTTATCTGGTATTTTTGAGAAGGAATAAAAGCATCTGTACTGACTTTGACCCAAGAAACAAACCTCTGTGAAGTAATTCTCAATATGGAGGTTAAAAATGTCAATCCAAGTGTCTGGAAGAAAGTCACAGAGTGAATCCCAATCAGCATGTTGGTAATGGAAAGATGTCTTATGAATAAGAGGTGCATGCCTAACAGAGGATTGGAATGTTTTCAATAGATACTACTATCTGAATTGTCAAGAGGACAGTGTAGCAAAGCTCAACAAAAGTGAGGAAAGGAGGTAAGAAATAATTTGAAAAAGAAAGCTTGTTGTTCAGGTTTGCTGGGAAAATGAGTCGGGAAATTTATGATGTGTATAATTGATTGTGCAATAGAAAAGTTGAAAATTTGAATGCTGGCATCATCAGTAACATGAAAGTGTTTAAGCTACTTGTTGTGATATGCATTAAAATCACCAAACACAAAGCTTTTCATAGATAGATGAAGAGATAGTGTCATTTCTATATTATTAGAGAAGAGAGGGTATGATAAAGAAAAAAGAGATAGCTAACAGGGTGTAATAGTGAAAATTGAAAGCAGATAAAAGAGTTGTTTAAGGGCCCGAGTGACTGTTCCCTTGCCATCAGATTTTTATCCCTGATATAAACACTAAGACCATACATGTGAATACTAGAATATTTTCAGCAAAGAGGAAAATAGCATGGGGCAGAGAATTCATTGGTAGATAACTGGTGACTATTCCAGGAGAAAAAATAATTCTCTATTCTATTCTGCAAAAACTTAAATAAAATGCCAATTGCTATCTACTGTATTCTGGATTACTCTTTTCTCTTTCTGCTCAATATTAAATTTTTCTGTTTCTAATTCTTCCACACCTTGTACCCCTTGTGCTTGAGTGGCTTTACTGCCTTGCTTGGGGTGATATCGATTTAAAAAAGATACTGCAGAAGTTTGCTTAACAATTCTAACAATTTCTCTGCATATGTTACAACCGCTGAACCCCTTTCATTAAACTCCATAACAGAGTGTCTCATAATGTCTATAGGGTCACTTTCTTTTAGAATATTTATATGATCGTCTTCTTTCAGAATATTTATTTGATAGTCTTATTTTAGAATTATTAAAGAAAATTATAAAGTACAATTGATAATTATTATTTTTGCAGGTAGTGGAGACAACATCGTGATCATGACTTTCACTTAGTAAACAATCATAGCAAATGAAATTGATTTAGTTACAGTAAAACTTATCTCATGATGAGCATGATGATGTGAAATCAAAAAACAAAGTATAGTCAGTCATATTGAATGGATAGTTAGCACTTGGTAACATAAATAAGTTTATTTTGACAAAGATAACTTTATTTATTTTTACATATTTTGTAACTATTTCACCCCAAGCAATGCGGTAAAGCCACTAAGACACAAGGTTACTGAGTATGAAAGAATAAGAAAAAAGATAAACATTATTAAGGAATGAGAACAATAAAAGAAGAGGAATCAAAAAGACTGTAGATAATGATTGATATTGCATTTCATATTTAAAAATAAAAGTTGGTTGGAAAGTATGGAATTGGAAGAGAGTTTTACAAGTGTGACAGAAAAAACTGTTAGCATAGAACTTACAGCTGCATCTAGCCAATTCAATTGTAAATTGATGAGACCTAACTGCCAATGTAGTAATGTACTTAAATTTGTAAACTCTACATACCATAGCAGAAAGTATATCAGAACAATTACCATGAAAGTATTTATAAAAAAAAAAGTCACAGAGAATCTATATTATAGTGGTTGTAAAGTGACTGAAGCCAAGATGCTTGGTCAGAACCAATAACATTGTAGGTTTTTTGGATTTTATCAAGAATCTCTAAAAAAATAGCAAAAGCAAGAAACCATATGTGGCAGCTATGTTGGGAATGGTTTTGATAGCACAATTTATGTAAACAATAATAGTATGTACACAAGTCTGATTTTGTATAAATTAAAACTTTTACATTCTAGGACATATGAAGTTTGTCTGTCTGACACAAAATGCTCTTCATGTGCCATATAGCAACTCCTTGGCCTGTACCTCAGAATAAAGTAAAAGCAATTTGGTCATATACTGAAGAAACATTTACTTATATGGAGGTAGTTTAGTTTAATGCAATAAGTTTCCATGCAATGTAATTGTACATACCTAATTTCTGGACATAGAAATATTGTTTGAAAAATGGATGACAAAATTCCTAACTTTAGGATGAATATTTTAAAACCTAATCCCTGAATAGAAAATGAGAAGTAGCAATCACAGCTTCATGATTTGAAGTTTGGCACAAAAAGAAAGATAAAGCATCTATGTGCTGTAAAAGCCAGCCAAGAAAGAGAAAGAGTTCTCCTTTTTAATGTCAAGTCTTATCTTCTTTCATGTTATTTCTTTGGAGGTAACAATCATGATTGACTTCTTTTATGTTGTATATAATATTTTTGAGGGTCAGAGATGTGATACTTGGAGCCCTGCACAAAGGACACCATTTTTTAAATTTTGGTTTTGCTTTCTTATCATTCATATCCAACTAACATGTAGAGTGAATCAGAAAGAGATCTAATTTGAGGTAAATTCTAACAATTAGAGCATCAGCTATTCAAAGTTTCTTAAGTGAATTGGGGAACATAATTTCAGAAAAATACATGTTGATTCTCTAGGAGAGATAAATACCAATAGCCAATGGGGCCATGCAATCAAAATGCTTAATAATGATAACTTTTAAAAGATGTTAAGCAATTCTATGATAAAGTGAGTTTAAACTAATTTAGAGATAAACATTTTGTAAAATAAAAATAATTTTCTATAAAATATCTGCCTCTTTTTAAGTGCATTCTGCTTGAATATTCAACAAGAAAAATAGCAGTTTTAGCATATTCATTGCTTGAAAGGGTAAATGATTTTGAATCTACTGTCAACAAATCATTGGCATTTTAATTTGATAATATTCTTAAATTGTTTAAATAAATGGCTTTTGTTTGAAAATGAGGAATCTATATACTTTTGTTGCATCTCTGTATATGTATGTATTCATAGTAAAGTTTATTCTGCTTTTTAGTTTTATTTTCACAAATATTTTCTATTACTCATAAAAAAAGCAAAGAAAAAATATTGAAGAGTTTCAGTCTGTACTTCCAGACATTTTCAGATTGTGAGGAAACTTTTCAGAAAAAATCTATTTCATAAAAGTATCATTCAGGAAAATATTTGGTAATTTTTGAAACTAAAGTAAATGAAAATGAAACTCCAGCAAAAGCTAATGGATTGTGAAATGTTTACTGGCTAATGGTTTTATAGAAGAATCAAATATTTAGATATTTTCCTGTTATGTATAAAAGCAAGAAACAACTTTAAGTGTTAGTTTTTTATCAATTATTTGATATTTGAAATTTAGACACACCTATTTGAGAAACTTAATATACACAAATGTATATGATAAAAATGTTTGTGTCCAAACATATATGCCAACAGAAACATCTATCTGTGAAGACACACGCTATATAAGAATGGTAGAATTACATAATTACTACAGTAGAATAACTTTTTTATCTCAATAATTCAGCAGAGCTGTAAGAATTTTATTGACTAGAATTCTATTATTATTTTTATTAGTAATAATAAAAATGAATTTAATTGCTGAATACATATTTCAATAAGTAATTAGCTTCATTCTAGTGTTACAAGATAAGAAAATAGGTTCTGCTTAGAAGATATTTATTAAGTGGTTTGTTGGTCAAAGTAATACATAGTTTGAAATGCCAGTTTCATATACCTTAGATTTTTTACACTGAGTATAAAAGACAGAAAAGAATAATTTTATTTACAAACTAAAATGTTTATAAATCATGACTATAGATCATATATTTTTATCAAATCTTTTTTATCAGACATGAACATTTCAAACTGAAATCATTTAACTCGGTTTATATACTTGTACAGTAATTCTAACATAAACTGAAATTTTTAAGCAGATACAGTTTTATTAATCTGTTAAGTCTTGAAACAAAGTAGAACAAAAGTTGTACATGAACATTTTTTAAAAACAAAATGTATTTGATTTAACAAAGCACTACATCTGTGTTCAATTCCTGACTATAAAATTTGTAGAATCCAATTTATTACTTGGTTTTATTCTACATGGCAATATACATGACAGCAATCTTTTATAGACTTTCATTAAGAACTTAATGTCTGACTTTATACAAAAAATTGGCAATATATATATATATATATATAGTCATCTGTGTACAGTCCTATTTTAGTGTATCACAGCTCACCAGTATGGCTAGATATCTAATTGCTTTCAGCCAGGATTGAAACTTTTACTCACGACTATACATCTGATCTTACTATTGATGGTTAGTTCTTTCTTCTCCCTTTCCTTTACTACCATCTGCAGGAATTCCTGTATTTTCCATTCTATATCTGCTGTCAATTCTGTGTCATCTGCATATCTAATGTTGTTAATATTGTGATTATCAATAATGAATCCTGGTAATACATCTAATTCTCATAGCATTACTTTACTGTAAATCTGGTAAGATACATCTTTGTCCTTCTCTATTTTTGGATATTTATTGAATTCATTTTTTATCCCATATAGAATTCTATGTTCCTGATTAATTTAATACCTTCCTAAATAAATCAAGCTTATCTAAGACTTCCAAGAGTTTTTTATGACATACTTTATCAAATGCTTTTTGCATAATCTATAATGCATATGTATACATTCTTTTGCATTTTTTTCACTCTTTATGATATCATAAATCAGCCATTCCATGTTACAGTGTTTTTGTTTGATAGCTTGATTCTGTTATGCACTCTATTTATCAGAATTTGGATTTTAAGTTTTGTTGTATGGCTCATTAGGCTGATTAGTGAATGGAGTTCTCATTTCTTTAAACTTGGTTTCTTAGGTAGCACCATGAAAAGAGATCTACTTAGATCTTCTGGTATATAATCATTGTTATATATTTAATTTATTGTGTCTGTCATTTTGTCAATGCTGAAATCATCTAAAACTGTCCTTGGATTTTATACATCTTGTTGATAAGTGCATCTTTTGTTCTGTTAGTTCTCTTATACTTTTATGCATATCTGCTTTATCTGTAATGCTCACTCTTTCTATTTCTGAACACCTTTCATTGAGTTATACCTCTTTTACCTATCTGCCTGCATTTGTTCCAATTTTGTTGGGTAATATCCTATATTCAGTATCATAACTTGGCATTGTTTGCTGTCTCCTTGTCATCATTCATTACTTTTTTCCCCTTGTCTAATTTTTTTGGCATTATCTTTTTTGTTTGCTGATAGCACTAAAGCTTTTTAAAGGTGCTCCACTTTGAATTCTCCAGGATTCTGTCAGATTGCAATTTGGATGCAATTTGGATGGTTATGAAAGATTCAAGGAAACCAGCTGGATCTGCCTCCAGCTATATAAGATTTTCCTGTGATATAATCAAACTTGTGCACTTTTGACCAGATATCAAAAAAGTGGCATTTACTAACCAGAAACCTTTCTAATGCCAAGTTCATTGAGCAGAAAATTTGCAATTCTCACATAAGATATGCTAAAAACATTGCTTATTTGATTTATAGTCAATTGCTTGTCATTCTTCACTATGTGAGGAACATGATCAAAGATTTCCTCAGTGGTGGCCATTGCAGGATGTGCAGAACTTGAGTTATTTTCAAGACTCTGTCTTCCCTCCTAAATTCAGCTGCCCACATTTGCACTGTTATTAAAACTGGGTGTCATCACCTAATGTAGCAACCATGCCAGTATGGATATCCTTGGCGGCTAAACTCTTTTACCATGATGCTAAATTTTGTCCATTTTCAAGGGAAGTCACTACAGTCAGATGTCAGTTTACCTTGAAAGAAGCAATGCAGTTATTAATAAGAAGAGTTGAAATTAATGCATGCAAGATTTCACAGCTCTAGCATCACTTTTTCATAGTCTGCCTATAAACTTTTCAGCACACCCTTATATATATTGTTGAAACTAGATACTGGCTGCACTTGATTAGTTGCTGTGCTCTTTTAGACCCACTATTCTCCATGTTTGTTACAAGTTCCTAGTTCACATTTACCAATAATTCCATCAGCTCTCTCTTTTCCATATTTGGCACACAGGATCCTATAGTGAATAAAGGCAAGTAACATTACAAATATCTTCATGTTTATATTCTTGTTGTTACTCATTTAAGGACAGATTGCTCCAGTATGTTTTCTGCTTAACAAGTGTATCGCATCCTTAATTTCCTTATATAGTAAATATCTGTTAATTGAATCTGATGGCAAAAGGCCTTTAAAAACAATATCAAGTCTCTCGAATGGTACAGTTGCCTTGATTAAATATGATACACTGTTGATGAAACTGGTTTGCACTTAGCACAAAGATGAAAGGAAGCAGAAACACTTTTACATTTTCAACAGAGAATTATAAGTTACTCGTTCTAACAAAGTGTAGCATTTTCATAATGCCTGGATGGATAGTTGTGTAATTTAATTAACACAAAGTACCAATAGCATAACCAATAGACAAAGTATCTGCAGTGATATTATGCTTCCCACCCTCAGAGTATGACATAAAGACAAAACTTTACCAAAAAAATTCAATTCTCTATCTCCAAATTTTATTCATCTTAACTTTATAAGTCTGAATAGAGCCAAATATGAATACTACTGATTTCTTGTAAGAAGAGTAAATTGATGTCCGTTTAAGTCACTTGTGCAGAATTTCCATTACAGTATATACTGCCTTTTCTATTGCTGACTTGTTCTTGTTCACTAGCATTTAATGTCCTTGAAATGAAAGCCATTGGTCTCAAAAAGCTTAATTTAGGGTGGCTGTGTTAGAATAATCAGATGTGCCTATAACAAAGAAAAAAGTTTCATTAATTAAATTCAACACAACATTTTTTATCTTGGGTTTCAAGCATTCAGATGCATTTACAACTATTTCAGTAAATATGACTGTAGTTGTTTGCTAGCATTTAATTTTCTTAAAATAAAAGACAATGGTCTCCAAGAGTGTATGAGAGAAAAGTAATTATCAGTTTGATAGGAATATTATGAGAATAGACATATAACATGATGAAAGGCATACATCTCCCGAGGAAGACAAAGTTTTTTAATAGACAAAGTCTTTCAGAAGCGGTTTTATCATTAGAAACATCTTAAATGTATGAAAGAAAAGTAATTAATAATCAATTGAGAATGATATGAGAACAGACCTAAAGCATAATGATATGCATATATATCCTGAGGAATAGAAAGTTCTTTCAATAGACAAAGTCTTTCAGAAGCAAATTTAACATCAGAAATATCTTCACTTGTATGAGTGAAAAGTAATTACCAGTCTAATAATCATGGCATGAGAACAATCCAATAGCATAATGAAAGGCATAAACCACCCAAGGTATAGAAAGTTTTTTTACTAGGTAAAATCTTTCAGAAGTAATTTTATAATCAGAAATATCTTCACTTGTATGAGAGAAAAGGAATTATCAATCTAATGATCATAATATGAAAAAAATATGATATCATGATGAAAGGCATACATCACCCAAGGAAGAGGAAGACATTTTAATAGGTAAAGTCTTTCAGAAGAGATTTTATCATCAGCAATTTCTCCAATTGTATGAGAGAAAAGTAATTATTAATCTAATACTCATTGTATAAGAACCATCCTATAGTATGATGAAAGGCTGACATCACCCAAGAAAGTGAATATTTTTAATAGAGATCTATTCTTTCAGAATTATCATCAGAAATATCTTCACTTTTATGAGAAAAAAAACTAATTATCAATTGAATAATGATAGTATAAGAACAATCCTATAGCACAATATATCTCCAGAGGAAGAGAAAATTCTTTTAATAGATAATATTTTTAGAAGAAAATTAATCAGAATTATCTCACCTTGTATGAGATAGAAGTAATTATGAATCTAATTATCAAAGTATGATAACTGTTCTATAGCATGATGAAAGCCATACATATCCTGAGGAAGAGAAAATTCTTTTAAAAGCAAAAGTCTTTTAGAATCTATTATGAGTCATATCATAACTTATGAGTGAAAAGTAATAATCAATCTAGTCTGAGAACAAAACTATAACATGATGAATGTTATTCATCTCCTGTTATTTTAATAACAACCAATGTCTTTCAGAATCCAATTTATTATCAGAAATATCTTAACTTGTTTGAGGAAAAATTAATTCTCAGTCTAATATGAATTGCATAAGAGTAAACCTATAGCATGATGAAAGTCATACATATCCTGAGGAAGCAAATTTCTTTTAATAGCTTAATTCTTTTATAAGCAATTTTAAGTTTACCCTCAGAATTTTTATAACCCAGGAAGTTTTTAGATGCTACAGATAATATACATTTATCATGAATGTAGGCCAACCTTAGCCTTTTA
The DNA here is from genome assembly GCA_037127315.1 of Ascarosepion bandense. Taxonomy (NCBI): domain Eukaryota; kingdom Metazoa; phylum Mollusca; class Cephalopoda; order Sepiida; family Sepiidae; genus Ascarosepion; species Ascarosepion bandense. The sequence goes on from JBBBDQ010030368.1 coordinate 222,100, forward strand.
ACTGCCTCAGTATATCTTCTGAGGTTAAGGTCATGTTCCTCCTTACTTTTTCCAAAAACAGTTTTATTATCATAGTGTTTGTTCACATGTGGTAATGTTTAGCAAAACTGTCTTGTTCACTATTGTTACTTAGTAATGTGTCTCATACTTGTGCCATACTAACCAAAGCATAGTAAATTATAATTATTTAGATAAGCAAACATAGCAAAAAGCTGACTGTCAATGATGAATTTGCTTATAATGTGCTAAATGGAATCAACTTTATTGCTTACTCCAAATGGAATCCAGCATAATTAGTAGAGCTGACTGCAAATCTAAAGATGCTATAAGATTGTCTTCAACTGTCAAGAATTGATGGTAGGCAAATTTAAAATAATTTGTACTAAAAAAATTGTTATCGTACCACAGTGTTTACCAGTTTGCAAATCTTTATTAAGAAACTAATAGAGTGAAATGAGAGCAATCAATACCATTCTTGCCAAATGAAAGTACTTGGCTCAATCATCCCTTCTGTAAATTGACTCTCCACTTCAATTTATTCATCCAGAGAACTATATTTCCATGATTTTGTTACTGTGCTGTAATCATTGGTAAAATTAGCAAAACATTGAGGACTGAGAACAGAAAATAAGCCACTCCATATACATTTGATGGCAGTTTCTTCCCACTAAGCTTTACATAGATGCTCTGGTGTTGCTTTCTAAAATTCTGTCCAGTTATGACATCTATGTATAAAACAGGCAGTATAAACAGGCTCACATTTTGGTATTGATCTCTCCTCAGTTCTATATCCACCAACCAATAGCCAAAGCTAAAGGAAGTTGAGATCATACAGTAATAGAATCTAGATCTGTTAGCAAATATAACCTCTAAACAAGAAATTGTTTTAAAAATTCAGTACTACCTTTATCTATAAGTGCTCTGATTCTTTTTTCATTTAAATTAATCCAATAGTTAAAATTTCTGGATGTAGCTGCCATCACAGTGGAAACTGAAGTGCAGTTGATATTCTAGGCTTTGCTGAATGATATACCTTTTTAAAATGGCCTTTTTTGTCACATCTATATAGTTTCCCATGCTGGAGAATGTGTCTATTATTCCCTACAGAAGTATAATTTCTTACTTCTTAGAGTTTGATTTTCAGATAATCTGTAACTATACATATCCACATCATCACTATCTTATTCTGCATTGTTAATACATTTTAGTGTAGCAACAGGTCATGCTGCTGCACTAAAAGGTATTAGCAATGCAGAATAATATTCTGAAATCTGCAGTCTATTCCAGAGCTATTTCTTAATCAAAGGCAGTTGCAAGATCAAGTGCTTTGTTCTCACAAAACTGTTCATGAAGAACATATTCAAGCACTTATAAAAGCATTGCTTATTGCCTCTTTACTCTTTTCAACACTGACAACCCTGTAATTACAGTCTCCATTTGGTTGCTTTAATGTCTGCAGATATTTATCCAACGTCTCCTTCAACTGGTGCAATTTTTAGACATGCTTGTTCCAACATGTTTGAACATGTCAAATTTATCGACAGATATGCTTACATTTCCAAGTAGAGCACATTTCAAACTATCTCTTGAGAAAGAAAGTTTAAAATTACTTAATTTGTATCAGTTGTGTATCCCTATGAAAATGGAAGATTATAAGGTGCATTTTAGACATCTGATATTTTTATTACCATAATGACAAAAATGCCTCCCAAGCATAAAAAATAAATTATGTGTTGAAAGTGATTTAGCTGACAGATCTGTAGGGAAGTGGTCCACTAAATTTAGAGTTGGCGATTATAGCCTTATTGATGAAAAATGCTCAGACAGACTCACCTCTCCATATATGACAGCCAAATCAAAACATTGATTGAGGATAACCCACATTACACAATTTGGGAATTTGCAAAAACACTAAATTTATTAAAATCCACCATCTATGAGCACTTAGTGAAGCTTAGGTACTCAAATTGCTAATATGTTTGGATGCCTGAGTGAAAAAAATCTTTTTGATCACAATTTGGATTGTACCCTTTTTTTAATCAAATTGTAATGGGTGATGAAAAATTGATCATTTACAAAAATATTCAGTGAAAAAGATTTGAGGGTAGCTGACATGAGCCAAAATTAGCCATGAGTAGATCTTCATCCTTGGAAAGTCATGCTGTGTGTCTGGTGGTATTGGAAAGGAATCCTGCCAAATAACCAGTCAATTGATTATGAAAATTATTGCTCACAACTGAATGAATTTAAGGCAGCAATTCAAGAATAATGCCCAGAATTGGTATATAGGTGTTGACTAATGCCGGATCTCATGTTCCTTTGGTAACCTGGAAAAGATTGTTGCTGTTTGGTTGGTGTTAACCTACCTGCCATATTCATTAGACAGATTTTCAGATTTTCATTTATTCAGGTCCTTGCAGAATAATTTCAATGGTAAAAATTTTAATTCTTTGGATGACATAAAAACCACCTTAATAAATTCTTTGCTGAGAAACCACTGAAATTCTGGGAAAACAAAATCTGTAAGTTGAAGGAAAAATGAAGAAAGGTTGACAACAAAATGGTTTATATTTAATTGAATAAATATTTAATGGCATAATTTTCTTTTATGTTTTTATTTCCTTTAAAAATTGGCATAAACTTTCTGGACAACCCAATAACTAGTAAATACTTTGAATTTGTTTCATTTTTAGGCTTCATGTTCAAGCCCTGCAAAATGCATAGTACTACAGCATAATTTTCACAATCAGAAATATACATGAAGAAGCAATAAACACATTCACTTTAATTGGAGAGAGTTGCTCAACAGATTGAAGAAAATTATTGAATATAGCATACCAATGCTTGTAATGGTCAATTTAAAATAATGAATTTATTCATAGTGCAGTTGTTTGAAGTTATTTTTTTCTTGAAAAAATTTTAGTAGAACCCAACTTTGTTACTTAGATTTCATTCATTAAACTACATGGAAATATACATGACAATAATCTATCAGTAAGAAATCAAAGTTGACTAACTTTACTCCAGAAAGTAGCAAAGTATATATACAGACTTATTAACCATGAGTTATCCCACATTTTTTTGCTGAAATTTATTTAGCTTATTATGAAGAATATGCATAAAAATAACATTATCTGATTACTGCTGAAATACTATAATAAATCATTTCAAAGATTTGAACAAATTCTGTTAGGAATTGCGATTTTCTTTTACAAATGAATTTAAAATTACGGATAGATAAAAAAAAACAAAAAACAGTACAACAATATCATAATACAGGTACTAACATATAAGGGACTGCTGAAAAGTTCTCAGTCCAACCAAGAAGCTCTTCTCAAAAAAGTATTGGTCATTTGGCCAGATTTTTATGACATATCTTCCCATATCAAGCCTACTGATAAAAAAGCATTTATTTTACACATTTTTCAACATCATTCTCCCCCTTGTACTTCATTCAGTGGTAAATTTTTATCAAATAGACTAAACATTTATAGTGAAAATTTCAGATCATATTTTAGTTATGTATTAGGATATGGACTTATTGATCTTATTTCATATAAACCAGCATTGTTTGCTTAACTATGTAAGTAGATAGCATTGATTTATATGAAGAAGGATCAATAAGTCCATATCCTGACACAAAACCAAATTTTCCATGAGCGCACTAGTAGAATCATAACAGTTATATTTTCAAATGTTTATGAAGAAATGTTTCATTAAAAAAAGTTCTATTAAATACATAAGTTGTTAATTAAAAAAAGAAGAATTTGAAAATAAATTCAGTAGGGTTATGCAAATAGCATGAAAAAGATAAAAATACAAAAAAATTATTATTATTATTATTATTATTATTATTATTATTAATAGTATTTGCCTTTTGGGGTTGAGGTCGGTCTTATTCTTTTCTTTGGGTAAGACAAAATAGAAAATTGATGCAGATAAGCAGATAAGCATGGTCCCTGGTCCCAACTTAAAAGCGGCACTTTTTCATTTCACTAAAGGGTAGGGTTCCCCTGAAGCCACTGTGGTACGTGTTTCATGAACAGGGCAATTTTTTGTAGCTATCCATTTACATATATGTGTGCTTCACATTAAGGTCAACCTTATGTTCTATTTGCCTTTACAGTGGAGCCAAATTGACACCATTATAATTATAGAGAATAAATTTATCAAGTTAAATTATTATTTTTTTAATAAAAAAACCACCACCCTCAATTAAAAAATATGAAAATAGAAATAATTTTCTTAAATATTATAATTGAATTTTAAAAATTCTGTGCTGGAAGTTAAATTCTATGATTTTTTAATACAGTTAATGAATCTGTGTACCTATGTTTTCTTGATTATGCAAAAGTGTTCAACAAAATACACCACAAAGAATTGATAGAAATGCTCAGAAACCGTGACATATTTGGGAAAGACATAAGAGTAATCAAGAATCTTTATTTACAGCAAATTGCCTGCATACAGACAGGTAACAAATTCAGCAGATATACAAAGATAGAAAGGGGCATAAGACAAGGATATTATATCTTTTCACCAGATCTATTCAACTTGTACAGAGGGACTACAAGAAAACTGAATGCATGGTCATCAGCAAAAAGAACATCCCAAAATGCCAAATACAGGTGGGGGATACTAAAATCAAGCAGGTACGAAAATTTAAATACATGGGAAGTATTCTAACAGAAGATGGAAAGTGTGATACAGTGATCCAAAGGTGAATTGGCATGGCAAAGGATGCATTCCAGAAGCTGAGTAAAGTATTAAGAGACAGGAAAATGTCACTAGAAACAAAGAGAGTACTGGATTGCTATGTGATGTCAGTTCTTCAATATGGCAGTGAATGCGGGACAATCTCATCAAAGATGAAGGAGAAACTTGAAGAAACTGAAATGTGGTTCTACAGAAGGATGCTGCTGATATCATGGATTGGGCATGTGAGCAATGATGAGGTTTTGGAAAGAATGTAAACAAAAAGGAAATTAATACTGAGCATGAGGAAGAGACAGCTAAAGTTCTTGAGACATGCAATGAGGAAGGAGAGCTTGGAGAACCTGATACTAACAGGCCAGATAGAGGTATAGAGATACAGAGGAAGACAGTGTGTAATGTACTTTACTGATTTGAATGGGTGGATGGCAGAACGGTGTTTGTGTGGTGTAACAGGAGAAAGCATGCTGAGAGCCACCAGGGATAGGGAGACGTGGAAGGCCATGATCCCCTATGTCCTGAAAGAACAAGACACATAGAAAAAGAGAAGAATGGATATTTTACACACGCATATGTTATATGCTTCACTTAAGGACTGAGAAAATGATGAACAAAAACAAAACAAAGAAAATTTATTTCTGCTGTAAAATTATTTTTTGCTAGAATTTTCCTTTAAAGAATTTAGTTTTCTTTATTCATGTTATTTAAAAAACAAGCTTTTAGTATTTGGAATAGTCGCTAAAAATGAAATTACATTTTTTAAAATGGTTATTCATTCAGGAATTCTTTTTTCATAAGAAACTATATTACTTTTGATTTACTAGTTTATTGAAAATTAATTTACAAAGTTATTATTATTAATATAAATGATTCATCATTTTGTACATGGTGATAAACAAGTTTATTGTTTTAATGTTTTTCTTAATATTTACAAAGTTGGGTTCATATTAATAGCTAGAGGCAATGTTAAATTTCAACAAAAAAACCCTTATTTTATGTTTGGATATAATCTGAGAATTCAGTAACTATTTTTGCTGCTATCATTTGCTTTGATTGGTATCATCATGAAGTGAATTTAAAGAAAAAAATGTATGGGAGTTTTGAGTAACACAAAAAAACTTTTATCCACTGTGTTGCATACAATTCCATTCATCATTTTACATAACAAATTACCATCCATGTTTCAATAGATATTGCTTTATATGACTAAGCTAATAATGAAATTCAAATTAAGTTACAATGTTTTACAAGTTTGTATAATTCAAAAAGTACAAAGGAAACAAAAGCATGCACCAAAACATAAACAAAAGAGAATGAAACAATTACTTCCTGATATTGTTTTAGAATTTCCTCTCTGAGATACTCCTAGTAGTATTTAATTTCTTTCTCATTCGCTCATTCAAAACTTCTATTCTTACTTCACATAATTTCTTCATTCTTGTTCTGCAACTTATTAAAATATGCAACCAAATTCTTTGGTATCTGGTGTTGCTAACATGTCAAAGCTGATTGTAAATGGAATTCAATAGTTATTTGCTGATTACCTATGCTTATAAATGAAAGATTTAATTTTTGGCAAGCTGTATATAAATTGGGATTTACTACATTTGGCTTAATTTTGCCACAAGCAAAGGAGGCCCAATGAGAATTATAATCACAAGTAATGATCTGCAAAACCAACTTCCTAACCATTCATTACACCATAAAACACCTAAGCTATATACAAAAGTTTCAAAAGTTTTTACTGGATTTTTAAGTACCATAGAGAAGTGATTAGTTAATGTACAAGTTAGTCAAATCATAGTCACTACTTTCCAGTCTTAATGGTATCAATTACTAGAGAAAAAAACGAAAAAATATAAGTGAGGATCAAGAAAATAATGAGTGGTATTCAAAGATAGGAGTAGAGTTCAGAACTATTGGGTGGGAGGTGGCCACTGGGTAAAATAAAAAATAAAGCAACAAAAATCCAGATGAAATTCTTTGAAAGATTTCTTTCTGGAAAAAAATAAATAGACAAAGATTTTTTTTCTTTTTGATATAATGACATAGCAACAAGCAATCATCTCACACACTTATGACAACTTATTTAGATGCGCTACAAATGTATTTTGTTTGACTTGTAGCTTAGACTGGATAAGATAAAAATAAAAAAAATATATATAAAATAAAAAATGGATAAAATAAAATAGAAAACAATAACCATATGCTATCCCTTATTTCAAAAGCATTGTGGAACTGAACCTAGATTTTTATCTTGAGAAGTGAACTAGAGTTTAAATAAAAATTCAACAAAAAATAGAGAATTGGTATGTGCAGGAAAGGTTGTTGGGTGTTTTTGTTATTTTGAATTGTCTTTATTAGACAAAACTACTGTGAACAAATTGTCTTTAATAATTTCACTAACATAGCTAAATATTCTCTAGATGCTTTAGAATGTTATCAAGAGTTATTTTTTTGTTTTAATTTCAGTCATGTGTAACACCAAATAAACATTAAAAGTGGTATTAACAATGGTAATTCATTATTAGTTCATTTGTCGATGGTAGCTTGTCAGTTGGGACACCACACTGTATGTATTGTTATCATTTTTCATCAAAAATAAACAAAAACAACAAAACAAAGAATTTTAAAAAGAACAAACAAATTCGGAAATGGATTTAAAACATTGGGACTTTAATTCTCTCAATCAAGCTGGAGAGATGACACGGTATTCCGCAGTATAATTCTCCAACACAACAGCCCGCATCGCCCTTGACAACCAGGTAGGGTTTTCTCATTGGGCTAGTCTGCTGCATCAAAGCTAGTCTACTATGTCAAAGCTAGTCCTGCATCAAATCTAGTTCCCGGACTCACTTAAAATGAAGGTATATTTATATTAAAAACACCTGTAAACTGATCTGTGTCAACCCCTGCTTTAACAATAGCCATATAAGCTTTGAATCTGATACATGTAACTTAAACTTGGTGAGCTTTGTTACTAGAATCATATTTATTTGTTATCTAAATAAAACTACAGTCTTTTTTACTTTGTTGTCTTCTTATCATACACATACGTATTGTTACGAGGATGCATTTATATATAAAAATATTAATAAAGTCCACAAAAAAGTTAATATCTATACTAAGGGATTCTACTGAGTCTTATTTGTTATTACAAAAATGTTTTAATTCATGAAGTAGTTGTTAAATAAAGAAATTAGGAATAGAACGTTTTGGAAGATCCTAGAATATTCGAGAAAAATTTAAAGAATTGGAGATGATTCTAGAGATATGCAAATTAGGTGTTAGCCCTTATAAAAATAGGTTTGGGGAAGAGAGTAGTTAGTTATTAAAAGGGTTTGCTGACATTATCAACTACGACCTGATTCAGGATTTGCATATCCAGCTGAAAGAATCTCTACTAAAAGTTGCCGACCAACTGAAACCTGAAAGAAAACCTCATGGAACTAAATGGGTAAATAGATTATTTTGACTTTCTCATTGACCAAACTAATAATTATTCTTTATATATACATTTGAGGGTTTTCAAAAATGATAGCACTTAGACTACTTCGCTAGCTTAACTGGGTAAAGATACTTAACTCCTTACCTTCCCCTTCTCTCCTCGTAACACTCGCCAGTAGTAAACTCTATGTTTCTGTTTTGGATGTAACAAAAATTTTATATTTGTAAATATTTTATTTGGTGTTTTTGTAAATTAAATATTTGTCTGTGATTTAGCTCTGTGTTTTAGTCAATCATTTTTCTTCTTTTGTTACTACTGATAACACGTAACAGTATACATACGTGCATACATACACACACCTATGTGCAACCATGGACACACACACACCCTAGCTTAATGCAACTATCGATGTTTTAACAATTTAACAAATTATTAATATTTTTTTTACTTGCAACTGCACAGTGCCACATCACCTCCCCCAATGGATCTTGTCATTTATGTCAATAAATTAAAAAAATAAAAATAAAAATAAATAAATAAATAAAATCCTGACACAATGCTTCCCAGGTTGACACACCATTTCCGCATAATTTATTCTGATTCCCCCATGGCCGTCAATTCACAGTCTCCCTTGCTGACTTTGTTATCATTTATCTCCGCAAATATCATCCAGATTTGATGACCCCATTTACATATCCTCAACACACATTTTTTTCTTTTTCTCTGATTCTATCTCCTGCAACAATCAACTCATGTGAATAACTTCTGGTAACCGGTGGCATCAATAAATCCAAGCAGTTGGTTCATCGTTACCTTTTAGAAGTCAACCTTGTATTAAATAATGTCCTTGTTCCTTGTAGGCTCTCTGCCCTTTTCTTTAACAATAATCAATTCATAGTTTCGTAACTGGTGAACTCAATCGATCCACGCAATTGTCATGACAAAAAGTTTCTGGCAAAGATCCCCGCTTTCTCTTCCGGAAAAAAAAAGTTAGTCGAAGCACCGTGTACAAGATACAAAGAAAAAACATAAAATCTTAAAATTTAAAAATACAAAAAATATATTAAAAAAAGACACACATTAAAAAGCCATGTAGAGATTCAACAGTCCTTCACTGCAGCACAGCCAATGTTCAAAAACAAATCTCTTACAGACACATGCATAAAACAAAGAGTCCTGTCCATTGTTGTTTCCAAAAGGTGGGTCCTCTCTTTTCGACCTAAAGGTTTATGTTGCAAAAATAATGGAATAAATCATACAAAAGGAAGGTGTTCATCAAAATGTGTCTGCACTATGTTTTGTGTTTGCTTTTTGTTTTTTTTAGCATTCAAGTGTATGCCTGTCAGCCGTAACCGTTCCTCTACTTGGGTTCCCTTCTCAGGATTATTTTTGGGGTCCTCTGTCCCCTTGATCTCTGAAGTTTCAACAAGTGAACCCTTTTTGCTATTCAGTCCTCCTGCCGGCACACTCTGTTTTCTGCATTTTCCTAACCACTGCCTTCTCCAAGTTGCCTGAATTATCATTAATATGATTCCTACCAGGATACATCGTCCAGAGATGACAGAGCAATGAAGATTATTGTACAACTTCCCACTGGAAGGATCTCACTATCTACAATCCCTAGTTGATCCACCAAGTCTCGTAAATCAATCCTTTCTATATTTTCTAATAATTTTGGAAGTTTTCTTAGAGTAACATTCAGTGGTATTGTTACCAGGGGCTTCCATAAGTCTGTCCATTGACCCGATGAGATGTTCGAGAGGGCGAAGAAGAAATCCCTAGATTCAAATTTCTCCTCCGCTTAGTAAAAGGGCAGGAGTGTTATAGACTTTCCGAAGACTGTGCACCCCATAGGTAAGCTTATGATAGTTAAGGGTGGAGTGGCTTTGATGGTTAGTGTCGGCCTCCCCTGGCATACTTGAGACAGATCAAACTTTCTTTCCCATGCAACCACTCACACCCCGTCTGACAAACTTATGGCTTGTGGCATTAGTTTGTTTTTTGATACCTCTATGCGGCAAGTCCGTCCAAATTCCTCCTTGTCCCAATTAAACATCCCGAGTAAGCATGTTTGGTGCCCACCAGTGCTATATATCGGGCTCCTAGATGGGCAGTTTCCCAACATGTCTATTCTGCATTTTTCAGCTTCTGGAGCAGTGAATAGGTTCTAGCTCGGTTCAAAGCTATATATTCTGCCACTCCTAACTCTCGTTTTGTTCCAGGATATGGGATGGGTAAATTAACTGTTTGGAAGACTTTGAATATACTTCCTCTATTTAATAGTGGTATCGATACTAAGGTTAACAATTTCATGTTTTCTATCAGGGTAATACAGTCCAGTGAATTATAGTAATACCACAATCTTGGGTTGGGATCAGCGGGCAACCGGAGCCGGTGAGGAAGTGCAGCTTGAATTTTGAGTAAGGTATTCTTGAGATGACCAGGAGTCACAATTCAAGGTGACAGATGTCCTAAAGAGAGCATGTTTAATTAAGCCCTAACATATTCAAGGGTAAATGCAAGGACTGTGAGGTCTGTCGCAGTCTATTGATGGTCATCAGTAATTGCATAAACCGAGCCACAAAACCCCCAAGCTTCCGCAGCCCGATTGACATGGAACGTGTCACCTGTCCTTATTCATTCTTTATGTCTAGCACGTTCTTAACCAACCAATTGATAGTTTGTCTATTTCTTGTCAGGTCTATTCTCGTAACATTTAAAATTGACAGACTACTCCTTACCTGTTGCACGAAGGTTCTTTGACTTTCCCTATTGCCATAAACTTTCTTCTGATAGTTTCTAAGTCCACCTCAGTTATTGTTCCAAACAGCACACTAAGTGCTTTATCTACTATTGGTAGGACTAACCTCTTTTTTCTAGATTCTAGCAATTTTAACCCTTAATCTCCCATGTTGCCCCAGTGCATCTCTAATGCTGTGACTTTCCGCCTGAGCGAATACATTAGGTTATGATAATTTCCCTTATCGGAATAATGATTTACCGCTATGTGCTCACCTATTGTTTTAACCTTCTTTATTTCCAACCAAAATCCATCTAATAATCTCCTATATGGCTTCAGGTCAATCATCAACGTGATGATCCATTTTTGATCTGGTAACAACCTGCTCTGTAGACTTCTTGAAAATGGTGTTCTGGTTATTTCATTAGCGGACACAACAAGGACAAGAAGCAGCAACATGTTCCTAACACTATCCATCCCTAGGTGAGGAGTCACTTGTTACTTGCCGTCTCTGTGTTTTTTCTTTCTTTTCTCTTTTTTTCAGTCTTGAAAACAGTTTTTTGTTGTTTTCTCTGCTGTCTCTGCTGTCTGTTGTTCTCTTCTCCTGTTTCTTTCTTCAGTTTTTCTTTCCTTTTCTTTCTTTATCTTATGTTTTCACCCGTTCTTTAATGTTTTACTTTCAGCGTCTCTTCGTACAATGTTTTTTTGTTCTCGGCATGCTGACTTTTTTTTGTTTGTTTTTTCTGTCTTTTATATATATATATATATATATATATATATATATATATATATATATATATATATATTCCATACGGCATTTTCCGTGAATTTTGTGGTAACTTTGGTTTTAAATTAAAATTCTTCTGGTCACGGTACCACTTGTAACACCAAATAAACATTAAAAATGGTATTAACAATGGTAATTACAGTGGGGTGAAACAAGTATTTGGACAGTAAAAAATGGATTTATAATCATATATAGAAAGAAAAGCATTGTCTAAAGTTCACAATATATTCGTAAAACAATTATAAATGCAAATAAACAGCAAACATAAACTGACAATTATATACAAATTATTAAAACAATGAAAAATGTATTTGGACAGTTCTGAAATTATGTTTAAAATTAATGTTTTGAGTATATTTCATGCTCGAATGTGTTAGAATTTTATGGAATAGTCTAGAGCGTGCATTACTTAAAGGTGTTAGCTATCGTGACGGTCAGTTCATCTTAAGACGTCGCACTAACAGTACTGCATGATGCCAAAGCAAAGAGATCTGTCAAAAAGATCTAAAAGATTGAATTATTTCTGCACATAAAGAAAAAAACGCTATCGTAAGATTTCTAAAGACCTATGTATACCTGTGAGCACTGTTGGTTATTTATATTAAAAACACCTGTAAACTGATCTGTGCCAACCCTCATTCTAACAATAGTCATAAAACCTTTGAATCTGATACGTGTGTAGCATAAACTTGGTGAGCTTTAGTACTAGAATCATATTTATTTGTTGACTAAATAAAACTATGGTCTTTTTGACCTTGTTGTTTTCTTATCACACACATATGTATACATACGCGCATATGTACACACACCTATGTGCAACCATGGACACACACACACACACACACACACACACACACACACACACACACACACACACTAGCTTAATGTAACTATCAATGTTTTAACAATTTAACAAATTTTCTTTTTGTAACTTGCAATTGCACAGTGCCACACATGTATGAACCTTGCAAAAGCTATGAAATATTTTTAACATTAAGGATTTTGATTAAGCCATGCTGAAAACTTATTGTAATACCAATTTTTTCTTTGTTATTTGATTTAAGTTTGCAAATTAATTTTCTATAAACCAGTAAGGCGGACTTGAAGGAGACTACCACCACCTTTTAATTTGTTGTTTTTCATTTTTTGTTACTTTTTTCGGTGCAGTCTTATTGATTACATCCTAAACTTTCTGATTGATAAAAAAAATTTGATAAATTTCAATATTTAAACAATTTTATAGGAGGGGTCAGTTTTTCATACAACCTTAAATCGATCCTGTGCAATTAATTTTTTTGCTTGTGCATATTCAACAACTGAATCCATTTTTTAATAAAGCCATTCTTGGAGTTTGTGAGGATGGTGTCATCGTAAGAACTAAAGAAAACTTAAGAAAAAAACAAAAGAAACAACTCGTCCTCAAAAACAAAAACAAAAACAAAACAAAGCGAACCCAACGCAATTGGTTCCAAAATGGAGGATCGATTTACTATAACGTTGTATGAGAAACTGAGCCTCCCCCCACCAATTGTTTAAATATTAAAATTTTTCCAAATTTTTTTGATAATCAGAAACCTTATGTAATAACCGATTAGACTGAGCTGAAAGAAGTAAAAAAAAAAAAAGAAAAACAACAAATTTAAAGGTGGTGGTAATCTCCTTCAGGTCCGCCAATAGTAAATCTACAATAATGCCATTTCTTATGAAAAAAGATTTCCTGAAAGAACAACCATTTTAAAAAATGTAATTTCATTCTTAAATAGAGACCATTCCAAACTCTAAATGCTTGTTTCTTAAATAACATGAATAAAGAAATTTGAATTCTTTAAGGTGAAGATTTAGCAAAAAATATTTTTATAGTACAATTTATCTTGTTTTTGTTCATTATTTTCTCAGTCCCTAAGTGATGCATTTAAACATTTGCATGTATAAAATATCCCTTAACTGTATTAAAAAATCAGAGATTAGAGAATTTATCTTGGGAGCTATTGTTCCAGCACTGAATTAAATAAAAGCTTTTTAGTACTTTCATCTTTCCAAGAGAGTCAGTAGTCAAAAATAAGCTTAATATGACTTAGCTTTATTGCAGGCTGTTACAACAGATTTTTCTAACTAATTGATTGGATCATATTTTCTTAATTTTAAGTAAATATGGTAACAAAATTTCTTGATATGTTTTAGAACTGAAGTATGTAGAATTACTGACAAGGAAACATGCATATTAATTTTAATGAAACAAGATTAGGAATTTACTTACAATTTCACACATTTGAAGTTTCAGTAGCTTGTTTCAAAACAAGTAAACAAGCGTTAAAGGTTCATAGTTTAACAAATTGTTAAAAAGAGAAAATGTTCATATTAAGTCATCAAACACAAAATAATATTCCAATATACTTAAAACAAATTAAGAGAGTGTGTTTCTCTCATAAAAGTTATATGGTTGTATTCAACAAGAAGAAAAATATATATTTTAAGGTTAGAAAAAATATTTATTTTAAGCTTAGGAATTTAATAGAGTTCTTTGAAATTCCCCAGCTCTCATTAGAGGCTGATAATGTATCAGCATGTAATTTGACATTGGCATTGTTCAGACATGTGAGACTCTGCTTTTCTTTTTTCTTTTCTTTCTTCTTTCTTTTCTTCCTGCTTGATTCAACTTTCTCTGCCTATATTACAAAGTGATTTGACATCGCCTTGTTACTTTTTCTCAGTTTGTAAGCTGCTCCTCTTTTCATTGGTCTAAGTAAATTTTCACATAGGCTCGCTAAACTTTGCTTTGCTTAGGTTTTTTCTTCAGCCAAGAGCCAATCACTTTTTTTATTTGTCAAAATAAATTTCATGCAGGCTCACGAATTCAAAAACAGTGAAGTAAAAAGAATTATTCTTATTTTGTATTCACCACAGCACAATTAAAGTTGTGCAAAATCACTTTTTGGCATTCAATGATAAAAATCTCTGTAAAATTAAAAATTAATCATAAAATAAAACCATCAGAGAATACTGAATATATAATTTTCAAGAACTGGCTAAAATTTATTTATATAAACTAAAATAAGTAAATATATTTGTCTATATTTCTGAGATGAGATAGTATTTACAGTACTTACTTTGAACTATTGTCCTCATCTTTGTTGCCATTTGTACAACCTTTTGTACACTCTGGCCTTCTTCGAACCAAACCATTTATTACAATCACTGGGGTATATGAACTCCATTCCTTGTGTAGTAGTGCCACTTTTGGTAGTCATGAGTCATCTCCCTCTAAACCTGTAAGTTGCTTGTAGCCTGGTATTGAACTCACAACTCTTTGGGTCAAGTCACAAGAACTAACCAATATATATATCCACTGGGCCATGTGTCCTTAAGGACAAAAACAACTTAATTTTATAAGCCTGATGTTCAGTAACCCTTTTTTACCAGAGCTCATATTGCAATTTTTGACACTAATGATATTCTCTGGCATTCTGTATATATTGTGTTCATCTCTATGTTTGGTCGGCTTAGGAGATTTTTGAAGCCTAGCTGATTCCTGTGCTGTTCCTTAAGTTTACGTAGTTTATAGTGGTGTTCCATATTATTTCAACTTCATTCTATAGAGGGTGGTTATCCCCTTTCTCTCTCCCTTAAAGAGTTCGGTTTGAAGTTCCGAGCACCTGAAGAAGGCCAGAGTGTACAACGGCCGAAACCTTGTACAAATGGCAACCAAGATGAGGAAAATAGTCTGAATAATGTAAATACTGTAAATAAATATATAAAAAGTTTTAAAATAATTTTTTAAATTTCATTTATTTTTGTTTAGTGATGGAAGCAAAAGTTTATGAAATTTTAAAATAAATTAAATCTGAAATTGCAGCAAATTTTCCATTTTGCAAACTGCTAATGTTTTTGTTTTTTCTCAGTTTTTTACCTAGTTTAATTCACTGGCAGTTAAAAAATATATATATAATTACTAGTTTTTTTGAAACTACTAAAGAATGTTGATAAATTTTAACACAGAAAAAAATGTATTATTCTTTAAAAATTGAATAGGATGACCATGAGAAATATTGTGTTCAGTAAGCTAGGTTAGAAAATTTAATAAAATTTTAAACCTTGCTGAGTTACTCAATGTTGTAGTCTGTTCCCTCTTTTGTTCGTACTGATTTGATTTTATTTTTATTTTACTTCAAGCATTTTTCTAGATCCAGGATCAAATATATAAGATTAACTGGATAAAAATTATGATGAATAAATAGTTTAATGTTAACCTTCCTACATTAATAATAATGAAAAACATTTCCATAATTTCTAATGCTTCATTTGTATGTACATAATTTGTATATTTCTTTCTGTGCATATATGAAAGCTCTATTATAAATTCATTTTAAAGAGCTTTTTAAATAATAAAATGTCATCCATTTTTAAAAATCACTAAGCATGAAATAGCACTTTAAATGGGTAACAAAAATGTTATTCATTTTGTTTATATATATATAGTCATCCGCAGACAGATCTGTTTTGCTGTATCACAGCTCATCAGTACAGCTTAGACTCTGTTCGCTTCCTAACCCAGGATTGAAACCCGACCGAATCGCCGTCAGTCAGCGATTCTACCCCTAGGCCACAAGCGTCCGGTAGAAGAAGGCAGGCTTTTTTTTTTTTTTTTAACATGCCCAATAGCTAGAGTGCTCCAATTCATTATCGAATGAGCGATGCGTATATGCCAGAGTAGCTACTGTTTACAAAGTCTCCCACTCTTCCAGAGTGCTCAAAAGTGAACATTGAAGTCAACACTCAGAGACTACAGACTGTTTCAATTATCATGATGATTGTGCCTAGCATGAAACAGTCTGTCACCTCTGAGTGTTTACTTCAATGTACACTTTTATATTTACATATGTTCTATCTCTGATAGTGAGTACTTCATCCTGTTAGACCAGTGCACAGTTGTATTAAAAAGTGTTCAATACATTTATATTGTAGAACTTTGAATATTTTTCATTTGGAAATTATTTATTTCCACAAGCTAGGTTTCAAGATTTCAGTATCTTCAGATAATTTACAATAACTAATTTTTCCATTTTGCAAATGCATGAACAGGGATTTTTTACAAGTATGTAAATGGAATTTTCAAATAATTGAAAATTTTCAAAATTAGGGAGGAATTATTCAAGAATCTTACAACATTTTCATTTATGTTTGTATGATCTTAGTATGGATTTATAGGTATAAATTATTTGGACATAATTTCTGATCTTTTATTGTTCTGGGAACAACATAATAACTAACTTTCTTTTCCTCCTAGCACAATCTGCATACATTGCCACTGTTGTACGATTTGGCTATTTTCACTATACTCCAAGTTATATCAGGGTTTTTTCCATTTTTCAATTTTAATTTCCATGCATGGCTAGCCAGATTGGTACAATTTTTGAGGTTTTCTAGTTTAGATGTAGATTTATGATTATTCCATTTGTTTTTAAAACTGTCTTTAGTAGACCCCAGATATGTTTTTCTTTGTCTATCTATATCATGTACCTCTGCTTTGTAAATAACCCCTTCTGTTTTACAAACTTCATTAAGTGGGCATTTGTTTTTGTCCCTACAGTTAATGATGTTATTTTGTAAGGTTGTATTTAGATTTCTGGCATTTTGTTTTTTTTATATAATTTTCTAAATTATATCTACAGCTATAACTTAATTTGACTGAATTCCTTTTGAAGATTTTGTTTAATTCTGAGATCTTTGGGAAGTGTTTTTGATTAATTTAAAAAATATTTATTCTATTTTGGACTTTAACTAAATAATGTTTCAATTTCTATTATTATTTTTCATTTGTTTGTTTGGCTGAGATTTGTATTCTAAATATGGTCAGATTCCTTTAAGGCATTTTCATAATCTTTTTTCTTTTCATCAAGGATTGCTTTGTTTAATGTATTTTTGATAGCCTTTGTACTATTCCTTTATAGATGCGTTTGATTATGCTTGTTGGATGGTTAGATTTAGTGTTTATGTACTTTAAAGTTGTGTTTGTTTTCATATATGGAAAGACACTGCCAGTTTGTAAATTAAATTCTACATCTAAATATTGAACAACCTTCTTATTTGTTTCAACTACTATTTCAAAATCTAGATCTTGGAAAGCATTTTTTCTTATTCTATTATTTTCTCTTTTGTTGTCCGGTGCTATCATTAATTCGTCATCTCTGTATAATCCGTGGTTGTCTATGTGGATTATTTCATTAATTTTACTCAGAATGTGTATTCCTTTCAATTCTGAATTTTGGCTCCATCAAACGAGCCTTGTGTTACATCCAATGTGCTTTTGTTTCATTTTTTAATCCGTACTTCGCATTGTGGAATAGTATGGATCTTCAGTAATGTAGGATTATATTTATATGATTGGATGATATATTTATGTACCATTTAGCAAAATATAATGCTTCCATTAAGCCTTTTTCAGATATTTATGGATAAGTGATTTTTATGTCATATTTTATGAAAGTATATTTGTTTTTAATTTTTTGAAACCAAGAAATACAATCACCTGTTGCAGAAGCCTCAATAAAGGTATCAACCCTGAAAAGATTTTGTATACGTGAAAACAGCAAAGACAACGAGGAGACAGAGGCGAAGATGTAGAATTTCAACGTCAATTTTTATTGAGATAAAAACGACAAGCAAACAGTAGGAAATCAGAAAAGGCTGTAGGTTGGAACATTGTCATCGGGGATGTCGTCAGCGTCTGGTATGAAAGGCTGGAAAGTTGTTAGAATCTGACAAGAACAGCGCAGACTAGAACATTGTTGTCAGAAATGTCATCAACATCAGGTAGGAACAGCACAGGCATCTAGAATGAATGGCACAGGCTGGAGTGGTGTCCTCATTTGGCAGAAACATTGTCAGCATCTGATCGGAACGTCGTCAACATGTGGCATGAATGATACAGGCTGTCATTGTTGGTCAATAGGAACGTTTTCATAGTCTGGCAGGAATGGCACAGGCTGGAATGTCATCAGCTGGCAAAAACCTAGCATCTGTGGCTCAGATTGGAAAGTCATCTTTGGTTAGCAGGAACGGCACAAGTAGGATAGTTGTCAGTGTTTAGCAGGAACATCGTCAGTGTCTGGTATCAACGGCAAAAGTCATCGGGCTGGAAAAATCTGACAGGTGGAGTTGAACAGTTCTCGTCTCTTTTGCTGGATTGACTGTGGGTAATGAGATCTCAAGATGACTAGACTGTTCCACCTCTAAAGCAGGACCAATTCTAACTAAAACGATTCTGACTGGCAGAATCAGCTCAAACTGGAATGTTGTCATTGGGGACATTGTCAGCATCTGGTATGAAAGGCACAAGCTGGAAAGTTGCCAATATTTGACAGGAACGGCGCAAGCTGAAACGTTGTTGTCGATCGGCAGAAATGTCATCAGCGCCAGGCAGAAACGGCGCAGGCTGGAAAGATCCAGCAATTAGACCAGAACACGCTTGTCTTCTTTGCCGAATCGACCCTGGGTAATGGGATCTCAAGCTGACTAGACTGTTCTGCCTTTGAAGCAGAGTCAAACCTAAAGTAGGCCTGGCTGCTGAAATGTGGTCAGGGAGAGGAAGCTGACAGTTTCTCCCATGTTGCCGCAGCCAATCTTGGAATATGTCGCTGATGTCTTGGGGAAATGTTAGTTTTAGAGCCCCATGAAAAGATGAGTGAACACAAACAGAGACCCTTTGGCCACAAAAATGTTTCAGTATATAGATTTTATTAGTTTATGTTGACAAGTGGGTTTTGTTCTGGGGAATTCCTCTTTGCTTTTTTGGATCATCTTCCATATGTGATGAGATCCTGTTCCGACGCGGACCACCGTGATAAGTTTCTTGACCCGAGGAAATTGAGTGGAGTTTTCGATGTTGTTATCCCTGCATTTCTTCATGGAAAGAAGTACTCTCATTTTGTTTACTCTCTTCCCATAATCCTTGGCTGTCTTTTCGGCTATGTTGGTCAATGTGCAGATGTCCTTACTCGACCCGTGTTGTTGCCTCCAGTCATCTTCAATGGACTCCTGGGCCTTTTTGCTGCTGTGGCACTCTCTTGTTGCGAAAAGGGCCAGGGGCAGTAGCTGGCTGCTTTTGTGTAAAGGCGAGCGGGTACTTCTATGAATGGGTGAGAATTTGCTCTCTTTTGATGGGGATAATGGAAAGAATGAAGCGGGGTGTGGTGGTTATTTCCGCCTATCCAAACCCACTTTCAGTTTTTTTTATTTTTTGGATTATTTCGAAAAATGGGTCGGTTTTGGTCTAAAACCGGCTCCCGGATCTTCTTTCTACCTTTGCTCACAACCTGTTATCCATCCACTTTTTGTTTGACACAGAGGCTTCATGGATAGAGGGCTGCAGCACATTGGAGGCATTTTCTTTTTGATTGCTGGTCTTCGTGGTGATGCTTGGTCAGTGGCAGGTTGTGAGTCATAGGTTTTTTTTATCGAGGCATGAAAGCGTCAGGTGGCCAGTCTTGCCACTCTTCCAGCATGTGGCCTTTCTACCAGCCACGATGACTGGCACTGACTGACAACCGATGTCAAAAATGGGGAGAAAGCTGAAGGCTTGTTTGGATAACATGATGTTAAAAACTGTATGCCCCAAGCTTTCGATCTGAGTATATGCTGAGGATCTTGCCGAAATGTTTAAAATAAACAGCCAGCACTTCGTCTTTTACATGGGCAGGAGCTTCACAGGGCAACACTGTTGTCTTAATCATGTCCCTGTATTCGGTCCAGAGGATGATGTCTTTGGTGATCAACTCTCTGTTGACCATAGCCACACAAACGTCAGCTGTGGGCATTAGCACGTCTCACTGATGGTCTGCCGGGGCATGAATTCAAGGGATGTGAGGGTCTTGTAGAAATTCTTAAGATAAACGGCAAACTTTTCTTGTTTGCTTGTCCATGACAAAGACACTGACAGTTCTGAGAGTGTATTTTTACTTCTTTGGGGTGCACTTGCAAACCACCTTCCTTAATCAAGTGTGCTGGCTTGCTAGAGAAGCTGTTCATCCTGGCTACTGGCTGTCTTGGTAGGCAGGCTGTCCTAGCCGCTAGCTTCCAAGAGAAGTTGCGTTTATGATCTGGTACGAGGGCTATTGGGAAAATTATCTTTGTGGTCTTTTATTGTTAGGAAAGTTTGCTTAATGGACAAAATTTGTACTTTGTTGCTCAAATTCAACTTTTCTGTAATTAATATATGAATCTGGAGCTTTTTTGTAAGATTTGGTGGCTTCTTTACTTAACCTTTTTTTTACTTTGAACACACACAAACACACACACAAACACACACACACACATACACACATACGCACACGTTAGTATTCATCTTTCACTTCTCTTTATTTCTGCAAAAAAGTAAAAAAGAATGACGAAATGTACACAAACTTTACTAGTGTTTCTTCAAATATTTAATCAAATATCTATTGCTTTTAATTATGATTTTTTTTGTGGATGGGTGGGGGGGCTTTCCTTACATTATACATATAAGATTTTATCCAAACCAATCACTGGAGAACAAACTTAAATTTTTTGTCAGTTGAATTAGATTTGACAATTCTATGTAATTTGGGTGCACTGAGTACAAATTTTTTATTAGGTTTTGTTTTAGATCTTGTTTTTCTCAACACCCTATTCTTTTTTACCATTTTCATAAAAAGTTTTTTTGCCAAGTCTTTTTGCAGTTACACATTATGCAACTAGGTTTTTGTCTAGGTATTTGTAACAGTTGTTATGTTATTGTTGTTGTATTATGTATACTTTTATATGTAACTCTAAAAATATTTTTAACCTTGTTATTTTTTTACCATTTTACCATTAGTAAATTAAGCTGAAATTATTATATATTTTATAATTTTCTGGAGCATTCCTGTTTTCTGTAGAATATTCTAGAGGGACAACTAAAATATATAAAAGTGACTTGAATTGGCATATGATTTAATAATTTTGTTATTGTAATTTAATAGATGATTTAATTAGACATAATTTATATTGTACCTTCTCATGCCTGTTTCTAGATTAATTTCATAGATTGTAAGTACCTATTTCATAGTAAGTTCCTATTTGAACCAATTTTTGTGTTTATATTTAAGATTTTCTTAAAATTGTATGATTCAAGGAACCCAGATTACTTTTTGTTTTATATGTTGAAATGTTACACTTCCACATCAATGAGCAAATATAACTGACTTCATAAAAATAGCTTACTTAGTTTATTTTGGCATAAAACTAGAGGACTAAGATAAATTGTGAGCTCCACATAAAGCCTGCACTATAAGCCTTGAAACACTGGATGAAGTGGTTCCCATGGTAAGTTAACTGTAAATTACCTAAATGTAATTCTAACTTAGGTACATAATCAAAAATGTACAAAAAATGTTATTAGAGTCTCAAATATTCCACAAGGTTGAAACAAAGAAATGTTAAATCTTTGGATGATAACTTTTGATAAAATTCACAAAAAACTAGTCTCTTGTTGCTATTATTAAGGCTTCACAACTTTTTCCTATATCAGGTGTATGGAGAGACTATTAACCGTAAAACTGATTCCTACTTTTGCTTTGTCAAGACTTCGAGGTTCACTAAACATTGTATTGAGTACCCAAATTCTGACACCGCAATACAATGTGTGCTACATTTAAATAAAAAACCCATTCCAAAATTTAAGAGTCTGTCAACTCAAGAATATTTCTGAAAATATTGTTATTCATTCTAAGGAATCAGACACCAATTTTGACCGCAATGTATTTGAAAGTCAAAACAATCTGCAAAAGTTTAACCAGGTTGAGTTGAATGATCTTGTAAGGGATGTAAATTTGCCAAAAAAGCTGCAGAAATTTTAGATTCAAAACTTAAAGAGTAAAACTTGCTTACTTCAAAACATTTCATTTTACAGAAAAAAGAGAAGAAATTTGAAAATATTTTAAAACAGAGTATGTTGAGAATATTGTTGTGATACGTCTGGTTTGTTAAAGAAGATGAAGATTGAATCTTATGATACAAATGATTGGTGCTTGTTTTTAGACAGTTTGAAAAGTAGTCTTAAATGTGCCTTGTTGCATAATGGCAATCTATATGGCTTGATACAGATTGGGCACTCAACAAAATTAGAATAAAAGTATGAGCATATAGAAGAGGTTTTAAATTTTACCAATTATAGGGAGCATGAGTGGATCATATATCATATATGATGACTTGAAAATTATCAATTTTCTGTGAGGACAACAAAGAGAGTATACTAAATATTCCTGATTCCTTTAGAGCCAAGGAAGAAGATTATTTCAAACAAATCTGGCCAGCATGCACACCACTTACTGTCAGAGCAAAAAATATAATTAATCCACCTTTAGTGAGCACTGATAAAATCATATTTCCTTCTCTGCATATCAAATGAAGTCTCATTAAACAATTTGTAAAAGCTTCAGATATGATCAATGAATGTTTCAAATAGATAATTTCAAAATTTCCAAGTTTAAGTTATGAAAAAAAAATCAAAACTATTTTTAACTGTTCACAAGTAAGAACATTAATTAAAGACAGCATTTTCCTGATATCATGAATAAATGCAAAAAAATGTCTGGTTCCCAGGAAAACTTTTTAGGCAGATTACAAAGAAATTGTAAAATAATTATAAAAGACTATAAAAGGTTGGACTGCAATATGACTGTAGAAATGCATTTTTTGAATGGCCAACTTGACCAATTTCAAAGTAATTTAGGTGATGTAAGTGATGAACTAGGGGAGAGATTCCATCAAGGTATCAAAATTATGGAAGGAACAAGACTGCTGGAATTCCTACACAATGACTGATTATTGCTGGTGCTTGAAAAGAAAATGGCTATCAACAAACAAATATGCTTGAAAGTCTTGTAAAAGAAAATTTTTGCCACAGTGAAAGCTTCATGTGGTAGTTTTTTTTTTAAATTTTAAGTTATTTCCATCATTATAACTTAATTTTACTATAGTTTGAACCTGTATTAATGAAACTTGTAAAAAGTTTTAGCAACTGAAATGAAGCAACACATCTCCTTTCAACATTTGCTGGGGAACACTACTAATTCTCTTTCACTCTTACTTCAATGAATACCAAGGACTATTTTGAACCATCAGAAGCAGCAGCCACCCAAATCCTGACAACTGTTTGTTTCTGTTGCTTGAAATGTGTTCTTGGACTTTTAAGAATGTTTCCCAGTAAAGTGGCATAAACCCTATTATTTTGGTAGTTCACCACAGCTTCTACAGGGAAAAAAACCTCTTCTTTAAATAAACAATGACTTTGTCAGCATCACACTGAATCTTCTCCAACATTCTCCTTTATCTGCAAAAGCCATTTTTGATTATAGACAGTTGAGAGCAGTTGTCTTGTATAGTTTTAGGCATAAATGTTCTTTACCAATCCTTCTTCATGACTTATCCAAAATGTTCAGATCTTTATACTTCTTTGTAGATTTCTCTTCACCCTCTTCTTGACAGCTTCAATAACTCTTCTGAACAGTTTCTTCTTCAAATTAAATTTAGTAAGGTTGCTTGCTCCTCTTGAAACTTTTTTCACACATTAAAAAGAAACTTTTCCTGCAAGCATTCAACTGTTTTACCACTTCACAATTCTTCATTTTCAATGCAAAAAAAAGATAATGTTTTGTTTGAGCCACCATATTTAATTAAACTGTAAGCAATAAAAGAATGTTGGAAACCCTTATTCAAAATATGAAGCTATTTTTACAAATAGGTATGTTTCAGTTTATGTTTAAATAATGGATAAATATTTTGATGCATGTGGTGCATAATGACACATGGATAATTTTAGAAGTCTGGTAGGACTATCTAACAAAATCAGAACATAACATTCTTGATATAAGGATATGTAAGAAGAGATAAAACCTTAAAATATTTATACAGAGCACCTGCTCAGAACAAAAAGTAAACAAAATCTTATAGTGCTCATATCCTAGTCATTTAAATCTATTTTCTGTAATTTCATTGATGACCAAGAAACAAACTAAATTTTTCTCCTCATCAGTTTTTTTAAAAGGTTTAATATGAATTCATTGTGCTACAGGTTACTGTTCTCAATATGATCAGATTTTTTAAATGTTTATTTTTATAAGAGTAAAAAACTACTAATTAAGTCAGTATTTTTCCTTATGAAAAATATAAGGTCAGGTAAAAATCATTTTACATGTACTGGTTACTCATCCCTGATGCAGTATCACTGGCTGTAGGATAAATGATTTTGCCATATTACCGATTTTCCTCTTTGTTTCTTTATATCATAAACTGTAGATAAGTAGATGCGGTTGAAATCTCAGGCACACTACTGTCAACTTTTTCCAAGTTCGACTTTATCAGTTATGGACATGAATGGCAATTGCACTTCACACAACAAGAAGCACTTCCTGAATTCATTTGAATTGTGACTAGGGTTAAATGTCAGCATGTAATATTTGGCATAAATATGCCAAAAAGACAGAGAGAAATGTCTTACCAGTCTCTGAAAATGTTCAGAAACAGTTAATGCAGCTAGCACCAGCCAACAGTAATGGCATGTAGATCGAGTGACCAAGGAAATTGGAAATTGTTCTTGTGGAGATTAGTTCAGGAATACTGACTGATCTGAGTTACTGAATGATGATTGCCACCTATTTTATTATCTTTCTCATTAAAAATTTACAATCTTGCATACAGAAGTAAATATTCAAAACACTTTTTATGTTAAATATTCTGTAACACAGATGTGATGCAGAAAATGTTGAGTCATGAGAAAGATCAATCTGTTCGAATTTCCTGAACTTTTGGTTAAAATCTCAAGCAAAAGATGATTTTCAGAGAAGTGGTTATGCTTTATAAATAAAAACATATTTGGTATTAAGCAAACTGAAATTTTGGGGTCCTAATAACAAGTCCATAGTAAACATTTGTTTCAAATAAATCTCAGATGTTTTAACCTGAAAATTTTCTACTGAATTATTTATCAGTTTTCAATATTTTGTTTGGTATTGTTGCCTTTTGACAATGCTATTTTGAGAATTTAAAGTCAGTATTGTACTTATGAGTTATAAAAACATTGGCCTAGTATGTTTGAGGGCAAACTATTGGTGCCACTTATTTTGGTTTCAGTTCTTTCAGGTCAGTATATGATTTTGCTTGATATAATTGCTATCTAGATACTTGACCAGAGAAAGTCAAAAGAAACAAGCAAGGAGAAGATAGTAAGGGAAAAGTTAAAATCATCAAAACATTAAGTTCATGTTCAAAGTGAAGATACTGTGTATATTAGGAAGAAAGATAGTTGAAATTATGGCTAATATAATAGAGTGTGAAAAAAATTTTTACTTGAGCAAAAATTATCTGAAGAAATTCGATACAGTTCTGGATTTAAAAGAGATAGTGCGTTTATGTTTGGTCAGAAGTTGCAAATTCACTGCACTAATTTTGTGCAATATTATATTTCTCTTGCCACGGAAAAAGAATGAAAGAATTGTCCTAATGTACAGTAGGTAAACGGAATAATAAATCTGTTGTAGAAAAAAAAATGAAAGCATTGTCCTGTTGTACACAAGGTATAAAGAATAATAAATCAGTAGGAGAAAAAAGAATGAAAGCATTGTCCTCACGTAGACTAGGGATAAGGAATAATACATCTCTAGGAGAAAAAAGAATGAAAGCATTTTCCTGATATCCACTAGGGATACGGAATAATAAAACTGTTGGAGAAATAAATGAATAAAAGCATTGTCCTGATGTACACTTGGGATACGGAATAATAGATCTGCTGGAGAAAAACGAATGAAAGCATTGTCCTGATATACACTAGTGATAAGGAATAATAAATCTGTTGGAGAAAAAAGAATGAAAGAATTGTCCTGATGTGCACTAGAGATAAGGAATAAAAAATCTGTTGGAGAAAAAAAAATGAAAGCATTGTCCAGATGTACACTAGGGATAAGGAATAATACATCTGTAAGAAAAAAAAGAATGAATTGATTGTCCTGATATACACTAGGGATAAGGAATAATAAATCTGTCAGGGAAAAAGAATGAAATCATTGTCCTGATGTACACAAAGGTAAGGAATAATAAATCTGTTGAAGAAAAAAGAATGAAATCATTGTCCTGATGTACACAAGGGATAAGGAATAATAAATCTGTTGGAAAAAAAAAATGAAAGCATTGTCCTGATATGCACTAGGGATAAGGAATAATAAATCTGTTGGAGAAAAAAGAATGAAAGCATTGTCCTGATGTACACAAAAGATAAGGAATAATAAATCTGTTGGAGAAAAAAGAATGAAAGCATTATCCTGATATACACTAGGGATAAGGAAAAATAAATCTGTTGAAAAAAAAAAGAATGAAAGCATCGTCCTGATATACACAGGGGGTAAGGAAGAATAAATCTGTTGAAGAAAAAAGTATGAAAGAATTGTCCTGATGTACACAAAAGATAAGGAATAATAAATCTGTTGGAGAAAAAAGAATGAAAGAATTGTCCTGATGTACACTAGGGATAAGGAATAAAAAATCTGTTGGAGAAAAAAGAATGAAAGCATTGTCCTGATGTACACAAGGGTAAGGAATAAAAAATCTGTTGGAGAAAAAAGAATGAAAGCATTGTCCTGATGTACACAAGGGTAAGGAATAAAAAATCTGTTGGAGAAAAAAGAATGAAAGCATTGTCCTGATGTACACAAGGGTAAGGAATAATAAATCTGTTGGAGAAAAAAGAATGAAAGCATTGTCCTGATGTACATAAATCTTTAGTAGAAAAAAAATAGAAAGCATTGTCCTCATGTACACTAGGGATAAGGAATAATAAATCTGTTGGAAAAAAAAGAATGAAAGCATTGTCCTGACATACATAAGGGATAAGGAATAATAAATCTATTGGAGAAAAAAGAATGAAAGAATTGTCCTGATGTACACTAGGGATAAGGAATTATAAATCTTTTCGAGAAAAAGAATAAAATCAATGTCCTAATGTACACTAGGGATAAGGATTAATAAATCTGTTGGAGAAAAAAGAATGAAAGCATTGTCCTGATATACAACAGGGATAAGGAAAAATATATCTGTTTGAGATAAAAGAATGAAAGAATTGTCCTGATATACACTAGGGATAAGGAATAATAAATCTGTTGGAGAAAAAAGAATGAAATCATCGTCCTGTTGTAAAAAAGGTATAAAGAAAAATAAATCAGTAGGAGAAAAAGAATGAAAGCATTGTCCTGATATACACTTGGGATAAGGATTGATAAATCTGTTGGAGAAAAAAAAATAAAACATTGTCCTGATATACACGAGGGATAAGGAATAACACATCTGTTGGAGAAAAAAGAATGAAAGCATTTTCCTGATTTACACTAGGGATAAGGAATAATAAATCTGTTTGAAAAAAAAAGAATGATAGCATTGTCCAGATGTACACTAGGGATAAGGAATAATAATCTGTTGGAGAAAAAAGTATGAAAGCATTGTCCCGATATACACTAGGGATAACGAATATTAAAACTCTTTGAAAAAAAAAATGAAAGCATTGTCCTGATCTATACAAGGGATAAGGAATAATACTTCTGTAGCAGAATAAAGAATGAAAGCATTGTCCTGATATACACTAGGGATAAGGAATAATACTTCTGTAGCAGAATAAAGAATGAAAGCATTATCCTGGTAGACACTAGCGATAAGGAATAATAAATCTGTTGGAGAAAAAAGATGAAAGCATTGTCCTGATGTACACTAGGGATACCGAATAATAAATCTGTTGGAGAAAAAAGAATAAAAGCATTGTCCAGATGTACACTAGGGATAAGGAATAATAAATCTGTTGGAGAAAAAAGAATAAAAGCATTGTCCAGATGTACACTAGGGATAAGGAATAATAATCTGTTGGAGAAAAAAGAATGAAATCATCGTCCTGTTGTAAAAAAGGTATAAAGAAAAATAAATCAGTGGGAGAAAAAGAATGAAAGCATTGTCCTGATGTACACTGTCCTGATATACACTAGGGATAAGGAATAATACTTCTGTAGCAAAATAAAGAATGAAAGCATTGTCCTGATATACACTAGGGATACCGAATAATAAATCTTTTGGAGAAAAAAGAATAAAAGCATTGTACTGATGTACACTAGGGATAAGGTATAATATATCTGTTGGAGAAAAAAGAATGAAAGAATTGTCCTGAAGTACACTAGGGATAAGGAATAACAAATCTGTTGGAGAAAAAAAATGAAAGCATTGTCCTGATATACACTAGGGATAACGAATATTAAAACTGTTTGAAAAAAAAGAATGAAAGCATTGTCCTGATCTACACTAGGGCTACTGAATAATGAATCAGTTGGAGAAAAAAGAATTAAAGCATTGTCCTGATGTACTCTAGGAATATCGAATAATGAATCTGTTGGTGAAAAAGAATGAAAGCATCGTCCCGATGTACACTGGGATAACGAATAATAAATCTGTTGGAGAAAAAGAATGAAAGCATTGTCCTGAAATACACTAGGAATAAGGAATAACAAATCTGTTGGAGAAAAAAGAATGAAAGCATTGTCCTGATGAAAATTAGGGATAAAGAATAATAAATCAGTATGAGAAAAAGAATGAAAGCATTGTCCTGATATATACTAGGGATAAGGAATGATAAATCTGTTGGAGAAAAAAAATAAAACATTGTGCTGATGTACACTAGGGATACCGAATAATAAATCTGTTGGAGAAAAAAGAATGAAAGCATTGTCCAGATGTACACTAGGGATAAAGTATAATATATCTGTTGGAGAAAAAGAATGAAAGCATTGTCCTGATGTACACGAGGGATAAGGAATAATAAATCTGTTGGAGAAAAAAGAATGAAAGCATTGTCCTGATGAAAATTAGGGATAAAGAATAATAAATCAGTATGAGAAAAAGAATGAAAACTTTGTCCTGATGTACACTAGGGATAAGGAATAATACCTCTGTAGGAGAAAAAAGAATGAAAGCATTGTCCTGATATATACTAGGGATAAGGAATGATAAATCTGTTGGAGAAAAAAAATAAAACATTGTCCTGATGTACACTAGGGATACCGAATAATAAATCTGTTGGAGAAAAAAGAATGAAAGCATTGTCCAGATGTACACTAGGGATAAAGTATAATATATCTGTTGGAGAAAAAGAATGAAAGCATTGTCCTGAAGTACACTAGGGATAAGGAATAATAAATCTTTTGGAGAAAAAAGAATGAAAGCATTGTCCTGATGTACACGAGGGATAAGGAATAATAAATCTGTTGGAAAAAAAAAACATTGAAATAAATCTCCTGATGTACACAAGTGATAAGGAATTATAAATCTGTTGGAGAAAAAGAATGAAAGTAATGTCCTAATGTAGACTAGGGATACGGAATATTAAATCTGTTGGAGAAAAAAGAATGAAAGCATTGTCCTGATGTACATAAGAGATAAGGAACAATAAATCTTTTGGAGAAAAAAGAATGAAATCAATGTCCTAATGTACACAAGGGATAAGGAATTATAAATCTGTTGGGGAAAAAGAATGAAAGCATTGTCATGATTTACACTAAAGATAAGGAATAATACATCTGTAGGAGAAAAAAAAAATGAAAGGATTGTCCTGATATACACTAAGGATATGGAATAATAAATCTGTTGGGGAAAAAGAATGAAAGCATTGTCCTGATATACACTAGGGATAAGGTATAATAAATCTGTTGAAGAAAAAAGAATGAAAGAATTGTCCTGATGTACACTAGGGATAAGGAATAATAAATCTGTTGAAGAAAAAAGGAATGAAAGAATTGTCCTTATGTACACAAAAGATAAGGAATAATATATCTGTTGGAGAAAAAAGAATGAAAGAATTGTCCTGATGTACACTAGGGATAAGGAATAAAAAATCTGTTGAAGAAAAAAGAATGAAAGTATTGTCTTTATGTACACAAAAGATAAGGAATAATATATCTGTTGGAGAAAAAAGAATGAAAGAATTGTCCTGATGTACAGGAGTGACAAGGAGTAATAAATCTTTAGGAGAAAAAAAAATGAAAGCATTGCCCTCATGTACACTAGGGATAAGGAATAATAAATCTGTTGGAAAAAAAAGAATGAAAGCATTGTCCTGATATACATAAGGGATAAGGAATAATACATCTGTTGGAGAAAAAAGAATGAAAGAATTGTCCTGATGTACACTAGGGATAAGGAATAATAAATCTTTTCGAGAAAAAGAATGAAATCAATGTCCTAATGTACACTAGGGATAAGGAATAATAAATCTGTTGGAAAAAAAAAATGAAAGCATTGTCCTGATATGCACAAGGGATAAGGAATAATAAATCTGTCGGAAAAAACAAACATTGAAATCAATGTCCTCATGTACACAAGAGATGAGGAATAATAAATCTGTTGGAGATAAACAAATGAAAGCAATGTCCTAATGTACACTAGGGATACGGAATATTAAATCTGTGGGAGAAAAAAGAATGAAAGCATTGTCCTGATGTACCCAACTGATAAGGAATAATACATCTGCAGGAGGAAAAAAAATGAAAGCATTGTCTTGATATGCACTAGGGATAAGGAATAATAAATCTGTGGAGGAAAAAATATAAAAGCATTGTCCTGATGTACACTAAAGATAAGGAATAATAAATCTGTTGGAGAAAAAAGAATGAAAGAATTGTCCTGATATACACTAGGGATAAGGAATAATAAATCTGTTGGTTAAAAAAGAATGAAAGCATTGTCCTGGTGTACACTAGGGATAGGGAATAATAAATCTGTTGGAAAAAAAAGAATGAAAGCATTGTCCTGATATACATAAGGGATAAGGAATAATAAATCTGTGGAAGAAAAAATATAAAAGCATTGTCCTGATGTACACTAAAGATAAGGAATAATAAATCTGTTGGAGAAAAAAGAATGAAAGAATTGTCCTGATGTACAGGAGTGATAAGGAGTAATAAATCTTTAGGAGAAAAAAAAAATGAAAGCATTGCCCTCATGTACAGTAGGGATAAGGAATAATAAATCTGTTGGAAAAAAAAGAATGAAAGCATTGTCCTGATATACATAAGGGATAAGGAATAATACATCTGTTGGAGAAAAAAGAATGAAAGAATTGTCCTGATGTACACTAGGGATAAGGAATAATAAATCTTTTCGAGAAAAAGAATGAAATCAATGTCCTAATGTACACTAGGGATAAGGAATAATAAATCTGTTGGAAAAAAAAATGAAAGCATTGTCCTGATATGCACAAGGGATAAGGAATAATAAATCTGTCGGAAAAAACAAACATTGAAATCAATGTCCTCATGTACACAAGAGATGAGGAATAATAAATCTGTTGGAGATAAACAAATGAAAGCAATGTCCTAATGTACACTAGGGATACGGAATATTAAATCTGTTGGAGAAAAAAGAATGAAAGCATTGTCCTGATGTACCCAACTGATAAGGAATAATAAATCTGCAGGAGGAAAAAATATGAAAGCATTGTCCTGATATGCACTACGGATAAGGAATAATAAATCTGTGGAGGAAAAAATATAAACGCATTGTCCTGATGTACACTAAAGATAAGGAATAATAAATCTGTTGGAGAAAAAAGAATGAAAGAATTGTCCTGATGTACAGGAGTGATAAGGAGTAATAAATCTTTAGGAGAAAAAAAAATGAAAGCATTGCCCTCATGTACACTAGGTATAAGGAATAATAAATCTGTTGGAAAAAAAAGAATGAAAGCATTGTCCTGATATACATAAGGGATAAGGAATAATACATCTGTTGGAGAAAAAAGAATGGAAGAATTGTCCTGATGTACACTAGGGATAAGGAATAATAAATCTTTTCGAGAAAAAGAATGAAATCAATGTCCTAATGTACACTAGGGATAAGGAATAATAAATATGTTGGAAAAAAAAATGAAAGCATTGTCCTGATATGCACAAGGGATAAGGAATAATAAATCTGTCGGAAAAAACAAACATTGAAATCAATGTCCTCATGTACACAAGAGATGAGGAATAATAAATCTGTTGGAGATAAACAAATGAAAGCAATGTCCTAATGTACACTAGGGATACGGAATATTAAATCTGTTGGAGAAAAAAGAATGAAAGCATTGTCCTGATGTACCCAACTGATAAGGAATAATAAATCTGCAGGAGGAAAAAATATGAAAGCATTGTCCTCATATGCACTACGGATAAGGAATAATAAATCTGTGGAGGAAAAAATATAAACGCATTGTCCTGATGTACACTAAAGATAAGGAATAATAAATCTGTTGGAGAAAAAAGAATGAAAGAATTGTCCTGATGTACAGGAGTGATAAGGAGTAATAAATCTTTAGGAGAAAAAAAAATGAAAGCATTGCCCTCATGTACACTAGGTATAAGGAATAATAAATCTGTTGGAAAAAAAAGAATGAAAGCATTGTCCTGATATACATAAGGGATAAGGAATAATACATCTGTTGGAGAAAAAAGAATGAAAGAATTGTCCTGATGTACACTAGGGATAAGGAATAATAAATATTTTCGAGAAAAAGAATGAAATCAATGTCCTAATGTACACTAGGGATAAGGAATAATAAATATGTTGGAAAAAAAAAATGAAAGCATTGTCCTGATATGCACAAGGGATAAGGAATAATAAATCTGTCGGAAAAAACAAACATTGAAATCAATGTCCTCATGTACACAAGAGATGAGGAATAATAAATCTGTTGGAGATAAACAAATGAAAGCAATGTCCTAATGTACACTAGGGATACGGAATATTAAATCTGTTGGAGAAAAAAGAATGAAAGCATTGTCCTGATGTACCCAACTGATAAGGAATAATACATCTGCAGGAGGAAAAAAATGAAAGCATTGTCCTGATATGCACTAGGAATAAGGAATAATACATCTGTAGGAGAAAAAAGAATGAACGTAGTGTCCTGATATACGCTAAGAATACAGAGTAATAAATCTGTTGGGGAAAAAGAATGAAAGCATTGTCATGATGTACACAAAAATAAGGAATAATATATCTGTTTGAAAAAAAAATGTAAGCACATTCTTGATATACACTAGGGATAAGGAATAATAAATCTTTTCGAGAAAAAGAATGAAATCAATGTCCTAATGTACACTAGGGATAAGGAATAATAAATCTGTTGGAAAAAAAAATGAAATCATTGTCCTGATATGCACAAGGGATAAGGAATAATAAATCTGT
Organism: Ascarosepion bandense; assembly: GCA_037127315.1. NCBI lineage: Eukaryota > Metazoa > Mollusca > Cephalopoda > Sepiida > Sepiidae > Ascarosepion > Ascarosepion bandense. Next base: position 256,030 of record JBBBDQ010030368.1, read on the forward strand.
CGGAAAAAACAAACATTGAAATCAATGTCCTCATGTACACAAGAGATGAGGAATAATAAATCTGTTGGAGATAAACAAATGAAAGCAATGTCCTAATGTACACTAGGGATACGGAATATTAAATCTGTTGGAGAAAAAAGAATGAAAGCATTGTCCTGATGTACCCAACTGATAAGGAATAATACATCTGCAGGAGGAAAAAAAATGAAAGCATTGTCCTGATATGCACTAGGGATAAGGAATAATAAATCTGTGGAGGAAAAAATATAAAAGCTTTGTCCTGATGTACACTAAAGATAAGGAATAATAAATCTGTTGGAGAAAAAAGAATGAAAGAATTGTCCTGATATACACTAGGGATAATGAATAATAAATCTGTTGGTTAAAAAAGAATGAAAGCATTGTCCTGGTGTACACTAGGGATAGGGAATAATAAATCTGTTGGAAAAAAAAGAATGAAAGCATTGTCCTGATATACATAAGGGATAAGGAATAATAAATCTGTGGAGGAAAAAATATAAAAGCATTGTCCTGATGTACACTAAAGATAAGGAATAATAAATCTGTTGGAGAAAAAAGAATGAAAGAATTGTCCTGATGTACAGGAGTGATAAGGAGTAATAAATCTTTAGGAGAAAAAAAAATGAAAGCATTGCCCTCATGTACAGTAGGGATAAGGAATAATAAATCTGTTGGAAAAAAAAGAATGAAAGCATTGTCCTGATATACATAAGGGATAAGGAATAATACATCTGTTGGAGAAAAAAGAATGAAAGAATTGTCCTGATGTACACTAGGGATAAGGAATAATAAATCTGTTGAAGAAAAAAGAATGAAAGAATTGTCCTTATGTACACAAAAGATAAGGAATAATATATCTGTTCGAGAAAAAAGTATGAAAGCATTGTCCTGAAGTACACTAGGGATAAGGAATAATACCTCTGTAGGAGAAAAAAGAATGAAAGCATTGTCCTGATATACACTAGGGATAAGGAATAATAAATCTGTTGGTTAAAAAAGAATGAAAGCATTGTCCTGGTGTACACTAGGGATAGGGAATAATAAATCTGTTGGAAAAAAAAGAATGAAAGCATTGTCCTGATATACATAAGGGATAAGGAATAATAAATCTGTGGAGGAAAAAATATAAAAGCATTGTCCTGATGTACACTAAAGATAAGGAATAATAAATCTGTTGGAGAAAAAAGAATGAAAGAATTGTCCTGATGTACAGGAGTGATAAGGAGTAATAAATCTTTAGGAGAAAAAAAAATGAAACCATTGCCCTCATGTACACTAGGGATAAGGAATAATAAATCTGTTGGAAAAAAAAGAATGAAAGCATTGTCCTGATATACATAAGGGATAAGGAATAATACATCTGTTGGAGAAAAAAGAATGAAAGAATTGTCCTGATGTACACTAGGGATAAGGAATAATAAATCTTTTCGAGAAAAAGAATGAAATCAATGTCCTAATGTACACTAGGGATAAGGAATAATAAATATGTTGGAAAAAAAAATGAAAGCATTGTCCTGATATGCACAAGGGATAAGGAATAATAAATCTGTCGGAAAAAACAAACATTGAAATCAATGTCCTCATGTACACAAGAGATGAGGAATAATAAATCTGTTGGAGATAAACAAATGAAAGCAATGTCCTAATGTACACTAGGGATATGGAATATTAAATCTGTTGGAGAAAAAAGAATGAAAGCATTGTCCTGATGTACCCAACTGATAAGGAATAATACATCTGCAGGAGGAAAAAAAATGAAAGCATTGTCCTGATATGCACTAGGGATAAGGAATAATAAATCTGTGGAGGAAAAAATATAAAAGCATTGTCCTGATGTACACTAAAGATAAGGAATAATAAATCTGTTGGAGAAAAAAGAATGAAAGAATTGTCCTGATGTACAGGAGTGATAAGGAGTAATAAATCTTTAGGAGAAAAAAAAATGAAAGCATTGCCCTCATGTACACTAGGGATAAGGAATAATAAATCTGTTGGAAAAAAAAGAATGAAAGCATTGTCCTGATATACATAAGGGATAAGGAATAATACATCTGTTGGAGAAAAAAGAATGAAAGAATTGTCCTGATGTACACTAGGGATAAGGAATAATAAATCTGTTGGAAAAAAAAAATGAAAGCATTGTCCTGATATGCACAAGGGATAAGGAATAATAAATCTGTCGGAAAAAACAAACATTGAAATCAATGTCCTCATGTACACAAGAGATGAGGAATAATAAATCTGTTGGAGATAAACAAATGAAAGCAATGTCCTAATGTACACTAGGGATACGGAATATTAAATCTGTTGGAGAAAAAAGAATGAAAGCATTGTCCTGATGTACCCAACTGATAAGGAATAATACATCTGCAGGAGGAAAAAAAATGAAAGCATTGTCCTGATATGCACTAGGAATAAGGAATAATACATCTGTAGGAGAAAAAAGAATGAAAGGATTGTCCTGATATACACTAAGAATACAGAGTAATAAATCTGTTGGGGAAAAAGAATGAAAGCATTGTCATGATGTACACAAAAATAAGGAATAATATATCTGTTTGAAAAAAAAATGTAAGCACATTCTTGATATACACTTGGGATAAGGAACAATAAATCTGTTTGAAAGAAAACAATGAAAGCATTGTCCTGCTGTACACTAGGAATAAGTATAATATTCTGTTGGAGAAAAAAGAATGAAAGCATTATCCTGATATACAACAAGGATAAGGAAAAATAAATCGGTTGGAGATAAAAGAATGAAAGGGTTGTCCTGATATACACCAGGGATAAGGAAAAATAAATCCGTTGGAGATAAAAGAATGAAAGAAGTGTCCGATATACACTAGGGATAAGGAATAATAAATCAGTGGTAGAAAAAAGAATGAAAGCATTGTCCTGATATGTACTAGGGATAAGGAATGATAAATCTGTTGGAGAAAAAAAATAAAACATTGTCCTGATGTACACTGGGGATACCGAATAATAAATCTGTTGGAGAAAAAAGAATGAAAGCATTGTCCAGATGTACACTAGGGATAAAGTATAATATATCTGTTGGAGAAAAAGAATGAAAGCATTGTCCTGAAGTACACTAGGGATAAGGAATAATAAATCTGTTGGAGAAAAAAAAATGAAATCATCGTCCTGTTGTAAAAAAGGTATAAAGAAAAATAAATCAGTGGGAGAAAAAGAATGAAAGCATTGTCCTGATGTACACTGTCCTGATATACACTAGGGATAAGGAATAATAAATCTGTTGGAGAAAAAAGAATAAAAGCATTGTCCAGATGTACACTAGGGATAAGGAATAATAAATCTGTTGGAGAAAAAAGAATAAAAGCATTGTCCTGATTTACACTAGGGATAAGGTATAATATTCTGTTGGAGAAAAAAGTATGAAAGCATTGTCCTGAAGTACACTAGGGATAAGGAATAACAAATCTGTTGGAGAAAAAAAAGAAAGCATTATCCCGATATACACTAGGGATAACGAATATTAAAACTGTTAGAAAAAAAAGAATGAAAGCATTGTCCTGATCTACACTAGGGCTACTGAATAATAAATTAGTAGGAGAAAAAAGAATTAAAGCATTGTCCTGATGTACACTAGGAATATCGAATAATGAATCTGTTGGTGAAAAAGAATGAAAGCATCGTCCCGATGTACACTAGGGATAACGAATAATAAATCTGTTGGAGAAAAAGAATGAAAGCATTGTTCTGAAATACACTAGGAATAAGGAATAACAAATCTGTTGGAGAAAAAAGAATGAAAGCATTGTCCTGATGAAAATTAGGGATAAAGAATAATAAATCAGTATGAGTAAAAGAATGAAAACATTGTCCTGATGTACACTAGGGATAAGGAATAATACCTCTGTAGGAGAAAAAAGAATGAAAGCATTGTCCTGATATATACTAGGGATAAGGAATGATAAATCTGTTGGAGAAAAAAAATAAAACATTGTCCTGATGTACACTAGGGATACCGAATAATAAATCTGTTGGAGAAAAAAGAATGAAAGCATTGTCCAGATGTACACTAAGGATAAAGTATAATATATCTGTTGGAGAAAAAGAATGAAAGCATTGTCCTGATGTACACGAGGGATAAGGAATAATAAATCTGTTGGAGAAAAAAGAATGAAAGCATTGTCCTGATGAAAATTAGGGATAAAGAATAATAAATCAGTATGAGAAAAAGAATGAAAACATTGTCCTGACGTACACTAGGGATAAGGAATAATACCTCTGTAGGAGAAAAAAGAATGAAAGCATTGTCCTGATATATACTAGGGATAAGGAATGATAAATCTGTTGGAGAAAAAAATAAAACATTGTCCTGATGTACACTAGGGATACCGAATAATAAATCTGTTGGAGAAAAAAGAATGAAAGCATTGTCCAGATGTACACTAGGGATAAAGTATAATATATCTGTTGGAGAAAAAGAATGAAAGCATTGTCCTGAAGTACACTAGGGATAAGGAATAATAAATCTGTTGGAGAAGAAAGAATGAAATCATCGTCCTGTTGTAAAAAAGGTATAAAGAAAAATAAATCAGTGGGAGAAAAAGAATGAAAGCATTGTCCTGATGTACACTGTCCTGATATACACTAGGCATAAGGAATAATACTTCTGTAGCAAAATAAAGAATGAAAGCATTGTCCTGATATACACTAGGGATACCGAATAATAAATCTTTTGGAGAAAAAAGAATCAAAGCATTGTACTGATGTACACTAGGGATAAGGTATAATATTCTGTTCGAGAAAAAAGTATGAAAGCATTGTCCTGAAGTACACTAGGGATAAGGAATAACAAATCTGTTGGAGAAAAAAATGAAAGCATTGTCCTGATAGACACTAGGGATAACGAATATTAAAACTATTTGAAAAAAAAGAATGAAAGCATTGTCCTGATCTACACTAGGGCTACTGAATAATGAATCAGTTGGAGAAAAAAGAATTAAAGCATTGTCCTGATGTACACTAGGAATGTCGAATAATGAATCTGTTGGTGAAAAAGAATGAAAGCATCGCCCGATGTACACTAGGGATAACGAATAATAAATCTGTTGGAGAAAAAGAATGAAAGCATTGTCCTGAAATACACTAGGAATAAGGAATAACAAATCTGTTGGAGAAAAAAGAATGAAAGCATTGTCCTGATGAAAATTAGGGATAAAGAATAATAAATCAGTATGAGAAAAAGAATGAAAACATTGCCCTGATGTACACTAGGGATAAGGAATAATACCTCTATAGGAGAAAAAAGAATGAAAGCATTGTCCTGATATATACTAGGGATAAGGAATGATAAATCTGTTGGAGAAAAAAATAAAACATTGTCCTGATGTACACTAGGGATACCGAATAATAAATCTGTTGGAGAAAAAAGAATGAAAGCATTGTCCAGATGTACACTAGGGATAAAGTATAATATATCTGTTGGAGAAAAAGAATGAAAGCATTGTCCTGATGTACACGAGGGATAAGGAATAATAAATCTGTTGGAGAAAAAAGAATGAAAGCATTGTCCTGATGAAAATTAGGGATAAAGAATAATAAATCAGTATGAGAAAAAGAATGAAAACTTTGTCCTGATGTACACTAGGGATAAGGAATAATACCTCTGTAGGAGAAAAAAGAATGAAAGCATTGTCCTGATATATACTAGGGATAAGGAATGATAAATCTGTTGGAGAAAAAAATAAAACATTGTCCTGATGTACACTAGGGATACCGAATAATAAATCTGTTGGAGAAAAAAGAATGAAAGCATTGTCCAGATGTACACTAGGGATAAAGTATAATATATCTGTTGGAGAAAAAGAATGAAAGCATTGTCCTGAATTACACTAGGGATAAGGAATAATAAATCTTTTGGAGAAAAAAGAATGAAAGCATTGTCCTGATGTACACGAGGGATAAGGAATAATAAATCTGTTGGAAAAAAAAAACATTGAAATAAATCTCCTGATGTACACAAGTGATAAGGAATTATAAATCTGTTGGAGAAAAAGAATGAAAGTAATGTCCTAATGTAGACTAGGGATACGGAATATTAAATCTGTTGGAGAAGAAAGAATGAAAGCATTGTCCTGATGTACACAACGGATAAGGAATAATACATCTGTAAGAGAAAAAAGAATGAAAGGATTGTCCTGATATACACTAAGGATACGGAATAATAAATCTGTTGGAGAAAAAAGAATGAAAGGATTGTCCTGATATACACCAAGGATATGGAATAATAAATCTGTTGGGGAAAAAGAATGAAAGCATTGTCCTGATATACACTAGGGATAAGGTATAATAAATCTGTTGGAGAAAAAAGAATGAAAGCATTGTCCTGATATACACAGGGGATAAGGAATAATAAATCTGTTGAAGAAAAAAGAATGAAAGAATTGTCCTTATGTACACAAAAGATAAGGAATAATAAATCTGTTGGAGAAAAAAGAATGAAAGAATTGTCCTGATGTACACTAGGGATAAGGAATAAAAAATCTGTTGAAGAAAAAAGAATGAAAGAATTCTCCTTATGTACACTAGGGATAAGGAATAATAAATCTGTTGGAGAAAAAATAATGAAAGCATTGTCCTGGTGTACACTAGGGATAGGGAATAATAAATCTGTTGGAAAAAAAAGAATGAAAGCATTGTCCTGATATACATAAGGGATAAGGAATAATAAATCTGTGGAGGAAAAAATATAAAAGCATTGTCCTGATGTACACTAAAGATAAGGAATAATAAATCTGTTGGAGAAAAAAAGAATGAAAGAATTGTCCTGATGTACAGGAGTGATAAGGAGTAATAAATCTTTAGGAGAAAAAAAAATGAAAGCATTGCCCTCAGGTACACTAGGGATAAGGAATAATAAATCTGTTGGAAAAAAAAGAATGAAAGCATTGTCCTGATATACATAAGGGATAAGGAATAATACATCTGTTGGAGAAAAAAGAATGAAAGCATTGTCCTGATATACACTAGGGATAAGGAATAATAAATCTGTTGGAGAAAAAAGAATGAAATCATCGTCCTGTTGTAAAAAAGGTATAAAGAAAAATAAATCAGTGGGAGAAAAAGAATGAAAGCATTGTCCTGATGTACACTGTCCTGATATACACTAGGGATAAGGAATAATACTTCTGTAGCAAAATAAAGAATGAAAGCATTGTCCTGATATACACTAGGGATACCGAATAATAAATCTTTTGGAGAAAAAAGAATCAAAGCATTGTACTGATGTACACTAGGGATAAGGTATAATATTCTGTTCGAGAAAAAAGTATGAAAGCATTGTCCTGAAGTACACTAGGGATAAGGAATAACAAATCTGTTGGAGAAAAAAATGAAAGCATTGTCCTGATAGACACTAGGGATAACGAATATTAAAACTGTTTGAAAAAAAGAATGAAAGCATTGTCCTGATCTACACTAGGGCTACTGAATAATGAATCAGTTGGAGAAAAAAGAATTAAAGCATTGTCCTGATGTACACTAGGAATATCGAATAATGAATCTGTTGGTGAAAAAGAATGAAAGCATCGTCCCGATGTACACTAGGGATAACGAATAATAAATCTGTTGGAGAAAAAGAATGAAAGCATTGTCCTGAAATACACTAGGAATAAGGAATAACAAATCTGTTGGAGAAAAAAGAATGAAAGCATTGTCCTGATGAAAATTAGGGATAAAGAATAATAAATCAGTATGAGAAAAAGAATGAAAACATTGTCCTGATGTACACTAGGGATAAGGAATAATACCTCTGTAGGAGAAAAAAGAATGAAAGCATTGTCCTGATATATACTAGGGATAAGGAATGATAAATCTGTTGGAGAAAAAAAATAAAACATTGTCCTGATGTACACTAGGGATACCGAATAATAAATCTGTTGGAGAAAAAAGAATGAAAGCATTGTCCAGATGTACACTAGGGATAATGTATAATATATCTGTTGGAGAAAAAGAATGAAAGCATTGTCCTGATGTACACGAGGGATAAGGAATAATAAATCTGTTGGAGAAAAAAGAATGAAAGCATTGTCCTGATGAAAATTAGGGATAAAGAATAATAAATCAGTATGAGAAAAAGAATGAAAACTTTGTCCTGATGTACACTAGGGATAAGGAATAATACCTCTGTAGGAGAAAAAAGAATGAAAGCATTGTCCTGATATATACTAGGGATAAGGAATGATAAATCTGTTGGAGAAAAAAAATAAAACATTGTCCTGATGTACACTAGGGATACCGAATAATAAATCTGTTGGAGAAAAAAGAATGAAAGCATTGTCCTGAAGTACACTAGGGATAAGGAATAATAAATCTTTTGGAAAAAAAAGAATGAAAGCATTGTCCTGATGTACACTAGGGATAAGGAATAATAAATCTGTTGGAAAAAAAAAACATTGAAATAAATCTCCTGATGTACACAAGTGATAAGGAATTATAAATCTGTTGGAGAAAAAGAATGAAAGTAATGTCCTAATGTAGACTAGGGATACGGAATATTAAATCTGTTGGAGAAAAAAGAATGAAAGCATTGTCCTGATGTACACAACGGATAAGGAATAATACATCTGTAAGAGAAAAAAGAATGAAAGGATTGTCCTGATATACACTAAGGATACGGAATAATAAATCTGTTGGGGAAAAAGAATGAAAGCATTGTCCTGATATACACTAGGGATAAGGTATAATAAATCTGTTGGAGAAAAAAGAATGAAAGCATTGTCCTGATATGCACAGGGGATAAGGAATAATAAATCTGTTGAAGAAAAAAGAATGAAAGAATTGTCCTTATGTACACAAAAGATAAGGAATAATAAATCTGTTGGAGAAAAAAGAATGAAAGAATTGTCCTGATGTACACTAGGGATAAGGAATAAAAAATCTGTTGAAGAAAAAAGAATGAAAGAATTCTCCTTATGTACACTAGGGATAAGGAATAATAAATCTGTTGGAGAAAAAATAATGAAAGCATTGTCCTGGTGTACACTAGGGATAGGGAATAATAAATCTGTTGGAAAAAAAAGAATGAAAGCATTGTCCTGATATACATAAGGGATAAGGAATAATAAATCTGTGGAGGAAAAAATATAAAAGCATTGTCCTGATGTACACTAAAGATAAGGAATAATAAATCTGTTGGAGAAAAAAGAATGAAAGAATTGTCCTGATGTACAGGAGTGATAAGGTGTAATAAATCTTTAGGAGAAAAAAAAATGAAAGCATTGCCCTCATGTACACTAGGGATAAGGAATAATAAATCTGTTGGAAAAAAAAGAATGAAACCATTGTCCTGATATACATAAGGGATAAGGAATAATACATCTGTTGGAGAAAAAAGAATGAAAGAATTGTCCTGATGTACACTAGGGATAAGGAATAATAAATCTTTTCGAGAAAAAGAATGAAATCAATGTCCTAATGTACACTAGGGATAAGGAATAATAAATCTGTTGGAAAAAAAAAATGAAAGCATTGTCCTGATATGCACAAGGGATAAGGAATAATAAATCTGTCGGAAAAAACAAACATTGAAATCAATGTCCTCATGTACACAAGAGATGAGGAATAATAAATCTGTTGGAGATAAACAAATGAAAGCAATGTCCTAATGTACACTAGGGATACGGTATATTAAATCTTTTGGAGAAAAAAGAATGAAAGCATTGTCCTGATGTACCCAACTGATAAGGAATAATACATCTGCAGGAGGAAAAAAAATGAAAGCATTGTCTTGATATGCACTAGGGATAAGGAATAATACATCTGTAGGAGAAAAAAGAATGAAAGGATTGTCCTGATATACACTAAGAATACAGAGTAATAAATCTGTTGGGGAAAAAGAATGAAAGCATTGTCATGATGTACACAAAAATAAGGAATAATATATCTGTTTGAAAAAAAAAATGTAAGCACATTCTTGATATACACTTGGGATAAGTAACAATAAATCTGTTTGAAAGAAAACAATGAAAGCATTGTCCTGCTGTACACTAGGAATAAGGAATAATATTCTGTTGGAGAAAAAAGAATGAAAGCATTATCCTGATATACAACAGGGATAAGGAAAAATAAATCGGTTGGAGATAAAAGAATGAAAGGGTTGTCCTGATATACACCAGGGATAAGGAAAAATAAATCCGTTGGAGATAAAAGAATGAAAGGAGTGTCCGATATACACTAGGGATAAGGAATAATAAATCACTGGTAGAAAAAAGAATGAAAGCATTGTCCTGATATGTACTAGGGATAAGGAATGATAAATCTGTTGGAGAAAAAAATAAAACATTGTCCTGATGTACACTAGGGATACCGAATAATAAATCTGTTGGAGAAAAAAGAATGAATGCATTGTCCTGATATACACTAGTGACAAGGAATAAAAAATCTGTTGGAGATAAAAGAATGAAAGCATTGTCCTGATATACAATAGGGATAAGGAAAAATAAATTTGTTGGAGAAAAAAGAAGGAAAGCTTTGTCCTGATGTACACTAGGGATAAGGAATAATATATCTGTTGGAGAAAAAAGAATGAAAGGATTGTCTTGATGTACCCTGGGGATAGGGAATAATAAATCCATTGGAGAAAAAAGAATGAAAGCATTGTCCTGATTTACACAAGGGTAAGGAATAATAAATCTGTTGGAGAAAAAAGAATGAAAGCATTGTCCTGATGTACACAAGGGTAAGGAATAATAAATCTTTAGTAGAAAAAAAATAGAAAGCATTGTCCTCATGTATACTAGGGATAAGGAATAATAAATCTGTTGGAAAAAAAAGAATGAAAGCATTGTCCTGACATACATAAGGTATAAGGAATAATAAATCTGTTGGAGAAAAAAGAATGAAAGAATTGTCCTGATGTACACTAGGGATAAGGAATAATAAATCTCTTCGAGAAAAAAAAATGAAAGCATTGTCCTGATATACAACAGGGATAAGGAATAATATATCTGTTTGAGATAAAAGAATGAAAGAATTGTCCTGATATACACAAGGGATAAGGAATAATATATCTGTTGGAGAAAAAAGAATGAAATCATTGTCCTGTTGTAAAAAAGGTATAAAGAAAAATAAATCAGTAGGAGAAAAAGAATGAAAGCATTGTCCTGATTTACACTAGGGATACCGAATAATAAATCTGTTTAAAAAAAAAGAATGAAAGCATTGTCCTGATGTGCACTAGGAATAAGGAATAATAAATATGTTCAAGAAAAAAGAATGAAAGCATTGTCCTGATGTACACTAGGGATAAGGAATAATAAATCTGTTTGAAAAAAAAAGAATGATAGCATTGTCCTGATATACAGTAGGAATAAGGAATAATAAATCTGTTGGAGAAAAAAGAATGAAATCATCGTCCTGTTATAAAAAAGGTATAAAGAAAAATAAATCAGTGGGAGAAAAAGAATGAAAGCATTGTCCTGATATACACTTGGGATAAGGAATAATACTTCTGTAGCAAAATAAAGAATGAAAGCATTGTCCTGATATACACTAGGGATACCGAATAATAAATCTTTTGGAGAAAAAAGAATAAAAGCATTGTACTGATGTACACTAGGGATAAGGTATAATATTCTGTTCGAGAAAAAAGTATGAAAGCATTGTCCTGAAGTACACTAGGGATAAGGAATAACAAATCTGTTGGAGAAAAAAGAATGAAAGCATTGTCCTGGTATACACTAGGGATAACGAATATCAAAACTGTTTGAAAAAAAAGAATGAAAGCATTGTCCTGATCTACGCTAGGGCTACTGAATAATGAATCAGTTGGAGAAAAAAGAATTAAAACATTGTCCTGATGTACACTAGGAATATCGAATAATGAATCTGTTGGTGAAAAAGAATGAAAGCATCGTCCCGATGTACACTAGGGATAACGAATAATAAATCTGTTGGAGAAAAAAGAATGAAAGCATTGTCCTGAAATACACTAGGAATAAGGAATAACAAATCTGTTGGAGAAAAAAGAATGAAAGCATTGTCCTGATATACACTAGGGATAAGGAATAATACCTCTATAGGAGAAAAAAGAATGAAAGCATTGTCCTGATATGTAATTGGGATAAGGAATGATAAATCTGTTGGAGAAAAAAATAAAACATTGTCCTGATGTACACTAGGGATACCGAATAATAAATTGTTGGAGAAAAAAGAATGAAAGCATTGTCCAGATGTACACTAGGGATAAGGTCTAATATATCTGTTGGAGAAAAAAGAATGAAAGCATTGTCCTGAAGTACACTAGGGATAAGGAATAACAAATCTGTTGGAGAAAAAAAATGAAAGCATTGTCCTGATATACACTAGGTATAACGAATATTAAAACTGTTTGAAAAAAAAGAATGAAAGCATTGTTCTGATCTACACTAGGGCTACTGAATAATGAATCTGTTGGTGAAAAAGAATGAAAGCATCGTCCTGATGTACACTAGGGATAACGAATAATAAATCTGTTTGTGAACAAAGAATGAAAGTATTGTCCAGATGTACACTCGGGATAAGGTAAAATAAATCTGTTGGTTAAAAAAGAATGTAAGCATTGTCCAGATGTACACTAGGGATAGCAAATAATAAATCAGTTGGAGAAAACAGAATGAAAGCATTGTTCTTATGTACACTAGAGATCCCAAAGAATATAGCAGTTGGGGAAAAAAGAATGAAAGCAATGTCCTGATGTACACTAGTGTTTCCCTCCAATAAATCTGTTGGTGAACAAGGAATGAAAGCATTGTCCAGATGTACACTAGGGATACCGAATGATAAATGTGTTGGTGAAAAAAGAATGAATGCATTGTCCTGATGTACACTAGGTTTAACGAATAATTATTCGTTTGGTGAAAAAGAATTAAAGCATTGTCCTGATGTGCACTAAGGATACTGAATAATAAATCAGTTGGAGAAAAATGAATGAAAGCATTGATCTGATATACACAGGGGATAAGGAATAATAAATCTGTTCGAGAAAAAAAAATGAAAGCATTGTCCTGATGTACACAAGGGTAAGGAATAATAAATCTGTTGGAAAAAAAAGAATGAAAGCATTGTCCTGATGTACACAAGAGTAAGGAATAATAAAACTGTTGGAGAAAAAAGAATGAAAGCATTGTCCTGATGTACACTAGGGATAAGGAATAATAAATCTGTTGGAAAAAAAAGAATGAAAGCATTGTCCTGATATACACAAGAGATAACAAATAATTAATCTGTTGGTAAAAAGGAATGAAAGCATTGTCCTGATATACATAAGGGATAAGGAATAATAAATCTGTTGGAGAAAAAAGGATGAAAGCATTGTCTTGATATACACTAGTGTAAGGAATAATAAATCTGTTGGAGAAAAAAGAACGAAAGCATTGTCCTGATGTACACAAGGGTAAGGAATAATAAAACTGTTGGAGAAAAAAGAATGAAAGCATTGTCCTGATGTAGACAAGGGTAAGGAATAATAAATCTGTTGGAGAAAAAAGAATGAAAGCATTTTCCTGATGTACACAAGGGTAAGGAATAATAAAACTGTTGGAGAAAAAGAATGAAAGCATTGTCCTGATGTACACAAGGGTAAGGAATAATAAATCTATTGGAGAAAAAAGGAATGAAAGCATTGTCCTGATGTACACAAGGGTAAGGAATAATAAAACTGTTGGAGAAAAAAGAATGAAAGCATTGTCCTGATGTACACAAGGGTAAGGAATAATAAAACTGTTGGAGAAAAAAGAACGAAAGCATTGTCCTGATGTACAGAAGGGTAAGGAATAATAAAACTGTTGGAGAAAAAAGAATGAAAGCATTGTCCTGATGTACACTAGGGATAAGGAATAATAAATCTGTTGGAAAAAAAAGAATGAAAGCATTGTCCTGATGTACACAAGGTTAAGGAATAATAAATCTGTTGGAGAAAAAAGAATGAAAGCATTGTCCTGATGTACAGTAGGGATAAGGAATAATAAATCTGTTGGAAAAAAAAGAATGAAAGCATTGTCCTGATGTACACAAGGTTAAGGAATAATAAATCTGTTGGAGAAAAAAGAATGAAAGCATTGTCCTGATGTACACAAGGGTAAGGAATAATAAAACTGTTGGAGAAAAAAGAATGAAAGCATTGTCCTGATGTACACAAGGGTAAGGAATAATAAAACTGTTGGAGAAAAAAGAACGAAAGCATTGTCCTGATGTACACAAGGGTAAGGAATAATAAAACTGTTGGAGAAAAAAGAATGAAAGGATTGTCCTGATGTACACTAGGGATAAGGAATAATAAATCTGTTGGAAAAAAAAGAATGAAAGCATTGTCCTGATATACACACGAGATAACAAATAATTAATCTGTTGGAAAAAAGGAATGAAAGCATTGTCCTGATGTATACAAGGGTAAGGAATAATAAAACTGTTGGAGAAAAAAGAATGAAAGCATTGTCCTGATGTACACAAGGGTAAGGAATAATAAATCTGTAGGAAAAAAAGAGAATGAAAGCATTGTCCTGATGTACACAAGGGTAAGGAATAATAAATCTGTTGGAAAAAAAAGAATGAAAGCATTGTCCTGATCTACACAAGGGTAAGGAATAATAAAACTGTTGGAGAAAAAAGAATGAAAGCATTGTCCTGATGTACACAAGGGTAAGGAATAATAAATCTGTTGGAAAAAAAAGAATGAAAGCATTGTCTTGATGTACACAAGGTTAAGGAATAATAAATCTGTTGGAAAAAAAAGAATGAAAGCATTGTCCTGATGTACACAAGGGTAAGGAATAATAAAACTGTTGGAGAAAAAAGAATGAAAGCATTGTCCTGATGTACACAAGGGTAAGGAATAATAAATCTGTTGGAAAAAAAAGAATGAAAGCATTGTCCTGATGTACACAAGGTTAAGGAATAATAAATCTGTTGGAAAAAAAAGAATGAAAGCATTGTCCTGATGTACACAAGGGTAAGGAATAATAAAACTGTTGGAGAAAAAAGAATGAAAGCATTGTCCTGATGTACACTAGGGATAAGGAATAATAAATCTGTTGGAAAAAAAAGGAATGAAAGCATTGTCCTGATATACACAAGAGATAACATATATTTAATCTGTTGGAAAAAAGGAATGAAAGCATTGTCCAGATGTACACAAGGGTAAGGAATAATAAAACTGTTGGAGAAAAAATAATGAAAGCATTGTCCTGATCTACACAAGGGTAAGGGATAATAAAACTGTTGGAGAAAAAAGAATTAAAGCATTGTCCTGATGTACACTAGGGATAAGGAATAATAAATCTGTTGGAAAAAAAAGAATGAAAGCATTGTCCTAATATACACAAGGGATAACAAATATTTAATCTGTTTGAAAAAAAGGAATGAAAGCATTGTCCTGATGTACACAAGGGTAAGGAATAATAAAACTGTTGGAGAAAAAAGAATGAAAGCATTGTCCTGATGTATACTAGGGATAAGGAATAATAAATCTGTTGGAAAAAAAGAATGAAAGCATTGTCCTGATATACACAAGAGATAACAAATAATTAATCTGTTGGAAAAAAGGAATGAAAGCATTGTCCTGATGTACACAAGGGTAAGGAATAATAAAACTGTTGGAGAAAAATAAATGAAAGCATTGTCCTGATGTACAAAATGGTAAGGAATAATAAATCTGTTGAAAAAAAAAGAATGAAAGCATTGTCCTGATCTACACAAGGGTAAGGAATAATAAATTTGTTGGAAAAAAAAGAATGAAAGCATTGTCCTGATCTACACAAGGGTAAGGAATAATAAAACTGTTGGAGAAAAAAGAATGAAAGCATTGTCCTGATCTACACAAGGGTAAGGAATAATAAAACTGTTGGATAAAAAAGAATGAAAGGTTTGTCCTGATGAAAATTAGGGATAAAGAATAATAAATCAGTGGGAGAAAAAGAATGAAAGCATTGTCCTGATATACACTAGGGTAAGGAATAATACCTCTGTAGGAGAAAAAAGAATGAAAGCATTGTCCTGATATATACTAGGGATAAGGAATGATAAATCCGTTGGAGAAAAAAATAAAACATTGTCCTGATGTACACTAGGGATACCGAATAATAAATCTGTTGGAGAAAAAAGAATGAAAACATTGTCCTGAAGTACACTAGGGATAAGGTATAATATTCTGTTCGAGAAAAAAGTATGAAAGCATTGTCCTGATGTACACTAGGGATAAGGAATAATAATCTGTTGGAGAAAAAAAATGAAAGCATTGTCCTGATATACACTAGGGATAACGAATATTAAAACTGTTTGAAAAAAAGAATGAAAGCATTGTCCTGATCTACACTAGGGCTACTGAATAATGAATCACTTGGAGAAAAAAGAATTAAAGCATTGTCCTGATGTACACTAGGAATATCGAATAATGAATCTGTTGGTGAAAAAGAATGAAAGCATCGTCCTGATGTACACTAGGGATAACGAATAATAAATCTGTTTGTGAACAAAGAATGAAAGTATTGTCCAGATGTACACTAGGGATAAGGTAAAATAAATATGTTGGTTAAAAAAGAATGTAAGCATTGTCCAGCTGTACATTAGGTATACCAAAGAATAAATCCATTGGAGAGAAAAGAATGTAAATATCGTCCTGATGTACACTAGGGATACCGAATAATATATCAGTTGGAGAATGAAAGCATTGTCCTGATGTAAACTTGGGATACCGAATAATAAATCTGTTGAAGAAAAAAGAATGAAAGAATTGTCCTGATATACACTAGGGATACAGTATAATATATAAGTTGGAGAAAAAAGAAAGAAAGCATTGTCCCGATGTACACTAGGTATACCGAATAATAAATCATTAGGAGAAAAAGGAATGAAAGCATTGTCCTGATGAACAGTAGGAAAACCGTATAATGCATCAGCTCGAGAAAAAAGAATGAAAGCATTGGCCTGATGTACACTTGGTATACCGAATAATAAATCTGTTGGTGAAAAAAGAATGATAGCATTGTCCTGATGTACACTAGGGTTTCCGTCTAATAAATCTGTTGGTGAACAAGGAATGAAAGCATTGTCCAGATGTACACTAGGGATGCCGAATCATAAATGTGTTGGTGAAAAAAGAATTAAAGCATTGTCCTGATGCACTCTAGGGATACCGAATAATGAATCTGTTGGTGAAAAAGAATGAAAGCATCGTCCTGATGTACACTAGAGATACTGAATAATAAATCTGTTTGTGAACAAAGAATGAAAGCATTGTCCTGATGTACTCTAGGGATAAGGTATAATAAATCTGTTGGTTAAAAAAGAATGAAAGCATCGACCTGATGTACACTAGGGATACTGAATGATAAATCTGTTTGTGAACAAAAATGAGAGCATTGTCCTGATGTACTCTAGGGATAAAGTATAATAAATCTGTTGGTTAAAAAAGAATGAAAGCATTGTCCAGATGTACATTAGGTATACCAAAGAATAAATCCATTGGAGAGAAAAGAATGTAAATATCGTCCTGATGTACACTAGGGATACAGAATAATATATCAGTTGGAGAAAAAGAATCAAAGCATTGTCCTGATGTCAACTTGGGATACCGAATAATAAATCTGTTGAAGAAAAAAGAATGAAAGCATTGTCCTGATGAACAGTAGAAAAACCGAATAATGAATCAGCTCGAGAAAAAAGAATGAAAGCATTGGCCTGATGTACACTTGGTATACCGAATAAAAATCTGTTGGTGAAAAAAGAATGATAGCATTGTCCTGATGTACACTAGGGATACCAAATAATAAATCAGTTGGAGAAAACAGAATGAAAGCATTGTCCTTATGTACACTAGAGATCCCAAAGAATAAAGCAGTTGGTTAAAAAAGAATAAAAGCATTGACTTTATGTACACTAGGGTTTCTGTCTAATAAATCTGTTGGTGAACAAGGAATGAAAGCATTGTTCATATGTACACTAGGGATACCGAATAATAAATGTGTTGGTGAAGAAAGAATGAAAGCATTGTCCTGATGTACACTAGGGCTACTGTATAATGAATCAGTTGGAGAAAAAAGAATGAAAGCATTGTCCAGATGTATACTAGGGATATCGAATAATAAATCTATTGTCTAAAAAAGAATGAAAGCATTGTCCTGATGTGCACGAGGTATACCGAATAATAAATCTGTTGGTTAAAAAGGAATGAAAGCATTCTACTGATGTACACTAGTGATACCGAACAATAAATCAGTTGGAGAAAAAAGAATGAAAGCAATGTTCTGATTTACACTAGAGATACCAAAGTATCAATCTGTTGGAGAAAAAAGAATGAAAGCATTGTCCTGATATACACTAAGCATACCGAATAATAAATCTTTAGGTGAAAAAAGAATGAAAACATCGGCCTGACGTATACTAGGGATTCCGAATAATAAATCTGTTGGTGAACAAAGAGGGAAAGCATTGTCCTGATGTACACTAGGGTTACTGAATAATGAATCAGTTGGAGAAAAACGATTTAAAGCATTGTTCAGATGTACACTAGGGATACAGAATAATAAATGTGTTGGTAAAAAAAGAATGAGAGCATTGTCCTGATGAACACTAGAGATACTGAATAATAAATCTGTTTGTGAACAAATAATGAAAGCATTGTCCAGATGTACACTAGGGATAAGGTATAATAAATCTGTTGGAGAAAAAAGAAAAAAAGCATTGTCCTGATGTACACTAAGTATACCAAATAACAAATCATTTGGAGAAAAAGGAATGAAAGCATTGTCCTGATGAACAGTAGGAAAACCGAATAATGTATCAGCTCGAGAAAAAAGAATGAAAGCACTGGCCTGATGTAAACCTGGTATTCCGAATAATAAATCTGTTGGTGAAAAAAGAATGATAGCATTGTCCTGATGTACACTAGGGATACCAAATAATAAATCAGTTGGAGAAAACAGAATGAAAGCATTGTCCTTATGTACACTAGAGATCCCAAAGTATAAAGCAGTTGGTTAAAAAAGAATAAAAGCATTGACCTGATGTACACTAGGGTTTCCGTCTAATAAATCTGTTGGTGAATAAGGAATGAAAGCATTGTTCAGATGTACACTAGGGATAACGAATAATAAATCTGTTTGTGAAAAAAGATTGAAAGCAATGTTCTGATTTACACTAGAGATACCAAAATATAAATCTGTTGGAGAAAAAAGAATGAAAGCATTGTCCTGATGTATACTAGGGATACTAAAGGATAAATATGTTTCAGAAAAAAGAATGAAAGCATTGTCCGGATGTTCACTAGATATACCGAATAATAAATCTGTTGGTGAAAAAAAATGAAAGCATTGTCCTGATGTACACTAGGGATACCGAATAATAAATCAGTTGGCGAAGAAAGAATGAAAGCATTGTCCTGATGTAAACTAGGGATGCCAAATAATAAATCTGTTGGTGAATTAAGGATGAAAGCAATGTCCCGATGTGCACTAGAGATACCGAATACTAAATGTGTTGGTGAAAACAGAATGAAAGCATTGTCCTGATGTACACTAGGGATAACGAATAATAAATCTGTTGGAGAAAAAAGAACGAAAGCATTGTCCTGATGTACACTAGAGAATACCAAAGAATAAATCTGTTGGAGAAAAAAATGAAAACATTGTCCTGATGTACACTAGGGATACTGAATAATAAATCTGTTTGTGAAAAACGAATGAAAGTAATGTCCTGATGTGCTCTAGGAATACTGAATAATAAATCTGTTGGCGACAAAAGAATGAAAGCATTGTCCTGATGTACACTAGGGATACAGAATAATATATCAGTTGGAGAAAAAAGAAAGAAAGCATTGTCCTGATGTACACTAGGTATACCGAATAATAAATCATTTGGAGAAAAAGGAATGAAAGCATTGTCCTGATGAACAGTAGGAAAACCGAATAATGAATCAGCTCGAGAAAAAAGAATGAAAGCATTGTCCTGATGTACACTAGGGATACCAAATAATAAATCAGTTGGAGAAAAAAAAAATGAAAGCATTTTTTTGATGTACAGTAGGGATACCGCATAATAAATGTTTTGGTGAAAAAAAATGAAAGCATTGTCATGATGTACACTAGGGATACCGAATAATAAATCTTTTGGTCAAAAAAGAATGAAAGCATTGTCCAGTTGTACACTAGGGATACCGAATAGTATATCTTTTGGAGAAAAAAGAATTAAACTTTTTCCTGATGTACACTATGGATGCCGAATAATTAATCTGTTGGAGAAAAAAGAAAAGTAGCAGCCAAAATTTCAGAAGCAATATAATCATTTCAGTTATAAAAAAATAGGCATTCTCCTGAAAAAACCAGAGTTTTTTATGTTGAACCTATGAAACATCTCAGAAATTACCTACAATTGTGAAACAAGCTTAAAATGCAAGAGAGCAACCCCAAAACCCATTGTTGGTATCGCTCTAGCTATGTGTTTTAATGAAATGATGTCTGTTAACTTTACCAAGTTGTCTCCCTTGGACACTCTTCACAAAAGGGGAGTTAGTTTTACCACCAAAAAACGGTGTACAGGGTACTTTCGAACGTAAGAGCGCGAACTGTATGCACTCCACTTTTACCCCACTCCAGTTGTCTGTGTTCACCACCTTTTACAATGTCT
Organism: Ascarosepion bandense; assembly: GCA_037127315.1. Classification (NCBI taxonomy): domain Eukaryota; kingdom Metazoa; phylum Mollusca; class Cephalopoda; order Sepiida; family Sepiidae; genus Ascarosepion; species Ascarosepion bandense. Next base: position 276,676 of record JBBBDQ010030368.1, read on the forward strand.
ATGGCCATTAAAGTGATTAAAATAACTGAAATTTTTTCATTTAATAGATCATTTTACCATATACATAGTAACATCTAAAATAAAGTCAAAAGAAACTTTTGAAACAATTGAAATATTTTGGTTTTGTTTTGCATATTTTGACCTTCCTTCTAGCTTTATAACTGACATTGGATTAGAATTTGACAAAGAAGATTACTGAGCTTCAGCACTATTGAGAAAACAATTATTAATTTGAAGAAAAAATTTCAGAGAACAAAACATATAATGTAGGAGATTTTTCTCATTTTGTTATTTTATTTATTCACTGATAGATATATTGCAATAACCAGTAACATATAAAACCAACAATGCAGCCCTATATGATTCTGCTAACTCATCTACTGAAATATTAGTTAAGATATTCTAATTTGAAATTGAAGTTATTCACAAAATGTTGAAATAAACAGTAATACATAAGCTTGAATTGATTCTCAGCTCAAGTCAAGTTGCAGATGGCTTGACTAAAAGAGTTTCTAAGAAAAAAATATATTGGTGTGGAAATTGTAATAATTAAGCAACTATTGTTGCCTACATGAAAAGAAAAAATGAGGAGAGCTGTTAACTATGTTCTTCTATCTTTCAGATGACTATTATGAAAATTGTTAATGTTAATCCCATCAAAGATAAACTCTTTCTACTTTGCTAACAAATATTGTTGAATTACCATGTCCTACCTGCTGATAAAACCTGAGCTCAGCCCTTTTTCATAAAAGCTTCTAATAATTGGTACAGAAGGAAAAAAGATTCATTTTTCAAGCATTTCGACATGATGTAATGGTTGGCAAACTTGTCTTGCTAGATCAGTTATGACTGAGTAGTGACTGTGATCCTCACTGGGTACTCCACACATTCAGCCTTGTGCCACATCTAAGTTATGCTTGGAAAATCATTACTTTCTGTGGTAGACTGGTTGCCAATCAAGGCTAAAGGACCCAATATGTCCTGATATTTAACCCATAGCTAGAGGGAGAAGTGGCAGATTAATATTTTTCCCAAGGATATTTGCACATAACCAAGGTAATGAATTTCATTGGAGTTTGAACTTGGCTCTCCAATTTCTTCTTCCAAGCTGATATCTACAGCAACAAAATGCATTGTACAATAAACAATGAAAAAGATTCATTTGATTCTGGAATCTATATTGGATGATATAAGAGATTAAACACTTTATGTATAGCCTAAAGTATTAAAACATTGGTTATTAGTTTTAATGTCATAACAATTGTGAGTTCAGCTCCTGGGCTTGGTAGTACAAACTGAGACTCAGTGGAAACAGAGCTAATAGGAACTGAATGGTATTGAAAAGAGAGCAAGACAAGATATCCTTAGACAAGATATCCTTAGACATCTAACACAGTCTATCTCACAAGTTTGGAAGACCGATTGTCTTTCCATGAACCTGAGAGGGGCCGGCAGGGGGACATGAGGAAGAGGAGAAGGCCACAAGGAACATTCTGGATTATATTCTCTTAAAGACCAGTCGCACATGGCATTTGGTCAAATAAATAAGATATTGCTATTATAAATTCCATTTTAATCACCTTCAAATGCCTGCAATATCACACTCTTTAACACCATTATCATAAATTATAGGATGCCATCATTGATCACAAAATGAAAATTTAAAAAGCGAAGCTACATTTTTTCACAATATTGTTGAGAGTAGACTGTAAAAAAAAATAAGCTATAAAATGATGATTGCTGAACATGAAAACGGCTTTACTGATTTTACATTAGAAGGGTAGGCTTTTCTTTGTTTTCATTTTCATTTTTTTAACCCACAAATATTTGCTAATAATCTGAAATGAGTTTTGTGTGAATTTTTAAGATAAAGAATTATCGTTATTATGCACTGATTTATTTGGACTAATATTTTCACCTTGTTTTTATATTTTCAATATTTCAGCCATGATATCCTCAGATAACTTTGCATAGGGGGTAAATAGTTCTACTGTCCATGCTAAAAGATATCTTTTATTAGTTCATTTTTTTCTTGAGATGACATTTTTTCCTTCACTTTATGTAGCTTTTTTAAGCTGATACACTTAAGATACACTTTACTAATAATTTTATCCACTCAACCATGTGTCCCATAACGATGGGGGAAACATAACATCTTAAACCTAATGTCAATTGTTTGTCTCTTCACTTGAACTAATATATATAACATTACCTGTAATGATTCCTGAATCTTAGGCATAATGTTCTTTCTTAATTAACCTGAAATAAAATTATATAACAGCTATTATTGATTAGGAAATAGTTTTATTGAATTTAACTGCCACTTATATAGGTTTAAATTAGTAATAGTTCAAATTATTATTGCTAAAGAAGAATATTTGCAGGTAGGTGATGTTAAACTTGGTTTAAATATTGCTTTTCACTGTACTAACACATTTATATTCATGATGAACTGAAAAAGTCAAACATATATTGATAAAAGTGCATATTATTTTAGCCACAGGCTTCTGGTATACAAGCACAATATATATACAACACCTAAGCAGACTGGAGTTGAGTTTATACTGAGAGACTTGGAAATGTCTTGGAAATGTCTTTGAATTGGCTGTCAAACTTTACCTCTTTTGATGAAGTGTCCAAGAAACCTTCCAACTTCTAGAGTCAAAGCATTTGTAGAAACTTGTCAAATGGAATCATATCAATCATAATCAAAGACAGGATTTTAAAAGGTAGACTGCACAAGGTGGATGAGTAAATATTGAATGGATTACATCTGGCTGGGTCACCAAACAAACAAAAATATTGTAAAGAAAACAGAAAAATTCTGTGTAGCACCATGAGGATCATTTTCCATGCAAAATATCTGATCAAAAGTGAATTTGCATTAATAGTTTGGTTTATTTGTTTAATGACATATCAACTTCTTATGGATCATCTAATACCAAAATGTTATTCTCTTGTGATCTATGATCATTTTTTCCGAAACTGTATTGCAGATAATATTTTGACCTTTTTTTACTACAAAAATTTATTGCTGTTTATTTATTTATTTATTTTTTTATATATTTTTATATTTTCATGTTTTGACCCCAGTTTGGAAGGTTACTATATATCTAACAGGTGCTACCATTCTGGGTCAGGCTGAACCTGGGAACAATAGCAATTAGAGGTGGTTCTATGCTCCTCAAAACTTCATGATCAGAGACCTTGCCAAAATGTAGATTATATTCATACCCAGTACAATGCATTACTAGTACCCTTCATTATAATTATATTTAGGAAGCTGAATTTACTTGAAATTAACATGAATCACAGGCTACAAAAATCTTCATTTACTCTATAAAAAATCTTTTCATTTTTGTCATTGTTTTATCAATAAATGATTTTAGCAAGTTTGTAATTCCTTGATTTATTAAAACTATATTTGTATACCAGGTAATACAAAAAGAAACAAAAGAAAATAAGAATGAGATATATGTTAAAAAATTCAAATAGGTAAAATTTAGTATTTCCAGCTAAGCTTTCAGTAAGGTGTTAGTGTCCTTTCACTCTGTCAAGGTATCAGCATCAGGAAGGTTATTCAACTATACAATGTATATGCACATATACACACTTATTCTTGAATATATGCATATACATTATTACTCTTAAGTATACACACATACACTATTACTAATAAATATATACATATACTTTTACACTTAAATATACACATATATATACTCTTAGTCTTAAATATACACATATATGCATTCCTATTCTTACACTAACTCTCTCAGCCAACCTCAAGTGGAATAACTACATTGAATCAATAGTTAAATCCGCTGCTAGGTTCACTGTGTAGGGCCAGGAAGTTTTTCTCATCTGAACCTATCTTGCTCATATACAAATCTACCTGTACATTGAATATTGCTGTCACATCTGGTTGGGTGCCCCTGCTATTCACCTCGGCATTCTCAACAAAATCCAAAGAAGAATCTGCAATTTAATCAATCCAGATCTGGCAATGTCCATTACATTTCCCACTGATCTCTTGATCACACAGGTGACAGCAGGGAATTGGTCTCTTCTGTTTTGCACTTCTCTGTAGTGGAACTGAAGTGGTATATGCGTCAAATGCAGGAAGACCATCTGTTAAGGTGAATCAGACAGAATCTGTGTGTTCCACTACATTCTGATGACTTGCTGTCTTTGCCTTCTACCATGCTCTCACATTCCCAGGACTCACTGTCCAGGCATACCCCACTGACAGGGTGAAGGTTCCTAATATTGCTCAGACCAGAATTGTGTGTCGACCATTCATCACCCACTTTCCAAATTTAGATGTGCAGATAGTGTGCTGGGCCTTCACTCATACTACATCTCCAGTTTTGTAGGTTACATTCTTCTTGCATACCTGTAGAGTTGCAATGTCTATCCCATTTATCCATACTTTGTAGATGTAGATTTTGTTTGCCAGGGCAGTGGAAGCATTATATTGTAGATACACCAAGTCTTTCACAGAACACTGCTTTGTGACAGCAATGCACTTGATGGTGCAATGGCACTTTTCCACTAAATTAAAATATGCACACTGAAAGCACAGCCTTCTTCAAATTTTCTGAATGCTTTTCTACAGAATACCACACCATTGTTGGCACGTAGCTCAGTTGCTGGTCCTCATTTGAAGAATATTGACTCAAGCTGCTGGATGATGCTGGCAGGATCTTGACGTTGAGTGCCAGATAGAGCACCGAGTAAGGTTACAATCAAATAGCGTTAGGTAGTGTCTGCCACCAAGGCAGGTCATGACTAATCCTATTTGGTACCAAGTGTCTAGTACATCCAGCCTTCCAATGTAGTCAGGCCTGATCTATAGACTGGCATGCCTCACATCATCCAACCCTTTTCTTAAATGCAGCCTTGAATATTGCAGGATTGACCCACCTCACAAAAAAACAAAGTGCACTTTGCATCAGTATGCCCACTTTGCTGATGGGTATTGATTATTTGTGTTGAATCATCAATGGCTGTGGTGCATGCCAGCTGGTCAAATTCAACACTGAAGTCCTGTATGTCAATGATTACAGCTGCACATAGGAGTGGTCTGCTGCAACAGAACTTCACTACATCTGTTGGAGTGATGTATACTCCTTCCATCTCTTTTATAGCGTTTATCCCAATCAGCAGGCCATATCTCAGTGGTCTCATGACTCACTAGGATGTCAACTTTGACAGGATTACCACCATTCAACCCCACATAGTGGAAGTGAAAAGTATTGTGTATCTTATACGGTAGGACCATCTGTTGAGATGAATCAGATAGGGGAGTTCTCTTTGTCCAGCTCCTGCAGGCTATCAGCATTATTATCTGTCATTGAGAGTCTGTGTGAAATCAATTCCTTGTTCTCGCTGTCTTCACCTTCTACTGTGCTCTCGTACTCCCAGGACTAACCATCATAGTTTACCCGTCTGACAGGGTGATGGTTCCTAATATGGCACAGCATCACATTGACCAAAATTGAGCACAGACCATATGGTGTCCATTCACCACCCACTTTCCAAATTGAGATGTGCAGATGGTGTGTGGGGCCTTCACCCACATTACATCTCTATTTTTGTAGGTTGCATTCTTCTCACATGCCTGCACTTGTTTGGTGTAGATTCTGTTTGCCAGAGCTGCGGAGGCTGATGCATTGTCCTTTAGCATTATATTGTAGTAATATATTCTGTTGTAATGTGTTTCACATTCCTCAGTGAAAGATCTTTATCCTTGAACCTCGCAGATGACTTGATGAAGCGTATTCTTTGCTGTTCAGTAATCCTTGTTCTGCCATACACCTCAAGCGCTGTCTGCCCAGTTGTCTCTAAAGATAAAATCTGTCTACTTTGATGCATGCCTCAGTCAATTATGCAGAGCTTTTCATACTCACCTTCTTCTTCTTCTTCTTCTTCTTCTTCTTCTTCTTCTTCTATGTAACATGTCCTTTTAGGATGGAGGCAATCATGATCTTCCATGTCTCCCTATGGTGGTTCTCAGTACTCTTTCTCTGGTTACACCACCCACCCACCTCACAGGCATTTAATTGGTCCTAAGGCACTGGGTAATTTATATAACCTGTACGGAACAGGTGATTTTGTACCTCTTTTGTTGAAGAGATAGGCCATGTCCACTACAATTACTTGTTGATATTTCTTATGCATGATATTCCTTCTTTTTTAATTAATGGCTCTATTATACTAAGCAGGCTGTCATAGCCTAGCATACTTGCTGATTCTTTCAGATGTCTGACTCTCCAGTGTCTTTTGTCTAGTATTTTTATTTTATTCCACAGGGATTGGTGAAGACTCTTTTCTCTCCATATATGATCAGCTATATCGGATCTCATTGTAGCTTTTTGATGTTCTCTTAGCTTTACTTTTAGAAATTAGCTGGTTTCAACTTTGTGTTGCTTGTCACAACTGCAAGAGATGGAATACAAACAATTCTTGGTCATATTCTCCACTGACTTGACTCAAGCAGAGGTCCCTGTAAAGATTAGCTGTTTCTGAATATTGAATATTTTCTGAATCGACAAGCACTTAAAGAAGACTGAAGAACACAATAGCTGAAACCTTGTGTCAGTAATATCATAGATGTGGATGTTAGTTCAAATGCAAATAATGATTATTCATCACATATTTGATAACAGCTGTAGATTGAACCAATCTACAGGTGTTATCAAACCCTTGAACAAAGAATAAAATTTATTAAAATCCCAACCAATGTTGCAAGAAATTGTCATTGAAGAGTTTTGGTTGGCAGTGGTTAAATAGTAGAGATGGACTGAAGGTAGCAACAGCATCAAACTATTCTGAACATTACCTGCTAAAAACAAAGCAGTCTACGACATTATATCCAATAATGGCCAATAATTCAAAGTATAACTTTCCATTGACAGACAAAGAAAATGGTACTAAAATTTACTTTTGTCATATTCTCCACCCATATATATTCACAGTCTGACAATTTTTACCCCTTTCCAATATAAAGAAAAAAATGTCCATCCCTTTTTCTATAACAACAATAAAATCAATAAAACGATTCAATTGGATATAACTCCAAATCAGAAATTGCTAAGGAATTCATTGGGACTCACAAAAGAAAAATGCTTTGTTCTACCTTTTCTCTCTTGTAAAAAAAAAATAAAACTTACAAAACCAAACTGTGAAAGTGTTTTTTAAGAAAAGGAGAACACAAAAAAAATTAAAAGATCTCTGTTATTAAGGAGAATAATAAAAAGTTCAATTCTCTCAAATATTCGAAAACTGCCAGAGTTGAACTGTAATAAAATAATCAAAAGAAGAGAACCATGGTATGGGCCATAATAAAGGCTATAGAAAATGAATTATTATGAGAGTTATATTAAAAAGTAATCAAAAACTATAGGAAGAGTTGGGAAGGTTTGTTTTATATGTTTTCAACATTTACTAAACTGTAAAACTTTCTTTCTTCATTGATATTGGAGGACTTGTCAAAAGAGGCATTCTAAACCCTGAATACACAGGAGATTTAAAAAATTGAAGAAATGTATTGTGGTTCCAGAAATTGCTTTATATTTCACTGAAAGGCAAAAATAAGTGCTTATAAATGTATAAGTTAATAAGGTGCTATTTAAGCAGTTTTCCAATGATTTAACTGGCTTTCCCTGTTTTAGTTGTGAGAACATAAACAATTTTAAAGTCAATAATGTTCTGACAGTGATAAACCTTAATAAATCTAAATAGTTTGCTTTGTACATGATACTTGTGCTTGTCAGATATATTCTATACATTTTAACTTGTGTATTATAAACAATTAATGTGAATATAAATTTATATTTATTACAACAATATGCTTATCCAAAAAGTATTGTTTTTTGCCAGGACTCTTGTGACAATATTAAAATTGATCAAGATTTTTTAATTAAACGTAAATGTTTCACAAATATATTTTGATTAAAGTAACAGTACTATATTTTTTAACCCTTTTGTATCTGGTCTTAAGATTTTGACCAGGAGTGTATACTTTTAGAGAAATTCAGACAAATAACTCTTCTAAATAAAACATTTTAAAACGTTTTGATCTACTGGTAGATGGCATGAGAGCTTTTAATTGGCCTTGAGCAATGAAAAATTGATCTATCCAAGACAACAAGCACTTGTTAAAGAAGGAGAAGATGCTATCTCAACTCTTGACCCATTAAAATGTTTTGACAGGCTGGACTATCAATTTTTAAAAGTAGTCCTTAAGTCAGAATTTGAAAAGAAGACTTATGTTGGCCAATCTTGAAGCAACCGAATGGTAAAGAGACACCTGGAATTCTGACATAATCTTATTTTCAAATAGATCTTTTTTTTTTTTTTTTTTTTTTTTTTACTAAGGATAGCCTTTAATGCCATGTATGAAAAAGAATCTAGAATTGCAAGTCCAAAAAAGATATTAAGTGATTCTCATGATAAAATCAGTGTCCTAGTTTGAATTGCATTGGGCATGTGTGAACCATTATTGATTGCAAAATAAGAAAAAATTATATGTAGAAAATCTTTCACAAAAAAGTTAAAATATGTTGATGGTAAGCTAAAGTATGATTTCAATTAAATAATATTGAACTGTTTAGATCATTTAATAAAAATTCCTGTTTGAAAATAAAAGCTTTGATTTATTTTTATCATATCATATCTATCTATATAGATATCATATCATATATCATATCTGTTATAGTGCCCTATCTATAGGAATGTACTCTTCCTTCGTCAATAAATAATAACCTGCATGATTTCTGGTGAGACAGTCATGATGCAGTGTAACTATACAGATCGAACGTACACTTCTATTTGCTGGCTATTAACACTCATATTTGTATATATGTTCTGTTATCCTACTACACTGTTTGAACCTACCTTTCATATCTTTCATTCTGGCCCAGACAGGCTACAACAGCTTGGCAGTAAAGATTTTACCAGAACAAATTGGCTACAAAGATTTCTCCATAACAAATTGGCGACAAAGATTTGTGACAAAGATTTGCAACAGAAATTTGCGCAAAGATTTGTAAGGATCACTGGGATTAAAACATGGGCAAATGAGTTTTTGTAAAAGAAGTATGTGGAAGTACGGCATTTTATTTTTATTTTTTTTTGTTCACAGTTTTCATTTGAAAAGCATCTGGAAAAAACAAAAGTAAAACCAAAAAAAAAAAAAAGAGAAAGACATTTATCATGGAGGATTTCAAAAGTAAATTTTTTAAGTGCTTGTAAAGTACCAGAATGAACAGCACAAGAAGACATTTTTACAAAGCTAAATGGTGAAAATTTTTTTCGAAAATTGACCTTAGCAACGCTTATTTGCCAATTGAAGAGGTGAGTTTGAAGTTACTATGTAAAGTTATTACACATTGTAGATTATATAAATTCGAATGTTTACCGTTTAGGGTCAAGGTAGCACCAGCAATATTTCAGCAAGTCATGGATACTATGCTGAGTGGCTTTGACTTTGCAGTTACTTATTTAGATGATATTCTGATGAAAAGTCAAAGCGTGTCGAGCATAATGATCATGTCCACAAAGTTTTTGCTAAAATTCAAGAGTACAATTTTAAACTTAAAGAAACCAAATGTGATTTTTTCATGGAAAAAATCAAATACCTAGGACACATAATTGACAAGGATAGTAGGATGACAAATCCTGAATGGGCTACCATGATTAAAGACATACCAGCACCCAATAACATCACTTCATTGCAGAGCTTATTTGGACTAGAAAATTATTACCTGGCATTCATACCAAATATGATGTGTGCTCCCCTTAATCAATGGACTCTTCCTCCATCAATAAATAATAACCTGCATGACTTCCAGAGAGACAGTCAACACAGTCAAGAGACACGCAGTGTAACTATATAGTTCGGACATACACCTCTATTTTGCTGATTGCTAACACTCGTATTTGTATCTATACTTTGTTATTGTAATACACTCTTTGAACCTACCTTCTTGTTTCTGTGTCTTTCTTCCTGGCCTAGACAGGCTACAGCAACTTGGTGACAAAGATTTTGCCACAACAAATTTGTGACAAAGATTTTGCCACAACAATATCAGGCCTATCTATATAGATATAACCACATATATTTCCATGTGCTACATGTTTTATATTTAATCAATATGAATATTTATGTGCACTCTATCTAAAATTGTGAAAATCAAATAAAACTTCAATAACTCAAAAAGTTCTGAACCAATATTTGTCAAATTTAAACTCGTCCATTTCCACCCTCAGCAAAATACTCATTCATCACTTGGTGGTGGACATATAGGATTGGCAGGGGAATGACCAGTTTTGACAAGTTATGACCAGCTAAGCCAAGCTTGGACTAGCTAAGACAAACTTAGTATCCAATTACCACATAGGCGGGAACTGGCTAATCTTTGAGCATCTGTGCTCAGGTTACCCACATTAAAAACTAATCTTGTGTCACAACTGGCCTTGGTGGAGGAAACTGGGTAAATAAAACCCATAGTAAAATACCCATCCTCCATCTTTGGTGGGTGAGTAAGATCAATTAAGACAAGCTTAGACATGGGAAGGCAAGCATTGTATCCAGTTACTACATAATCTGAGGTTGGGTACTCTTTGACCAGTGGCTTGAGCATCCTTGCTTGGATTTCCTGCTTTAAAACCTGACTTTTGTCACAACACACTCCAAGATTAGCTACAGGATGACTAGTTAAGTCAAGCTATTACCAGTTAAGACAAGCTTAGACCAGCTAAGACAAGCTTAGTACCCAGTTACCATGTAGGCGGGGACTGGGTAATATTTGACTAGCAAACCAAACGTATGTGCTTGGGTTCTCCACATTAAAAAACAATCTTGTGTTACAACTCGCCTTGGGGGATAACTGGATAGATAACTCCATCTTTAATTAAATAGTTAACTAAAATTTTTGCATTGTTAATGCTTAGCTTTTGAGATATTTGGAATTTATGAAAATAGACTGACTGAAGTTAGTATGCAGATTAAATTAATATTAGCTTCTGAAATGTAATAAAAACTATTTTTTGTTTTGTCCATAATATATATTGAAACACTGGTAAAGGGAAGGGGGCACCTTGAGGTGGTGTAATGGTTAGCAAGCTTGTCTCGCTAGCACTATTGCAATTAAGTAGTGAGTTCGATCCTCACTGGGTGCCCCATACTTTCGGTCTTGTGCCACATCTAAGCTGCGCTTAGTAAATTACACTGGTAAAGGGAAGGATCTAACAACAACTACTGAAAAATAGAAAATAACAAAGTTATTGAGTGAGGTAATGTATACATTAGAAATATCAAAGGAGCTTTTCAGATAAAGAAGGCTGTTGAAAATGTAACTCAGTTGAGAACTCAAAGCAAAAGAAAAGGTTTTAAGAACTTGTTTATTTTAGATGAACATGAACTGAAGTGAGTTAGAGCAAAACAACTACTTTTGACCATTGCTTAGATCTTCAAAAAGGATAGAATTGAGGCCATCAAGAACAAAAAGTGTAGAATACTTTGTGGATTGGGATCTGTTAAAAATCTCCTAGGCAACCATCTTTCACTAAAGCAAATATTTTAAAGTGTTAAAATTGAACCAAGAAACACATGAAAATTGACTTTTCTAAAGTAATTTTCATGGACAAATCTTGAGTGACATGTGATGGATGAGCCAAAGGATGAATTTTATCCAGTTCAGATGTGTGTGACTAAAAGAAGACAACAATGAGGCAGTAGTATTTTGATATAGGTTGGAATTGTCAATCAAACCATTATTAGACCATTTAAAGTTGATGAAAGCGTTCAACTGAACATTGTGATTTTATGAAAAAACTTTCTTTACATGGTACAAGTTCCAGTCTTCCAGTTTCAAAGTGAAGTATATATTTATACATGACAATGCCCCTTCTCATGTATCTAAGTTTTTCCATTAATTTTTTGAACATAAAAGATTTACAGAAAAGAAGACAATGGGATGGCCACCATCAAGTCCTGATCTGAATCTGATTGAAAATCTATGGTCAGTTATGAAGATACAATTATATAAAGGTGGCAGAGCTATGAGAAGCAATTAAAACTGCCATGTTAGAAATTGGACCTGCTGAAGTAAAAAATATAACAAAATCAATGAATAATAGATTACTGGCTGCTACTGAGAAGACAAGTCATTATATTAAAATGTAAAGGATTCAAAGACTTATATGTGTTTTTTATTTATTCTGTTATATGTGTTGATCCATTTTTGATGATTTTCTGTTGAAGTAAAATGAAATTATTTGGTTTTTCCTAATAACTTCAGATGGCAGTTTTTCTGAATACATCAAATAACTTGAAGAAAACACATTGATTCTATCTAAAACTCAGGCTTTGTTTTGACACCTTTTTGTTGGCAGTAGGTTGGAATGTAGTTTTCAACGGACTGTACAGAATCAAATCTTTTCATTTAAAGTGTTCTATACAGATCAGAACAAATGAAAAACTGAAAGAACCAACTCAGGTGAATATGATGAGTGCTGGAGGGTTTGCCCATTTTGATTCTTTAAGCTTCTGGAATATCTGTTTTTTCATTGTGGAAAATGACACCTCTTCAATTTGCCAAAATTGGCTATTTTTCTTGCACCCGTCTCTTCAGATGCCAAAAGGCAGTTGTGATATCTATTTTCAAACTCTTAACATTCTGTTCTATTGAACATCTTCATAATGGCAAGAACAGCTTCATTAATTTCAAAAGAATGCCCGGGTTGAACATTTAAGTTAAAATCACCCTGTCAAATTCTGCCAAACCACTTTTTGACTATTCAAAGAGATGGAACACAATCCAAACAAATATTCTGAATGCTTTTTGCAACAGCTCTGACACTTGCTCTTTTACAAAATTTCTAGAGCATAATATGGCAAAAATACAACTTTTCATCCTCAATCCTTTAGGCATTTAAATTATTATGGAGAAAACATCAACATTCAACAAAGTCTGACATGTAACTGAATGATGAAGGAATTCAATCTCAAAAATGCCAGAAATTGGTACCAAAACAAACTTCAATGTCAAGTTACTGTCATTTTATAAACAGTAACAATAAAAATCAGAAACAAAGTTTTGCAATGATCTGATATAGGTAAAACGGTCTTCATTTTTTTCTATTTCTATACAGTTCTGTCCTTCATGATAATTGATATTTGAAAGATTTATCAAATGTACACTGATTAGTCTCTTCTTAAATGACTTCATGAATAGAATCAGTGAAGTTAATGAAATGCCTTCATGAACTTCATGCATAAAATAATGTAATTCTATGCTTCAGTTAATCACACACCTTCTTTTGGAGGTTACGGTTTTTTTTATACACTAAATGGCATATCGTGACACAGTGAGACCCAGTCATAATTAGAACACATATGAAGTCAAGTGTAACCTAAATTAATTTTTTCAAAGCTGCATAGACAGTAAACTCTAGAAATGAGGGCTTTACTTGCTGACCAAAAGAAAATAGATAAAATAAATAAATGAAAATTTTCAGAATCAAGTGCCATTTGGCAAAAAATAAAGTTCCAGTTACAGGTAAAATTGATAGTAGTTTTGAACCAAGTATTAGTAAGTTGTGACCCCCATGTTGAGATGTAGAGATAGGCAGAAGTGTAGTAGGAGAGACTTGAAGCTCTCACGGGTTGAAAGAAATATCTAGTTCATTGGTCTGTTGTCTCAGACCCAGCAGCCAAGTTGTCCTAAGTTCACCTACCTCTTCTCAGATGATGCCATGTGAAAGTGTGAATAAGTAACCAGATATATAAGAAACAAGATTAATTATTTTCTCCTTTCATTTTGTTCTTTTCCAATGAAAGACAACATAGGGTGATTTTTCCAGATAGTGAAAGATTGAGAGAGGATCCACATAGGCTATAATAATACTTATGCTTTAAAGGACTGCCTAATTCAAATACCCAGCATGCACTGCCCGACTGAAGCTTACTAAATCAGCATTGCCAAAATTGTTTTGGCGGCAAAACAATTCTGTTTCTGTTCTGAGGGTTGATAGACCCAAAATAATTCTATTGAATACAGCACTTAATTTAGTTTTAACCAATGAATTTGACTGGGGTTTTACTTTAGTAATCAATAAATCTTGATAATTCTTGTGTTGATCAATGACAATGAAAATCAAAATTTCATGCTAATTTCTCCCATTTGTATAATAGCCTGTAAGTCAATCAAAACAAACATACGAGAAGTGAGTAAGGAATGGAAGTATTTCAGGATTGAGCAGCCTTTTTGTATACAAATATTGGATGGGAACAGACTGAGTAAATTTTCTAAATTTATTGATCCTTTATTATTCCCAACTGTTTTTTTTCCATAACCTCAATGGCATTTTATTTTCCCAAATTGTGATGTAAATTCATTGGTACTATTTTTTTTAACTTTCAAAATGTTTTCTTCATAATTATTATTTTTTCAGAAATCATTCTGTGACTCTCAGGATATTCATTACAATCATTATTTTGGTTGCAAAGATAGGTTTAAGAATTACTGCCCTAAATAGTGAGCCAGCAAGACAAATTAAAAGGTCACTTTTGGGTGTTCATGTTCATTAAACAGTTTGGTAATTCAAATTTACTAAAGAATGTATTGTAAATATTCTTTATTTATTTGGCTTATATTTTTTGCATTTGGTTAAATAAATAGATGCCTTGATTAACTGATGACTTAACTGGATCTACTTCAAATGTATGGTTATAAATTACAAAAAAACTTATAATTTTTGCATACTACTGTTCTTTTAAACTAGGTTTTAGTACCTTTTTAATAGTGATACAATTTAGTATCTTTTTAATAATGATGCAATTATACTTGTCATAACATCCAAGTTTAAAATATGGACAGTTTTCAGTTTTTATTATAGGTTTAGTTTTTTTTGTATAATAGTGTTTTCATGACCCTGTACCCCTTTAGCGCACATGATATGCACAAAAAATCTAATTGCCTGATAGAAACTCAGCAGAGATTGGATGTATGGTAAGCCTAATTTATCATTATCAACACTAAAATATTGTCATGCCAACCAGAGTAAGTTTTTAGCAATGTTATTTTCGAGGCTAGAATGTACATAAGGAAACATGGACAATATTTAACTGGTAGTTCATAAATAGGGCCTTAGGGGCTAACTAAGTGGTAGTTGAGAAGGAGGTCAGTCCATAAAGAGAACGTCACAATGAATCAATATATGAATTGTAGTAGCAGTTACAAGAGCCATCCTTCACAGGAAGAAAAACCAGTAAATGTTTATGCTGCATTGTCCAGCATTCTGTGACAATTCTAGAAAATTTGTGCATAAGGAAAACATTTGCAATATTTTTTCCACTGAAGTGTTCATAATACATAAAAAAACATACATTTTTACAATTAAAAACAAATGTATATTACAGCAGAATTACAAGGTTCTTGTGGATTCTAATTTTCAGAAATTCATGTTTTAAATTTAGTATGACTAAATTTCATCCAATGAGTAGCTTAGGTCATACTCTTTTTTGGTTTATATAAAATCTGTATTGATTTTATACCCAAACTGTATTGATAAGAATTTAGCATCAATCTGTTTATAACTTAAAATATTGTTAAAAAAATGTTTGTTATTTTGTTTCTTTTAAAATCATCATTAAGAACAATATCTTACTATCTAATGATATGTTTAAATCTATCAATAATTGAGTTTACCCAACTGATCCGTCTGATTGAATTCTGGATCTTGTAATATTCTGTCCAATACTCTATCCACCTAAGACATGATGAAACTATTATCAATTTTTCATTTGACAATCCACTAAGCAATGATACTGGCACTTGATGTCTACTTGATAGAACAAGTAATAGCGATAGTTTCCTTAAGAGGGAGAGTTAGAGCACAGTACAGGCTCTTCTCTACCTAAGTATGCCCAACTATAGTGATTTTAGATTGGCTACATTTGTAAACTGGAAAAATGCCATGATTTGTCATAGCAAAAAAAAATTGATTGGAGTCCAGCAAAGTGCCTCCTTGATATGTTTTCATAAATCAAGAGTGCTTTGTGAATTCAAGACGTATTTCTAGCCATAAGGAGATTATTGGTGAAATACAGAGACAATCTAGACATGATTGCTGGAGTGCATTAATATTCAGAATTCTTATCTTTTTGTGCTGATGGCTTAGCTTCATTGTAAGAGCAGAGTAGTTGAGTGATTAGGGATTTTACTAGTTTAACTGATATATCATTTTATCATATCATTTATTTTAATCCTTCCAAGTCACAATTTCACTTTATTTTTTCATTCAAAGAAAAACTATAGCCAAATTTCATTGATGTTTCCAATTTCATATATCCCCCAAAATTTCATATATACCCGCAAATTTCATATACCACCCCAAATTTCATATATCATCCAAAATGCTGAAATCAATTAAAAACCAAAATAACCTTCTTCACTTTCTAAAATGTTTTAATAATCTGAGGTAATTAAACTTTTCCATAATTTTCCTTGAAGGAAAATTATGGAAAAGTTTCTTGCTTAGATTTTTTTTTTTTAATAATTTCACCCCAAGCAAGGCATTCCACTGCCACTATTGCGTGTGGGGCTACATAGGGGAAGGTAAAGAGGAGGAGTGGTTAGATGATGGGAAGAGTGTTTGAAAGAATGGGAGCAAGTTAATATGTTAGGAGGTGTCTATTGACCTTACATTTAAACTCCTGGAGATTGAAGCCATCAGGGAAGCAATCATGTGGAAGGGAATTCCACAGTCGGAAAGTGCGAGAAAAGAAACTATTGGAGTAAAAGTTGCGGTTGCATTTTATCGGTTTCACTATAAAAGGCGGGGATCTAGTTGCTAATCTAGTTTCTCGTGCAAATTCGTATCTAGGGGGCAGCAGTGATCTAAGGTCATTGGAGCAGAAGCCGTGAAAGTATTTATAGAAGAGACACAGGGAAGCCACATCACGCCGGTGAGAGAGAGACTGCAGGCAGTTTGCCAAGTTGGTATTGATCACATTACACACCCTCTGCTGTACCTTGTCCAGAAGCTCAAGGAGAATAGCAGGGGCACCCGACCATATATGGCAGCAGTATTCAATGCACGGGCGGATGGTAGATTTATATATATATATATATTTTTTTTTTTTAATCATTTCACCCTGGGCAAGGCGTAAATGCCACTGATGTGCAGGGGGCTACATAACTGAAAGAAAATTAATTAGAGGAGGGAGAAGAGGATTACAAACCAATTAGAAAGAAGCAAGAGAAAGATGAAAATGCAGGTGTGGTGACAGTTGCAAGAGGGGAGAGAAAGGGAAGGATATACAGGGTGGGGGAAGGGCTAGAGTCAAGTGGTTAGTAGATGAGTATTGACATTGCATTTAAATTTCTGGAGGTTGTAGCCATCAGGAAAGCAAGTTCCACAGGGTGGGAAGTGTGAGAGAAGAAGCTGCAGGAGTAGAATTGTCGTCTGCATTTGGCTAACCTAACTGTGAATGGGTGGGACCCAATTGCCATTCTGGTTGCATGAGTAAACACCTGTTGAGGAGGCACCAGTGACTTAAGTTCGTCTGAGCAGAAGCCATGAAAGTACTTATAGAACAGACAAAGGGAGGCCACATTTCGTCAGTGGGGAGTGGCTGTAGTCGAGCCACCAAGTCAGCACCTATCACGTTACTAACTCTCCTTTGGAGCCTGTCAAGAACACTGAGGTGAGTGGCAGGGGTGCCTGACCATAAATGGCAGCAGTACTCCATGCAGGGTCGAATGGTAGACTTGTATATATGAAGGATGGATTCAGGCGGAAAGAACGTCCTGGATCGACACAGTGACCCAACCATCTTAGCAGTGGATTTAGCTATGGATTCGATGTAGCAGTTCCATTTGAGATCTGAAGAGAGGGTAAGGCCGAGGAGGCGCACTCATGGAGAATCGCTTGGTCCATGCTTATGGAAGGCAGGAGAGGTTGCCTGTGATGGTTGACAGACAACAGCTTGGTCTTGGACGCATTGATGTTGACAAGTCACTTCTTGCCCCAATTCACCATAAAGTGTAGATCCTGTTCAAGGTCAGCAGCGAGATTGCGTCTGTCCGCCATGCCAGGTTTCTTACTGGTGCAGGAGTATATTGTGGTGTCATCGGCATAGATGCCTACTTGGGACTTGATCTCATCTGGGAGGTCGTTGATGAAAATAAGGAAGAGCTTCAGGCCCAGGATAGAGCCCTGGGGGACACCGGGTTGATGTAGAATTTGGATTAGGAGATTTGACTTTTTGATTCAAAATAAATTATTCTTTCTAAATTCTGCATTCTCTCTCTCCATATAGATATATATATTTGAGAAATCTTGTTAGAAAAATATGCCTGAGGATGCATGTGTGTGTGTGTGTGTGTGTGTGTCCTCAGACATTTTTCTAACAAGATTCCTTGAATATTCAAGTTGGTAGATGTAAATAAATAAATATACTGTTTCATAATAAAAACAGAACATTTACTTAAATATGAGTATCCATTAAAAATAACATTTAAAACAAATAAATTAAAAATTTGTTGGATTTAATGCAATTTCCTAAAAAAAAAAAGTCTCTGTTTATGTTAGGGTATGAAACAGAGCAGATATGTATATTTTGAGAATCAGGAGAAATATGTGTTCAAATTACTATTTGGACATTATTTGATCTAGAGGTCCTACCTGGTTATAAGGCACGTCAGATTTATATATATAAAACAAAGTAATCAGTGTTAATGTATATTTATCTATCAAGGTTGACATACAATCTGTAAGATTTTATTATGCAAGGTAATTTTTTTCACAATATTTTCAGGATAAACTTATTTTCATATAAGTAATATATCATCTAACTTTCAGCCTATAATATCAATCCTTAATAAAAAATATTGATAATAAATAATTATTTTGAGTATGACAGGCTTTATTATGCATACAAAAAATAATATTTTATAAATGGAACAAAAATGTATAAGCCATAGAAACATTTATTAAATTAACATAATGTCCCATGTATTAGAATAAATTATTGTTTACATGTTATATAGGATCTTTTAATTCTAAAATCTTTATCGATTTTTTTACTAATTGATTTTGTTCTACTGCTTCAATTTTTACATTAATTGCAGCAGTTTTTTTCTGCCTCCAAGAAATCTTGTTTGCTTGAATACTGTTTTCTAATCATAACTTTTCTATTAGATTAATGTGGAGAGTTTGGACACAATTCTATTAATTTGGCATTTTTGAATTCTTTCTTTGGCAAGGCAGGAAATAGTCAGTTTTGCAACATATGAAGGAGCATTGTCTTACAGGAATTATACTCTTTAACTTAATTTAGCTTTAGCTTAGTTTCTCAGAATTGTGTGCATGGAGTTTCAGATGATAACCCATCTATAAGGAAGCATTATATAAACAAGCTTAAAATTCAGTGTATGTCATTTTGTCAAAGTGTAAACAACTTTGTTTTCCATAGTGCTAAACATGTCAGATTTTGTGCCAAAGAAAGTGTATTTGTGGGGCATTTAACTGCACTACTTTATTACTTTTAATCTGCAGCTGAAGCACACAAATTCTTGTTGAGACTTATGGTGACCATGTTCTGTTGGAAACAACATGCAGAGATTGGTTTAGATTCTTCAGAAATAAGGATTTTTATGCTGAAGATGAATGCTCTGACACACAAAAAAATTTCAAGATGAAGAATTTGAGACATTACTTCATGAAGACTCATGTCAAGTGCAAGCTGAATGATTAACAAAATCATGAGGAGTTAATCACACAACAGTTTCAAAACATTTGAAAGCATTAGGAATGTTTTAAAAGAAAAGACAAAGGGTGCCATACAAGTTGAAGCCAAGAGACGTCAAATTGCATCTTGTCATATGTGAAGATCTGATATAACAGCAGAAAAAATGTTTTTTTCCTGCATATCATGACTGGCAATGAAAAGTGGATACACTATGATAACCTTAAATGTAGAAGATCATGGGGTAAGCCCAGCCATGAATCAACATTGGTGGCAAAGCTGAATATTATGGTTCAAAGTTTTTGCTTTGCATTTGGTGGGATCAGCTGGGTGTAGTTTATTATGAGCCGCTCAAATCAACTGAAACCATCACAGGAGATTACTATCAACTACAATTGATGTGTTTGAGCTGAGCATTGAAGAAAAAACAGTTGCTGTATGAACAGAAACATGACAAAGTGATTTTGAAACATGAAAACACTAGTCCATATGTTGCAAAATGAGTAAAAACCTACTTAGAAATGCTTAAATAGGAAGTCCTACTCCACCCATTGTATTCACCAATATATTACCCTATCTGATTATCATTTGTTCTGATCAATGGCATGTAGACTGGCTGAGCAGAACTTTTATGAAGATGTCAAAAAATATGTTGACTCATTATTAGCCTCAAAAGACTTATTCAAGATCATAATAACAACCTTTACAGAACTGAAATTAAAAATAAATATTAATAACTAAATTATTATATATGTTTACTTCCTGTATAATGAACAATCAATTTGAATAAAATATCACATATCCTAATAAGTTTTTGCAAATATTTCTAACAAAAACAGATATTTTAAGCTGCAATTCATATGGTACATTTGTTGTATAAGTATACACTGAAACTTTTGCCACCTTTGGCTGGTTAATATCAATTTTATTATGAAAAGATTGACTTGCATAATATTAATAAAATCTGACATTTACTCAAATGTTTGAATGGTTTCTTGCTATAAGGATGTTGGTAGAGCAAATATCTGATCTATATGTCAGATACTTAGAGGAAAAGAAAGGAATCAGAAAACCATGATCAGTGGGTGGTTATGATCAGAGGGAAGACAGCAATTAAGAGATGAGAATGAAGAAATCTGTGTCTACGGGAAGAGAGTAACCAGGGAGAGTAATAAAGATAAATCAAGAAATTAGAAAGAAAGCAAGTAAGGAAAGCTTAGAGAGTAGATTTTTGTTGTGATAAATAAACTTGGGCATAAGGCCATATTGATAACCATAAATTTATCAACCATTGCTTGAGAGATAAGCTCACAAAAATCAAACTAGACTTCTGTGAGCTGTGTCCCTTCAGGATGTAGGTGATCATGGCTCTCCACAATCTCCTGTCCTTTTTAACTCTTAATAAATTTTGATTTTATCTCTTCTAAACTTTGTTCTGTCATCCATTGACCCAAGCTCATTGAGCAGATTATGTGTTGTTTTCCTTTGTCCCTCTTGCCCTCAATCTGTCTTGTGGTATCGAATTCCACAGCCCCCTTTCCTCATTATGAGCCTTAAAAATACAGCTATCTTCTTCTGATGTTACATATAAGTATCCTTCTTGTTTCCATTTTCTCTAAAACTTCATCATTGCTTACATGTTCAGCCCATGGTATTTTCAGCATCTTTCCATAGAACCACATTTTGGTTGCTGCTTCATCTGTGAAGAGATTGTCCCAATTTCACTGTCATATAGAAAGACTGATATTACATTTCAGTTCCGTATTCCTTTCTTTAATTCCAATAACTTCTTTCTATTTCTTAGTATTTGCTTAACTTTTGGAAGGCCTATTTTACTATTTCAATGCTCCTTCAGATTTCATTGTCATGTTTTTGTCCTCTGTTAAAACACTTCCTAGATAATTAAATTTTTGTACTTGTTTGATTTCGATATAACTAATTTGTAATTAGTATGTTGGACTGTTTCTTTTGTTAACAGCCATGTATTCAGTCTTCTTGCAATTGATGTTTAATCCTTTCTTCTCTCTTTCACTACCTGTAGTTTCATTTTTATATCTACTATTAACACTGTATATCTCTGTTATCTGCATATCTTATGTTGTTAAGATTGTGGTCATCAGTAGTAAGTCCTAATAGAACTTCTAATTCTCCCAGATTCAACACACATGTTGAATAAGTCCAGTGAGAAAACACATCCTTGTCTATTTTTTAATATTTACGGAAATCATTTTCTATCCATAGACAGGTGATTTTCTGCCAGTATAAGTTCTGGATTATTCTTATACTGTCCCCAAATATGTTAAGGTTATGTAGCAGTTCCAACAGTTTTGCCATGTACTTTAAGAAATGCTTTTATATAATCTATAAAACTCAGGTAAGCATAAATATTGCATTCCTTGTTCAAGTGTTTTTAATGAGCCTGCACTGTCTTATTGCTATTTCTGGTCTAGTAATATAAATAGATACTTCTTTATATATTGGAAAGATTTTTTTTTTTTGTTAATAGTTCATATGTGGATTTTTTACAGCTATTTTCAACTTTTACAGAGTGTGTTTATTTCTATTATGCATGCAGATTCATACCAGATGTGTGCAACTTATTACGAAAAACTGAGTAACAGTAAGTCTGCTTATTTCTCCAACACTTTTCTCAAAGGGCTTAACAATGCCATAATACAACCAGTCTCAATTCTTGCTTTTAAAGCTTTGTGCTGAAATAGAAAAAAGCCCTAAACTTCACATTCTACACATTTTGTAACTCCCAGCAAATTTGGAAATCTGCCAGGTGGTAGATTTTCAAATTTTTTTATTTTACTTCAATTGCATTTGTTTGACAACAAAGCCACATACAAAATGCACCAGGTCTTCCTTTTATTGCTCACAATTATAAATTAAGGATAAAGTATATAAAAATCTAAAATATGCTAGCAGAAATTGATTTGAATTCCTCTTTACTGTAAAGGAGTTTATTTGTTTATGAACTGGGAAAAATTAAGGGATATTTTCAGTGGATGAAAACAACAGTACAAAATTGATGACATTCTGTTAAGTATAAGCATATTTAAAAAAATCCTATATAAATAAATTGGCTTCTGATTGAATTCCTTTTAGCTACAATTTTTCTTCACTAAAAGAAACTATGGAATACAACAAGGAAATTAAGCTGAAAAATGACATTGGAGTAGAGAAATGGGTTTAAAGGGAGACACAGAAGGTCACAGTTTTCTTCAATATTTTTTTGTTTCCTGCTTCAATATGAAATAATCAATAGAGGAGACAGAATAGCAGAATGGCATGCAGACCTGAAAAAATATGAGCAGGGGCTGCATTAGTATTGTACCCATGTATGATGCCAAGCAACTTGCATCTTTCTTTCACACTGCCCCTTTAAAACCCTGAAAAATAACTTCCTTGATAAAGAATAAAAATACAAATCTGGGCTTGTTGTTTGTTGCTTGACAGACATACAATGGCATCAATGATAAATATGCATTTATATGTTTGTCAAAAATGTGTATACCTACAAATATATGAAAATGATGATATACATACTCTCTCCCCAGTGCGCGCACACACACACACACACACACACACACACACACACACACATATATGTTATAACCCTAAAAGATTACTGTGTGAGTAATCATGAAAATGGAGTTTGGGAAGAATAGTATATCAACAAATACAAGAATCACGTGCCATAGGAAGTAAATACACTGCTAGTGGACTGCTAGTCAGTATAATCACCTGGTATTTGCCACCTCTCCACCAAGGCAGATGCAACACAAGATGGGATTTCGAGCCCTTAAACACAGCCAAAAATGTCTCATAGTCCCAGCTTAAGGCTGGGTTGGGCTCTTGTCTATTCAACCAGACAAGGCTCTACCCTTTGGTAGAGCCTTGTTTGGGTCACTCTCTGCTCCGAAGAAGAGAGCTGAACAAAAGAGAGCTTGGATCCATATGCTCAATC
Organism: Ascarosepion bandense; assembly: GCA_037127315.1. NCBI lineage: Eukaryota > Metazoa > Mollusca > Cephalopoda > Sepiida > Sepiidae > Ascarosepion > Ascarosepion bandense. The sequence goes on from JBBBDQ010030368.1 coordinate 300,411, forward strand.
TACTCTATTCCAACAGTGTTCACATATTTAAGAGGATAGGAACATTTCCTTCCTGTATATTGGTAAGTATAAAACAATATATATATACATTTGCAAGTAGAAACATTCATGCTCATAGAGGTATAAAATATACACAATGTTGCTCCCTAATTTTCATATGTATTCATGTGTTATTTAAATGCAATATAGAGATGATGCATATACCAAGGATTATCAATAAATTTGTGACTTTATGATGGCAGAAAGTATTTGTTTTATACAGCAAATATTTTTTAATCTCATTCCTTAACACTGCCTTTAACATATTTTTTTCATATGTGCAAATGTACACACAGAGATGGCTTGCTCAAAAGTTCTTAACCTGATTAAGAAGAGAGTAGCTCAAAAAGACACATACTGTTCAACATATTAACCTGAATATTTAAACAGCTGCACTCATTATTGCTCATGTTTCTTTAAAAATTCTGAAATAAAAATTTAAGTTCTTAGTCATTGAAATACTGATCTGCTGTTCTTTCACCTAACAATCACTTAAAAATGTCTTTTAGGTTTGAAAACAAGAAATAGATTGGACAAGATCTGATAAGTATAAAGGATGGCTTCTGAACACAAGCATCAAATTCTTTAAAACATGTAAGCATGCAATGGTATCATATGTCTGTGTTTATGCATATTTAAACTGTAAATTTTTATTAATTTTAACTTGGTAAACTGATTTAATTTTATGTTGATATTCTTTTGATCTCAACATGTGGAATAACTGTCAGAGAGCTTTCAATAATCTTTGCCAATGGCCTGAAAGGGTTTTAGAGCCATATTCAGCAACCTTCCTTGAGATAATGTCTTGATAAATGGGTCCAGTCTCTTGGGATGTGAACAGGTTAATAGGAGTAGATATGTTTGCCTATCACCTGGCCAACACTCTGTCATGAACAAGACTAAAGATTCCAGGAATTGACACTCTTGAAGGCCTCAGAATCTCTATACTAAAAGTTGGCACTCTACATCATCACATCATAGACTCATGGATTTCTTTTGGAATTTATTCTACAGAAAGAGGAACTTCATGATAGCTTGGAACTCAACTTATGAAAATTCTATACATTTTATTGACATTGGCATATCTGAAACAAACTTAAAATAAGTGCAAGTTTGGTATGTCTTAAGTTCCAGTAGAATCTAAGGGAAAAATAATTTATGAGAAAAAAGAAAAAAGAATTGCAAGGATCCTTCAAATCTATCTATCTATCTATCTATCTATCTATCTATCTATCTATCTATCTATCTATCTATCTATCTATCTATTTTGACTTATCTTCACAGAAGAAGGTTATCTTTTTGATATTGAGCTGAGTGGCCATGGGGTTGCAGATGATTTTGCAAGTCATCCTTACTCTTGCAATTTTTACATACGTGATGCATGAAAGGCTTTTTGGAGTGTCTTGAAAATGACTTTCTCCTTATGTGCACTGTCATGTGCCACTTCAGCCTGGTGGTAGATTTGCAATTTTATCACAATACTGATGTAAGTATCCTGCATTCTCAACAGGAAGGACATCCACATAGTCAACATTAGACTACTGGACAACCTTTCCAAAAATGTTGCATACAGTTGAGTCTACATCACCTTTTCTAAGAGCTTTTTCAACTTTGAATGCTCAACCCTATGTATGCATGTATGTGTGTGTGTGTGTATATATATATATATTGTATGTGTGTCTCAATAAATCCATATTGAATTAAATGAATTGACAAAGAAAGAGATTATGTTAAAAAATTGTTATGTAAAATAAATGCTTTTTATTACTTGGCTACAAACAATACTTCTTCCTGCATATATATATATATATATATATATATATATATATGTATATGTACCCAGTTTATATGACAGCATCTGATGTGTTCATACTCTGGTTACTTACTTGAAAAATCAATATGACATACACTCTTCTTATCTATATATAATCTCCCTCTCTATTTGCACTTAGTAGCCTGAATGCAAAATATAAGTTGTTAAATATCACTTATCAGATCTTTAGTGCTGTATATTCTTTATAATAAAAAAGAAACAAGAAGCAGTGATATTTCATATTTTGAAATTTTCCATGGATGTGTGGGTAGGGTAAGGCATGACAATTAGAATCAGCAAACAAAGTTAAAAATCTTGCCTAGTCTGTTGTATTCACTTTTGCACAAATAACTTTGAGAAAGGTATGAATCAATTTTAGTTAAGGATTAAATATCAGAGTGACATCTTGACTTCAGTTACTTTCTCACTGCCATGACATAGCTTTCCTTTGTCTTTTATATAACTATTTTCATGTTAATTGTTCTAATGAGCTCTCCTTCTTGGTAACTTGACCACATGAATTTAAGTGTACTACTAGATTGGCAATTAGGTTAAATCATTTTACTGTTAAATTAGATAGATGCAATTGTAAGTTCTATTCTAACAGTCTTTCTCAGACTTGTCACCTGTGGAACTCTCTTCTGGTTTCTTGTTTCCCTGCCATGTACAATCTTAAAAAAATTTAATTCAACATCAATCACCATCTTGTATTTTCTATCAGTAGTGTCTTAGTGGCATTATCACAGTTATAACATCTCCCTTAAAAACATCCCAACTATAAAGAAACAGGATTACACAACTTATTCACAAAACTGAAGATCTAATACAAAGGATAAGATGGAAAGCATATTTCTTCCTTTATCTCCATGAACTTTCAAAGTCTAAAGATACATACGGCTTTAAAAGCTTAAAAGCCGTGCCTTTCATTGAAAAGCTGTTAGGTGCTGAAAATGATTTATTTGAAATCATAAATATGATCACGCTTCACATGCACAAAAACCACTTCCAGAAAAATTAACTCATCTGATAAAGTCTTTGTATCTTTCAATAAAACAGCCAATTACTATCAAACTACACCTAGTAACTACATTTCATTAATAAAAAAAACCTAACAAAAATGACAAAACATAGATAACAACATTAGTAATTTAGTTGAAGACATAAATGTAACAAGTAAATACATCACAGATAAACCAAAAATCAGTGATAGTAAACTCTGCACTGCAGAGTCCTACATCACCAGTAAAGATCATAAACAAATTATGAAATTAACTGCCCCACAAGGATTATCAACCTCAAATGACTTGAAATTGGCAAAATCAGCAAAACCATCCTTGACAGAATTCACTTCGAAATTAAAACATGCCTCGGATTAACTCAATGGATTAATACCAATGATGTCACCTACTGGTTTAACTGAATAAATAATAAGACCAATTGTTTGTTTATCCAGTTTGACATCATTGATTATTACCCTTCTATTTCTAAAAACCTGTTTACTTTGGCATTAGAATTTGCCATGGATTATTTCAATCTAACTAATGAGGAATGGATAATAACCATGAGTGCAAAACAATCCATACTCATCCACAACAATGAACAGTGGAAAAAAATAAAACAAATGTGAGGAACTATTTGACATCACAATGGGATCTCTAGACTCTGCTGAGTCTTCAAATCTGGTTGGTCTATTTATTCTGTGCAACCTAACAGCATCTAATGATATAAATATTGATGACTAGCTTTATAACCCAGCGTTGCTCGGGTGTAATGAAAGTTTTAAAACTAATCCATGGTCCTGGAGCTCAGACACTTTGGATGTTGGCACGAAAGACTAAAAAACAATAGTTGTTTTCAGTTAAAGTGAAACCGTAGACTGAAAGAAAAATGAATGGATGTAAGTCAAATTTTGATTTCCTGGTATCAATATAAAATTTTCTGCACTATTGCAAGAGCTGGAACTATGAAACTTCTGAATATCGTTTCTTATGTCTTTGTCTATGAGTGTATCAAATTTGATTAAAATCAGACCACTTCTTCTATAACCTGATTTTTTCGATTATCGATTATCGATATTTATCAAGGGTACCTTGACAGAAAACCTAGTTAAGAACACTCGCACACGCTTATAGTACAACTGTGTAAATTTTCAAGAAAATCGGTTCAGCCTTTTTGGAGTCTGTAGGTAACAGACACACAGACACACACACACACACAGACAAAGTTTCATTTATAAATAAGTTTAGGTATATGATTATGCAGGGATGATGATCTTATGGTGGTAAAAAATTCCACTAATTTTAAAGCCAACACAATTAGAAAATTAATAGTTAGGGAACTAAAAGTCTTAACCTTAAGGTTACTATAAAAACTAATCTAAAAAAAGTAAACTACCTAGTTGATAACACATACTTTCCCTACTTAAAAACTAGCACTAATCCTACATACATCACCCTAAATCTAACCACCCTCAACCAATCATCAAGCACTTCTCTATTAAAAACAGAATTAGTAACAACTTTAATAGTGTAGAGTCTTTCCTTCTAACTAACTCACCCGATATCTTAGCTATATGTGAGACTAACCTTGACCCTTCTATCCCCTCTTCAGAGCTGTTCGTTCCTGGTTACCTTCCTCTCTTCAGGAAGGACTCCAATGTCCATATGCATGGGCTTGGTGTATATGTCAGCGAACAACTCCCCCTAGCCAGGGTCACATCTCTTGAATCCCTTGATCATTCCTTCATGTACTTCCGTCTCTCACTTCTAAGCTCGGTTAGCTATCTCTTCTTCCTCTACCGCTCCCCCTCCTCCTCTGACTGTACGTTACTTGATTGCATCTCGACTAACATCGACAGGGCCATTTCTTCTCACCCATCTGCCCATATATTTGTGTTTGACGATTTTAACGCCCACCACACCAAGTGGCTTGAAAACTCAGCCACCGACCTTGCTGGGATCCGCACCATGCACTTTTCAATAGCCCAAGCTCTAACGCAAGTGGTGGACTTCCCCACGCGTTTCTCTAAAAACCCTAACGGAAGGGACTCTTTACTCAACCTTTGTTTTACCTCCATCCCAGACTCCTGCACTACCAGGCAACTCTGCCCCCTTGGAAACTCTGACCACGCCGTAGTCTCCGTAAACATATCAATCCGCACTAACTCTACCCAAGAAAACCAGACCAGCAGAATATCATACTGCTACCAAAGAGCCGACTGGGACTCGTTCAGGGACTTCCTCTGCGACGTCCCCTGGAACAACGTCTTTGATCTTCCTGTCGAAGACTGTGCCTCCGAAGTCTCCTCTTGGGTTAAGGCTGGCATCGATGCTTTTATCCCTGCCAGAAAATTCCAACTAAAACCTAATTCGTCCCTCTGGTTCTCACCCGCTTGCTCGGCTGCTATTGCCCACCGGAACCATTTCTTCCGGCTCTATCGAAGCTGCTCGTCGAACCAAAACAGGCGCCTTTTCACCTCAGCACGGAACAAGTGTAAAAAAGTACTGAATGAAGCCAAGAGGGCGTTTGCTACCAGAATTAGGCAACGCATAGCATCCACTAAGTTTGGCTCCAAAGATTACTGGCGTCTCTGCAAAAGCGTGCTCAGCAGGAACAAGACTTCAATACCCCCACTAATCAATGAATTTGAAGTTCTCACCTCCCCAGCCGACAAGGCTGAATGCTTTGCCCATAGATTCTCAACCAATTCGACACTGGACTCGTTAGGAATACCTACACCAGACTTCCCACCCAGAACTAAGGCTCAACTAAATAACGTCCACATTTCACCCTCGCTGGTCGCCAAGATAATTGCGCAACTTGACCCACACAAAGCGAGCGGCGGTGACGGAATCCCAGTCATAGTACTGAAGAAATGTGCCCCAGAACTCTCCTCTGTCCTCTCTAAACTCTATAACCTCTGCCTATCTGCTTCCTGCTTTCCTGCCTGTTGGAAGTCCTCCTGCGTAGTAACTATATTTAAGAATTCTGGCGAACCCTCAGACCCCGCCAATTACCGTCCTATTAGTCTCCTTCCAATCTTTGGCAAAGTTTTCGAAGCCATTATCAACGCCGAGGTGATTCAGCACCTTATGACCAACGGGCTTCTCTCTGACAAACAGTATGGGTTTCGCTTCACCAGGTCTACTGCTGATATGCTAACGACCATTACCGAGTACATATACCAGGCACTCGACAAGAATGGTGAAGCCCGAACCGTTGCCTTGGATATCTCCAAAGCATTCGACAGGGTCTGGCATGCTGACCTCTTGTGCAAACTGCGGAGCTATGGGATAACTGGACATCTGTTTGACCTCATCCAGTCCTTCCTCTCTAACCGCACATTAAAGGTGGTATTAAATGGGCATGCCTCCCAAAACTACCAGACGAACGCGGGCGTCCCTCAAGGTTCTATCCTAGGTCCCACGCTCTTTCTGATCTACATTAATGATCTCCCCGACACCATTAGATCCCAAGTTGGCATGTATGCCGACGACACAACAATCTACTACCGCATCGATCAGAAACCAGGTCTGGACGACAAAGTGAACCTCGCTGCCGCACTTGAAAGGGACCTCCAATCCGTAGTGACCTGGGGTAGGAAATGTGTATTTATTGTGTCAAACTACACAATTGCGGCACAAGGCCTAGTTTGGGAGGGGGAAACAAAACTGAGGTTGGTCGTGCAGTGCGCTATCTTATTCCTAGCTAATTTCATTCGTGACCCAAGCGTACGTTACAATTTTTCTCTATCACCAAAAGAAGTTATCCTTCGACACTCATACCTATCATTTACCAGAATTCCACAAAACACTCCGGGGAATCTATATAAAAACCCAATGCGTATAAAAAATTTTCTTTTTACAATGTTCATAATTTTTTCATACAAAAATATTTTTTCATACAAAAATATATATTACCTGGGGTAGGAAATGGTTGGTAAATTTCAATGCCTCCAAAACAAAGCTGTTATCAACTAACCACCATAGACAATCGCATCTACCTCCCATTAGCATGGGACAGGCTAGCCTCCCAGATAGTAAAATACTACGCCTCCTTGGCCTTACACTCTCAAATGGAATGACTATATTGAATCCATTGCCAAATCTGCTGCTATGAAAGTGGGCTCCCTGTGCAGGGCCCGGAAATTTTTCCCACCTGAAACTATTCTGCACATATACAAATCTACCATCCGCCCGTGTATTGAATATTGCTGCCATATCTGGTCGGGTGCCCCTGCTGCTCTCCTTGGGCTTCTTGACAAAATACAAAGGAGGATCTGTAACGTGGTTGATACTGACTTGGCAGACCGGCTGCAGCCGCTCTCACACCGGCGTGATGTAGCTTCCCTGTGCCTCTTCTACAAGTACTTTCATGGCTTCTGCTCCGATGAGCTTAGATCACTGGTGCCGCCTAAGCACGAATTTACACGAGATACTAGATTAGCAACTAGGTCCCACCCTTTTACAGTTAAACAAATAAGATGTAACCGTAAATTCTACTCCAACAGCTTCTTTTCTAGCGCTTCCCGTCTGTGGAACTCCCTTCCACAAGTCTGCTTTCCCGACAGTTACAATCTCCAGGTGTTTAAATGTAGGGTCAATAGACACCTCCTATCACACTAACTCCCAACTATTCTCACAACACTCTCATCTACCCAACCCTCATTCTCGGTATCCTCACCTGCCTATCACCCACCCTCTGTTATTTCCTATATTTAATCAGCCTTTCTCCACTCTACGTAGCCCCCTGCACAGTAGTGGCAGTGATATGCCTTGCTCGGGGTGAAACGCTTATAAAAAAAAAAAAAAAAACTCTTTTAATGACGATATCTTTTATAAACATAGCAAATTCTATGACACTGCCCTTAAAAACAACGGCTAGAAATGCCCTGACCTGAAATATAACAAACATAATAATAACAACAAGAATAATAATAGAAAGAGAAAAATCATTTGGTATTCACCCCCATTTAACTAAGTGATAAATACTAAGTTGAGGCATAAATTCCTCAAATTAGTTGAAAAACACTTGCATAAAATTAACCCCCTTAGCAAAATATTTAAAAGAAATACCCTTAAATTGAGCTATAACTGTATGTATAACCTTGAGAAGTCATCAAAAAACATAATAATAGAATTTTAAGCAGATATAACAACCTAAACAATCAACAACATTCTAAAAATTAATGATCACAATAACAATAACTGCAATTGCTGAATACCCATTGAGTGTCCATCAGAAAAGAAATGTCTAACTGACTCTATAGTCTACCTATGCTTTATTTCTACGATAGAAAATCCTACAGTAAGAAAATTTTATATTAGTTGTACCAAGAATACTTTAAAAATCTGTCATTATTTTCACACATTATTTATTAATAATTAAACTTACCACAAATCACATCACTTTGTACATATTATTGGCAATTAAAAGATAAAACCGTAAAATGGGAAATTTTAAAAAATCTATCATAAAATGGGAAATTTAAAAAAATCCAGAACTTGTAAATCTTTACATGAGTCAAGTTTTCTGTTTACAGGAAAAATTACAAATTATCAAATTCCCAAAACTAAATTTGCTCAATAAACGTAACGAAGTAACTTCCATTTGTCATCATCATCTAAAATATTCTCTAATGTATAGTTAATTTTTCCTAATATCATATAACTAGACATCTATAATCTATCCCCTAGCATATATTGATTTATTCTCCCATCTTCTGATAATTAATTTGTTTTGGCTTAACATAGAGATCACCCACTAAGTCCACTGCATATGTTTGATGTTCAGGGTATCAAAAAAAAAACTTTCCTGTCTTTGTCACTTGTTCAATACTTTAATTGAATAACTTAAAAAAAAATCCTGTAACTGTTTCACGATGACATATGATAACTTTTCAGACTTGCTAAATGTTACATATGTATCACTCAATTTATTTTATTACTGGCATAGAAAACATCTGGGTTTCAAGTCATTTCAAGTCTCTACCCCTCCCCACTTTACACTTACAATCAAATTTCTCTTATCTATCATGACTTGACTTTCTATTGGTTCATTGAGACAAACCCTCCTAAAATCCTTTCTTAATTGTCTGGATATGATAAAAATTGAGCTATTTTTAAGCTTCTAAAAAGATTCCTAACAGAAAAATTATTTCACTGCCTGACAAGGTGATAATGAGATAGTACCAAAACACAATGGCGCTTGTGTTGCAGTAATGTATGTTTTATTATTAACTTATAATAAAAATATTACCATATATATATGGGAATCAACCTTTCAAACATGTTTTGTTGAGTTTGACAGACAAGGAAAATTGGATGAATCTTTTATTTTATTCAGTTTTTCTTGTTTTTTTTTATATAATCATATCACTCCAAGGAAGGCAGTTTACTGCCACTGGTGTGCAGGGGGTTACATAGGAGGAAAGTTATGAGAAAGAGAGTCAGGTTATAGGGGGTATCAGAAAGTGGGTAAGAGAAGGATGAGAATACTGATGAGAATGGAGTGGATGGTGAAAGGAGCATGAGCGAGAGAGAGGATGCAAGTTAGTGAGATAAGAGATAAGACTATTGATTTTACATTTAAATTCCTGGAGATTGTAGGTGTCGGGGAAGCAAGTAAACAGGAGGGAATTCCACAGGTGGGAAGTGCAAGAAAAGAAGCTGCTGGAGTAGAATTTGCATTTACATTTTATTGGTTTCACAGTAAAGTGTGGGACCTAGTTGCTAATCTTGTGGTGTGAGTAAATTCATATATAAGGGGTGCCAGTGAGCTAAATTCATTGGAGCAGAAGCTGCGAAAGTATTTGTAGAAGCCACATTGCGCCAGTGAGAAACTGACAGTATTTAAGCTGCCAAGTCGAGATTGATCAGATTACAGGTTCTCTGTCAGATTTTGTCAAGGTGGATAGCAGGAGCACCTGACCTGATATGGCAGCAGTATTCAATGCAGGGGCGGAGGGTAGACTTATATATATGCAGGATGGTTTCAGGCAGGAAAAACTTCCTGGCCCTACACAGAGAACTGACCTTCTTAGCAGCGGATTTAGCTATGGATTCTACATAGTCATTTCACTTGAGGTCTGTTGTGAGAGTTAACCCAAGTGTTTTGCTTTCAGGGAGACTAGCCTGATCCATAAATTTTTCTATTTAATGGGAGTAAAGGGGAGTGTAAATCTTTTCTTTAGTTTGTATTGTCCCAAGCACTTTTAGCCAATTCTTGAGCCATTTTGGAAGAGGTTTGTTGTTAATTGTTATCAATTTCTTTTTTTGGTTGTCTTTTAAGATGTATTGTGTGATACATAATATATATAGAGTAGTGTTTATTTTGTATTCCACAAAAAAACAAAAACCTTGGCTTAAATTCAAGTTTGTGTCTTTCTGTTTAAAAATATCTTATCTATTTAAAATAGCACATTGTTTCCATTGTTAATTAAAGTAAGATGTTTTATATAGAGTGATTCACTCACATCAAGATGTTTTTGGTTATGAGATTTATGATATCTATCTATCTATCTATCTATCTATCTATCTATCTATCTATATATATATATATATATAGATAGACAGATAGATAGATATACACAACCACATGGTGCAATGAGTAAATTATCAATATTTTATATTTTTAATTTTGTGCATCATGTTTGCTTTTGATTTTGTCAACTGTACAGTAGGGTTATTTGGGCATGTAGTGATATAATGTTTTTATAAACCATTATAAGAACAAAATTACAATATTAAGTTTTACTTAGTATCGAGCACTCTTTATAAAAGTAAATGCTCGAACAGTAAGTTTCCTACCTGTTCTTTCACTTTCTTACACTGTATAAATATAAATATATATATATATATATATAAATTTATGTATATAAACAAATAACAAGGAATGAAGAAAATAATTTCAATATTCAAAACATTAATTTAAAACAGTGTTCAATATAAAAATAGAGCAAGAAATATTTATTATTAAACATCTACAAACTACAAACTACTACAAATTTGTACTTTTTGTTTTGACATTGAAAGAACAGTGTATCATCAGGTAGTTAATAATGATGGTAATAAACTTTTTACTGAAGAAAATTAAAAAAAAACACCACTTCCTTTTATTTTTGGAAATCTTTTGCATGAGTTAAAAAGATATTAAAAAAGAGAGGGAAAAAGAAAAGAAAGAGGGTAGAAAAGATGAGAAATCAAGAAAAGGAGAAAAAGAGGAAAGGAAATGATACAGAGGAAATAGAAAGTAAAGAGGTAAATAGGTAAGAAAGTATTGAGAGGAAAGAGCCAATGAAAACAGCTAAGAGAGAGAAATTTTGAATTTATGCAGGAAGTGAATTGTAGACAGATATTGATATTGGTTACACGGTGTCTGGGCTCAAATCTTTTGACATTAAAAAAAAATTTCTATAAAGGAAAAGGAAAGAAAGAGGCGAAAACGTACAGAGGGAAGAAAGAGGAGAGGCAATAGAAAGAGAAATTTTAAATTTTGGACGCAAGTGAATTGCAGACAGATACAGACATTGGTTACATTGTTTCAAGCTAAATCCTTTGGTATTTTTTTTTAATGATGAAATCAGAAACAAAAACAGAGAAATTATTCATAAAACGTAAATTGGAGGATATTTAAAAACGTAACATTTCTCATTTCATTTTCTCATCTTTTCTACCTTCTTTCTTTTCTTTTTTCTCTTCTTTTTTAATATCTTTTTGACTCCTACAAAAATATGTCCAAAAATAAAAGGTAACGTTTTTTTTAAATAAATTTTTTTTTAATAAAACGTTTATTACCATCATTATTAACTACCTGATGATACATTGTTCTTTCAATGTTGAAACATAATGTACAGTTTTGTAGTAGTTTGTAGTTTGTACATGTTTTAAAGCAATAATTAATAATATGTATATATATATATCTATATATATATATATATATAGTGACATAAATTAATAAATATACATACAATGGTGCACACATGATGATTGCATTATGCATGAAACCATAGAAGCAAGATTGAGAAGAATAAGTGTCTGACACAGTATTGTTTGAAGGCATTATTACTCTTACATCTGTCACTTTACAAAAGTGATTTTACAAAACTTTTATGAAATCATCAGTCGATATTATCCAAGATAGATGGGAAATACTTTCTAAAAACTGAAACAATTTCAGTTATACACAATATACAATACTGTATAACAATTTTCTATGCATAGTTTAGATGTGGCACAAGCATGAAAAAATAGAGCACCTAGTGAGGATCAAACTCACTACTCAGTTATAATTAAACTAGCAAGACAAGTTTGCTAACCATTATACAATGTCAAAGCACCCAGAGATTTTCAAAGCATAGCTTAGATGAAGCACATGGCTGAAAGTATGGTGTATCTAGTGAGGATAAAACTCACTTCTTCTTCTTGTATATGCCCTGTCCCTTCAGGACGTAGGCGATCATGGTTCACCACGTCTCTCTATCCCTTGTGGCTCCTAGTATGCTTGCTCTTGTTACTCCTGGCAAACCTCGTTCCGTCATCCACCTGATTAGACCCTGCAAATATGTTATCCGCTGCCTTCCTCTGTCTCTCTTTCCTTCTATTTCGCCAGTCAGTATCAGGTTCTCCAAGCTCTCCTTCCTCATTGAGTATCCCAGGAACTATCTCTTCCTGATGCTCAGTATTAATGTCCTTTCGTTGCCATTCTTTCCAACACCTCATCGTTGCTTGCATGCTCGGTCCACGATATCTGCAGCATCCTTCTGTAGAACCACATTTCTGCTGCTTCCAGTTTTGTCCTCATTTTCAATGATATTGTCCAGCATTCTCTGCCGTATTGAAGAACTGACATCACATAGCAATCCAGCACTCTTCTCTTTGTTTCTAGTGAAATTTTCCTGTGTGTTAGTACTTTACTCAGCTTCTGGAATGTGTCTTTTGCCATGCCAATTCGCCTTCGGATCTCTGTGTCGCACTTTCCATCTCCTGTTAGAACACTTCCTAGGTATTTAAATTTTTGTACTTGCTTTATTCTGGTATCGCCCACCTGTATTTGGCATTTGGGGTTGCACCTTTTGCTGATGACCATGCATTCAGTTTTCTTAAAGTTTATTTGTAGTCCTTTTTTGTCACTCTCGACCGCTACCTTCTGTAGGAGGTCTTGTAGTTTCCTTTTCGTGTCTGCAATCAGCACTGTATCATCTGCATACCTTATGTTGTTCAAGTTGTGGCCTCCAATAACAAATCCTGGCATGTCATCTAGGGTCCTCAAAATATTCTCGCTGTACAGGTTGAACAAATCCGGTGAAAAGACACATCCTTGTCTTACGCCTCTTTCTATCTTTGTAAATCTACTGAGATCGTTACCTGTCCGTATGCATGCCGTTTGCTGCCAGTAGAGATTCTTGATTACTGAGCATCTCCATCAATTCTTTGTGTCGTATCTTGACGAATGCCTTCGCATAGTCAATGAAACATAGGGACAAGTCTTCATTTGTATTGCCCTTTCGGAGAGCATCCTAATCATGAATATGGCATTCCTTGTTCCAGTGTCTTTGACAACCCGCACTGTTCCTGCCCTATCTCTGGCCTGATTCTGCTTCTAGCTCTATTCATCAGGATTCTGACAATCAGTTTTGTAATGTGACTCATTAAGCTGATAGTTCTGTGTAGTTCACACTTGTTTACCCCTGGCTTCTTTGGCAGTGCTATAAATATCAACTTGCATAGGTCATCTGGTATTTTTTATTTTTTTATATTTTTATTTTTATTTTTTTTTTAATCATTTCACCCCAAGCAAGGCATTCCACCGCCACCATTGTGCTTGGGGCTACATAGGGGAAGGTAAATAGAAAGAGTGGTTAGATATAGGAAATGTCAGAAGGGAGGTGATAGATAGTTGGGAGGATGGGAAGAGTGTTTGAAAGAATGGAAGCAAGTCAGTGTGTTAGGAGGTGTCTATTGATGTTACATTTAAACTCCTGGAGATTGTAGCCATCGGGGAAGCAATCATGTGGAAGGGATTTCCACAGTCGGGAACTGCGAGAAAAGAAACTGTTGGAGTAGAAGTTGCGGTTGCATTTTATCGGTTTCACTGTAAAAGGGTGGGATCTATTTGCTAATCTAGTATCTCATGCAAATTTGAACCTAGGGGGCACCAGTGATCTAAGTTCATCGGAGCAGAAGCCATGAAATTATTTATAGATGAGACACAGGGAAGCCACGTCACGCCGGTGAGAGAGAGACTGCAGGCAGTCTGCCAAGTCAGTATCGATCACATTACAGACCCTCCGCTGTACCTTGTCGAGAAGCGTAAGGAGAATAGCAGGGGCACCCGACCAGATATGGCAACAGTATTCAATGCACGGGCAGATGGTAGATTTATAAATGTGCAGGATAGATTCAGATGGAAAAAACCTCCGGGCTCTGCACAGAGAATTGACTTTCATAGTAGCGGATTTAGCAATGGATTCGATATAGTCATTCCACTTGAGGTCCACTGAAAGTGTGAGACCAAGGAGGCGTAGTGTTTTACTCTCTGGGAGGCAAGCCTGGTCCATGCTAATGGGAGGTAGGTGCGGTTGTCTATGATAGTTAATTGATAGTAGCTTCATTTTAGAGGCATTAAAATTTACGAGCCATTTCTTACCCCAGTCCACTACAGATTGGAGGTCCTTTCCAAGCTTGGCTGCAAGGTTAGCTTTGTCGCCCACACCAGATTTTTGATCGAGGCGAGAGTAAACTGTGGTGTCATCGGTGTACATACCTACTTGGGATATTATGGTATCGAGGAGATCATTAATGTAGATCAGAAAGAGTGTAGGACCTAGGATAGAGCCTTGAGGGACACCCGCATTCGTATGGTAGCTCTGGGAGGCATGTCCGTTTAATACCACTTTCAATGTGCGGTTAGATAGGAATGACTGGATTAGTTCAAACAATTGTCCAGCTATACCATAGCTCTGCAGTTTGCAAAGAAGACCCACATGCCAAACTCTGTCGAACGCTTTAGAGATATCCAAGTATTATTCTAGTGCTATAAATTTTGTTTATTATGTCGGTAATTTTTTCTATGCCATATTCTTCTAAGGCTATCAGCAGCTCTATCACTATGCCGTCTGGACCAGCTACTTTGTTTCTGTTCATTTTGGCCATTGCAGTTTCCACTTTGGATTTTAGTATTTCTAGTCCATCCACCTCCTTGTGTATTCTCGGTTGTTCTCTCCTGTCGCAAAAAAGATCCTTTATATATTTTTCCCATCGCTGGAGTATTTCCTCTTTCTCCAATATGATTGTTCCATCCTTGGATTTTATGCATCCTGTTGAGGAGCAGGTTTTTTGTCCTGTCAGTTCTCTTATCTCTTTATGCATCTCTGCTTTATTGGTCCTGCTCAGTCTCTCTACTTCTGCGCATTTGTTGTTGAGCCATTCCTCTTTGGCTTTTCTGCATTTGTTCCTTATCTCCCTGTGAAGTTTCTTGTGCTCTGCTCCATGTCCTGGCATTATTTTTTGTCTCCTTTGCATCATGTGAAGAATCTCTTTGGTCATCCACTCGTTTTTTCTTCTGCATCTGCTTTCCTTTGGGGCTATGTTGTTTGCTGAGGTCACCATCGCTTCCTTTAGTGAATCCCATTTTGAGTGCCCTTTTCCAATTTGTTCTTCATATTTCTTTCTCATGCTGTTATTGTATTCTTTCTGCAGGGTGAGGTCATTCACAAGCATGTCGTATTGCAGCCTTGGTGATGTGCTGGGCTTCTTCAGTCTTTGGAGTTTCATTCTTATTTTGCAGATGACTGAGACGTGGTAACTTCTGCAGTCGGCACCTGGATAAAACTCACTACACAGTCATAATTGCTCTAGTGAGACAAGCTTGATAACCATTACACCACATTAAAGTATCCTCAACCATTTTGTATATATCAGTAACACTGGCCATAATTTCTGACCACTGATTACACTGGTCAAAAAAAAAAAAAAATTGAAATGGTGTCAAGACACCAGACATTTTTTTTGGCTAATGTGAGGGAACTAAGTTTGAAAATGACATTTCTTTTTTCTGGTTAGATACTAATTTTACTATACAGAAATGCTTCATTTTTGGAAAAAAAAGCATTTTTTTTCATTTGTTTTTTGTATAGATGATATTGATGGCAAGTAAAATTATAGAAACATTTCAGTTCATATTTAAACCAACAAATATTGGTCTACTTATTGAGAAATACTATTTTTTCAATAACAATCAAACTTTAAATGTTTAAAAATAGCACGATTGAATATACAAAGACCAACAAGTATTTTCATCAAATCATTTACTAAACTAACAGCAGAAATAACATAAGAACTATGGATAGAATGTTACCTTTGTAAGAACACAAAAGTAACATTCTATCCATAGTTCTTATGTTCACATAAGCTAAGTTCACTTATGCTAACAGGTTTTTTTGTTGAGCTTAGAGGTCAAAAGTTCTGCTGATTGTTTGCTTAGATTCAAGTCTTGAACCAAGTCATTCAGCTAATTTTGGTTAAATGGCTCTAGCACGGTTTCATGAATATAGTCAGGACTGTTTGCTGCATTTCTCATTTACATCAGCATCAGACTCATCACTTTCAACAAGTTTCAACAAGTTTTTGTAAAAAACTGGGATTGACAAATCATCTGAATTTTATAGTGGCTACTAACACTATTTATTTTGGTGATAAACTGGAAAAATTTGTTATTTCTATTTTAAACTTTTAAACTCAAAAACAATTCTTTTCTTATAAGAATAGTTTATTTCAGGTGGCTGACATAAATTGCGTGGCTTACCTGAAAATTGATGGGTTTCTATGACTTTATTTACTAAATATCACAATCATTGATCTTTTTTCCAAAAATGAGAAATTTCAGTACAACAAAAATGGTAGCTAACCATGAAAATATAAAGCCATTTTTGGAATTGGCATCATCAAATTAACTAAAAAACGTGTTTTGTTTCTTGGCACCAAAAATCATGTTGACCAGTGTTATTCTCAATTTCCAATGCCAAACAAACAGATTAGGTACTAAAACTGATTCAAGCAGACTTTAAAATAAAAATTCTAAAATGTTATGCTTAAATCATTAAATTCAATTTTTAAGTGCTAATGTTTCCATTATAATTTTCATTCATTGAGAGTTCTATGAATGTTATTCATATTATTAAATCAAGTCTAACAACATGCACTATAAGAAAGAGTCCTGGGTATGACAATAAACTGCACCGAGCAAAAAGGCCTCTGATTGGGAGGTTGTGAGGAGCATGGAACCACTTCTTAATTGCTGTTATTTTCAGGTCTACTCTGACCTGGGGTGATAGCACCTGTTAGGGTTCCAACTATGGGCAAATAGTTTATTCCCAAACTGGGGTCAAAACACTATGAAAGTATAAAAATAGACTTTTTGATGGAAAAGCTTTTTTATCGTAACACATTTTTTAAGGAAAAAAAATTATTACCATAATACATTTTTGAATACAAAACTAGAAGATATCTTCAGTTTTCTAAAATAAGAAAAATAATAATGAAAAATAAATTTTCTCTTCCGCAAATTTACTTATAAAAGAAAAAGTATTTTTTTTTTTTTTTCACTTAGCACTTTTGTTAAACGAAACACATGTTTTTAAACTATTTTTCTATTCTTAACCATTTTCTATTCTTAATCTATTATAATACATATTTTACAAGTCCACCTTAATATACGCCTAGTTATCGTGTCACACGTGTGAATGTGCTCGTTATAATTGTTTTAGAATTTGAAATTTTTCTGTTGTAGTTATGAAATTTTTTTGTAAAACAAGTGTTTCAATATAAGTGAGTTAAGTTGAAATTGGGTGTGCATTGTGGTGCAGTGGATATCAGCTTGGAATGAAAAATTGGAGAGCTGAGTTCAAATTCCAGTTGAACTCCTTGCATTCACTTACATGCAAGTACTCTTAGGAAAGGTACGAATCCATCTCTTATTCCTCCAGCTATGGGTTAAATAGCAGAACAGATTGGTTAGTAACTAGTCTATCAAAGAAAGTAATAGCAACCTACTGCCGGAAAACCTGTCCAGTCAGTCATGTCTTATTCAAGACATGACTGCCCATTTGTGTATCACGTATGGCACTTAACTGACTGACTAATGTGGAAATTGGTAGAAATGTGGTATGGCATTAAATGTTATATGCACTTTAATATGTTGTTGCTACATTTATAGTAAATTTTGTTGAGTGTTGATTGAGTGAATTCCTTGATGAATTTCATCTTAACATCAAGAAACTGATTAGACAACTGGAAAGGATCAGTATAAAAATAAGAGACACCATATGTCTATATTATTCAATTAAACACACACATATAGATTTATGATGATACTTAGTGACAAGATTGCTGTTTTTTCAGTGGTTTACTGATAAAAAGATATTTTGACAAGCAGGTTTTTTGTCATAAAGTGCTTAATATTGAGATATAGATAGAGGATTAATGTGGAGAAGTTTATCACATAACTGAGCTGAGTTATGCTACCTTCAAAGTTTCGGCACCTTTTTGATGTCTTTACTCTTCAGGGCTTCAGCAGATGATAACAACTTCTGAGGAGTGAAGATATCATGAGGCTCTAGAGCCCAATCTGCTCTGCTATTTAATCCATAGCTGGAGGAAAACAGTAGATTTATACCTTTCCCAAGGGTACTTGTGTGTAAGTGAATGAAACAAATTTGACTGGAATTTGAACTCAGGTGTTCGATTTCTCATTTCTAACCAATATCCATTGCACAACAATGTGAATGACTTATTGCTTTCTCATTCCTTGCTGATACCCATTACACCACAATGTGAATAACTTATTATTATCTCATTTCTAGACGATATCCATTGCACCACAATGTGAATAACTTATTATTATCTCATTTCTAGACGATATCCATTGCACCACAATGTGAATAACTTAATAATTATTTTCTCATTTCTAGCCGATATCCATTGCACCAAAATTAATCATTTTCACTCACAAATCAGAAGAAGGATTTGCAGTTTAATCAACTGACATGTTGACTGTAGTCACTTTCTCACTGTCATGACATGGCTCCCCTCTGTCATTTCTACAAATGATTTCATGGTAACTGCTATGACGATTTTTCTTTTTTTGGTGCTCTAATCACATGAATTAATGTATGCTACTGGATTTGCATCTAGATTGCACCCTTTTACTATTGAAATGGTTAAGTGTTACTTCTACTCAAACAGTTTCTTTTCTTGCATTTCTTACCTTTGGAACTCACTCTGATTTACTTTCTTCCCAGACAGCTACAATCTCCAAAAATTGAAATGCAATGTCAGTTGCCATCTTCTATCTTCTTGAATCCTGTTCATCCTTTATCCTTTCTTCAATACCCTCTGTACCAAGGTTTTCTCTCACTTTAACCCCCTGTGCACTAGTAGCGATCTCACCTTGCTTGGGGTGAAACGATTAGCATTTAAATTTAACAATATAGCTAAATTCATCATTATTCTACTTCACTCTACATTATTTACTTACACATAGACAATGCATGTTGCCTATGTGACAATGGTGGAATGTAAAAGCAATATGAGCATCATGATAAAAAAATGTCATCTTCTCTCAGAATGTAGGTAGTCATGGCTCTCCACAGATTGCTTTTTCTTTATTATTTGTGAATTGTTATGCCTTCTTGGGAAAGATAGTGGAGTGTTTTCCCGTTGCCTTCTCCACAGTTTGGAATTCAGAGTTTTCCTTCTCTTAGATTGGTTGTCACACTAAGATAAAGAGCCCAGTCTACTCTGCTATTTAAAAATCAGGTCATGCTTTCCCAAAGGCATTTGTGTGAATG
Organism: Ascarosepion bandense; assembly: GCA_037127315.1. Classification (NCBI taxonomy): domain Eukaryota; kingdom Metazoa; phylum Mollusca; class Cephalopoda; order Sepiida; family Sepiidae; genus Ascarosepion; species Ascarosepion bandense. The sequence goes on from JBBBDQ010030368.1 coordinate 320,108, forward strand.
TGAATACAGCAAGCTTATATTGGAATTTGAAATTGGTTTGTCAATTGTGATGACAAATAAGAAAAACAAATTGAAAGAAAAATTAATTAAACCTTAAAGACAATTCATTATTTAGAGACAAGTTAAGTCTGGTTATTGTGAAAACATTTCAGTTGTTTTTTGTTAACCTTTCTCAGGTGTATGTTATATTTGGTGACACCCAAGGATTTTTCAGGGAAATAATTTTTTCTTAACTTTTGTTTATCCACTAAGAACACTTTACTGATTTGAGAGGCAGATTCAAGCTAACTTTTTAATATATTTAGAAAATTTCAGACTGTATGCATCAAAAACATCAAATCAAATGCATGTTTTTTATGTAGTTGATCTTGAAATAGATTCTATTATTGTTACTTATTGGAAAAGATTTCAAAATGTCTTGTGTTTTGTTTCGTTATTTTAATAAAAATTTATTCAAAGAATTGCTGTCCATTTGGTACTTATTTCTATACTCATTTTGTTTAGGAGATTTTTTAGATAAATCCTAATTGCCACTTCCTTCATTTTATGTACTTTCAACTGTGGCAGTTTGTCTTACGTGAACCTCATTCCACAGAGAATATGCTTTGTTTTTAGACTTCCCTTGAATGACAGCTTTTGATCTTTATAGACTAACTAGTTTTTCCTAAATACAGCACAACTGCTTTAAGTGCTGCTATTGTTATTTTAGTCCTTTTTTTCTTCATACAAAAATCTGACTTTTATAAGATGGTTGTATTGTTTGTTTTTGTTTATAAAATCTTTGTGCTATAGACGTTTGCTTTTTTCAAGCATACATCTTTTATAGAAAGGACTATTGTTGTTTTCTGATTAGTCTCCTCAGAATCAATTTGCTAATATCTCAGTGCATTAACTGGTGAATAGTTATTTCTTTGGTAGGGAGTCAATGTATTCTGTAAATTGGTATGGGTCAATATTCATTAGTTTTAGTTGATGTTGCAGGCAATGAAAGTTCCTTTCTATATACTGTATGAATGATAAGAGGTAAAATGTTAGTATAGTTCTATTCATGATATATTCAAACGCAATACAGAAATAGTCACAAGGGCATCAAACAAGACAAGTTAATTGTTGGATTTATTTTCAATGATGAACTTTATTAATATTTTTCACTGAAGCATGTCAAGCTTAATTACAATAATTTTAGGCAAGTCAACATCTTGATATTTATTATTGGTGCTATACAAATAAAATTACATACCTTCTAAAAAATAAATACCTAAGGTTTAATATGCATCTTAAAAATGAAAAATCTTTCTTGAAGCTTTTATTTTATTTGTAATTCCAAGATAATAGATTAAATCTAATATTCCCAATAATCTTTACTCTATTTCAAACCAAATTTAAACACAACATAATTTACTTTATTAAAAAATATTTCAAAAATAAAATATACTTTTCTGGAAATTTATTTGAGGAAGATTAAATGATTTAAAGTTCAATTAATCTGAATTAAAACAAATATTATTTACTTTAAGTTTAAAATATCATAGTAAAGCATTTTTTAACAAAGAGATGAATGTTTTATGAGGTGTTGATTTTTTATTGATAACCTGAAGACTGCAAGATTTAGGTAAGGGGAAAATAATTTTTTAAGTGTCAAATAATATTAAAAATTTGAAATGTTTTAAACTTTTAATATTTTATTCAAGTTTAGGTACTTTAACTTATAAAGATTCTTGCTGAGGAAATATTAGAAAATTACAAATAAATTTTAAATTAACTATACATTCTTATTTTCTGATAATTTTATGTATGGACGTCTACATTTACCCAAAATCAGCACATTCCTACACATACAAAATTTTTTTTAAATGGGTGGGGTTGCTGAATTGTAGTAAGTTTTTTTACTTAATAACAATATCTGCTAAATATAAATTAGTATAAAATTTTAAAAGAGTTAAAAAATTGTAAATTATAATAAACAATTTTTTTTAAAATGAAAACAATTCTTGTAATTATTCATCAAAATATTTTAAACAAATCAAAATATCTTAAGTAAATCATGTCTTATTTATAAAAGCAGTTAAAAGCTTTTCTAATTAAATAATGTCTTAAAGCACATTTTTTATTTCATGATTTAGACTAGATTCAGGGAGACTTGTTTGACAAAAAAATTCATGATTTAAATTCTTCAAAGACATAACTTATATAAACACCAAGTACAACACAAGCTAATTTTGGGAAATTTGAGAAATTTTATGAAATTAAATCTGTGAGGAGTAAAAGACGTAAAAGAATTTTTACCAAGATTTTATAAAAAGACCCATTTTAATTTATTTCTGAATAAGTTCTGAAAGTTTCATTAAATTCCAATAATTATTTGAATTTTGCAGAAATTTTCAAATCTTTTCCCTGCAAAAAGATGTTCAAACTTTCCTTACTCATTTATGGTCACCTGTTGACACAAACATATCTGAAAAAATCAATCAAAATTTCAAAGATTCTGAAAAAGATTAAAAAATATAATTTAGTAATAATAAATCCTTTTAATAATAACAAAGATTTTGATGATAAAATTTTGCTTGGGACATTTTTTATCATGTATGCACATTTTCCAGCAAATCTTTAAAGGTATCTACTTTATGTATGTGTGTTGTGCTGCAGTAGATGTGCATTGTGGAGCAGTGGATATCAACTCAGAATGACAAATCGGGGAGCCTAGTTCAAAATTCCAGTTTAATTTCTCACATTCACTTACGCACAAATACTCTTGCGAAAGATATTAATCCATCACTTCTCTCCAGTTATGGATTAAATAATAGAACAGATTAGGTTTTATAGCCTTGGCTGGCAATCAGTCTACCACAGAAAGCCATGGCAACCTACTGCAGGATAATCTTCTGCCCAGTAAATCATGTCTCGAAAGAGACATGATCACCTAAAGCATGTACCACTTTATGTATGCCAATGTTATCTCAAGTAATGGCCATTCCTGAATTATACATTAGAAAAACTCTGGCATCTGTGAGAAATAAAAGCTCAAACCAAGCATGAAGAAAAAAAAATTATTATCTAAATCTGTGTTGCTATCAAGAACAAAGATTCAAATATGACTTTAAATTTACAAGACAAACATTTTTTTATAACGTTAGTTTTTCTATAATATTATTGTGAAAGGAACTTTTGGTAACTCCCTATTAGTGAGTTAAAATATTTTGGTATCTTTGTGTAAATTTAATGTACTAAATGAATTTTTAAATAATACACAATATTGATCTTGGAATAACTCTCTTTAGTAACTCACTCAGAAATAATCTCTTCAATGATGCACAAATCTGGAATGATACACAGCACAGAACGCACTCAGATTTATATACTAAATATTTATGGTCACATGATCCCAGTAACACAATTCATTTAACAGTTATGTTTGCTGCCTGGAGTTCGGACATGCATGTTGGTATTGACAGTTTTTTCCTACATAACATATTTATTTTAAGTTTTTCAATAAATATTAAACATAATCTATTGTGCATATTTATAAGTACCATTCTTACATGCTTTGAATATTGCTGGAAAATCTGGTCTGGTTCTCCTGTTATATATTTAGAAATTCCTGCTAAAATCCAAAGGATCTGTAATACTATTGGTTCTGACATAGCATCTCGGCTTGTCACTTTCACATTGCTGCAATGTAGCTTCCCTGTGCCTTTTCTATAAATACTTTCATGGTAATTTCAATTTGATGTCAAAGTATATAAACTTGATCTAAGAAGAAATTGTTCTAAATGTGTTTATTAGTTGAAGTGTCATACATAAGAAAGGAATACATGTAGCATGTAGAATCTTGTTTTCTCAAACAATAAAATGTCACTTTATTTATGTTATTTAGGTTATGTTACATAAATTTAATTATTCCAGAAAGCAGAAAATATTTAATATGACATAGATTTTTTTAATTATCAAAAGTATGGAGGTCATTTTGTTAAACCTTGTGACAATTTAAAAAATCCACTGGATAGTTCATTATGTTTTTTATGCTATTTGTTTAATGTTAAACTTGTAGAACTTCTTTAACAACTACTTTTGTTAGTTTCCAAAATCCATAACTTTAATATGAAAAGAAAGCATAGGATTATATTGTTAACTGCATTTTTGAATAATTATTGTTATTTTTATTGAGCATTTTTGTAAAAGTTAAAATCACTTTCTGATTGGTTAAAACAGGTATTTTTCTCCTCTTCAGTTAAGTGCCATACATGATACACACTTTGGGGGATCATGTCTTGTAAGAGTCATGACTGACTGGACAGAAGATTATGTTGCAGTAGGTTGCCATTACTTTCTGCAGTAGACTGGTTGCCAGCCAAGGCTATACAACCCAATCTGTCCTGTTATTTGGCCCATAACTGGAGGGAAAAGATGAATTAATACCTTTCCCAAGTGTATTTGTGAATAAGTGAATACAATGAATTCAACTGGAATTCAAACTCGGCTCCCCAATTTCTCATTCTGAGCTGATATCCACTGAACCACAAAGCACATCCTCTTACTGATCAATAAAAAAAATTGATTAAGAGTATTAGCTACATCTGTTAATTAGTTAATTATTGGATATCACTAACAATTCTCTTGCTAAAATGTTTCTCAATAATTATCAGTCATTTGTTAAGTGCCATACTTGATATATGCTTGGATGATCATGTCTCTTTCGAGACATGTCTAACTGGACAGAAAATTTGTGGTAGACTGGCTGCCAACCAAGGCTATAAAATGAAATCTGTTCTGCTATTTAAACCATAGCTGGAGGGAAAAGAGATGGATTGATACTTTTCCCAAGTGTATTTGCACTTAAGTGAATACAATGAATTCAACTAGAACTTGAACTCAGCTCTCTAATTTCTTGTTCCGAGCTGATACCTACTACCCCACATTGCACAACTAATAATTATAGGTTACTAGTGATACAGCACTAACTTTTGGTTCCAGATTAAGTTGGATTGTATCAATTCCTGGAACACACTAACTAGCTAAGAAATTGTTAAGCAGTTTAATTGCACTCCCCAATTAACCTGAATTACTGTTCTGCACTCATGGATAAATGAAAATCAAAATTATTGCTTGAATACATACTTGTCTTTGATTCTCTAAAGTGTTTTCATGCAGAGATAGACAACTATTACAATGTCTTGAAAATGGCTGCCTCTATTTCAATATAGCATACAAAGTTTGTAGCAATATACAGTTCTATAAGCTGTGAGTTTGATGAACAAAGCCTTAATTGGGCAAGACAGCTCAATGAACACTTGGGTGATTCTTATCTGAATCTTGTTTCAACCCAAATATTTTGATCTGGGACTTGTAAACAATAACTTTTTTCTAATTAAGCTGGCCGAAAAGATGAGTTCAACCTTTATAAAGAGGAACTGTTTGCTTTTTAATCAGTTCCCATTGACAAACACTACAATGGAAAACCCTATTTGACACTCTTCACTTTTCTCATTACCAAAATCTAGTAGCAGTCATCATTTCTCACTGTTGAATGAAGTAGAGTTTTTTTTTATCATTTCATCCCAAGCAAAGCAATAAAGCTACTAGGATGCAAGGAGTTACTGAGAATATGAAAAAAAATGTTATTATGGAGAGATGAAAATAAAAGAATAAGAATTAAGAAGGCGGAAGATATCAATTAACATTGCATTTGAGTTTTTGAAGATCAACATTGACTGGGAAACAAGAAACCAAAAGAGTGTTCTACAAGTAAGAAGTGCAATAAAAGAAAATGTTAACATAGAATTTGTAGTTACAACTATACTCATTTCAACTGTAAATTGATGAGATTTTACTACCAATCAAGTACTTTGCTAAAATTCATAAAGTCTAAGTACCATGACAGAAAGTTCCTCAAAACAATTACCATGAAAGTATTTATAGAAAATACAGAGAGAAGCTACATTACAGCATCAGGAAAGCAATTGAAGCTGAGATGCCAGATCAGAACCAATAATATTGCATTTTCTTTTTGGATTTCATTGAGAATATCTAAATATATAGCAGGAGCACCCCACCAGATGTGCTAGCAATATTCAAATGGTAAACTTATAGATAAGTAAAATAGATCTGGCAAAAAAAATTATCAAGCAGAACAGTAAACAAACTTTCTTAGCTACAGACTTTGTAATTGATTCAATATACTCTTTCTTGATGTCAGCTAAAAACACCTAAAAATTAGTCCAAGAATATGCAATGAGTCATTCTTTTAGAGGTTAGCATCAACCATATTGATGCAAGATAAAAAGGGTTCTCTCAGATGATTAAAAGAGAGCGGTTTCTTTTTTGAAGCAATAAAATTAATAAGCTACTTCTTGCCCCATTCAGATTGTAGGTCATTTTTGAGATCATCTGCTAATTTGACCATATCAAACTGATCTGACTTACAATTAAGACAGGAGTAAATAGTTATTATCAACATAGAGTATATATAAATAAACCTAGATTATCTCTCAACTGTTTTTGCTGTCTGTGATATTTCAATAGCAAGGTCAGTTTTTGATGATACCACTTGTCTTGTATCAAGCCAATGTGATTTGATAAGAAGTCTAAAACCTAACCTAGTCCTGATCAATGGAAATAACACTACAAGTTGAACTGCTACCAAAACAACACTAAAATCAGAGTTACATCAGAAAAGGGTTATACTTGTTTGCTGGTGGGAAATGTGATGCATTGTCTATTGTAAACTGTTTGATCTTGTTATAATGGAACATCCTATAACCCCTGACAGTTGACTCGCCGAAGAGATATAGAAGTAAGGAAGTATGAGACAATTCGACTTTTGCTCCCATTTCATCTTGACTTACCATTTTATTGAACTCTCTGTTAAATGTACTTTTCCGTACAATAAACTCTGTTATTTGTTTACCCTTTACGTGTTGTGTAAATCTTTCCACTTGGAATTTACCTTGTTATTTATATGGTACTCATGATATAACAGATCTGAACATGACTACAACTACTGGTAAGTGTGGCTGATAAAATCAGTGAAAATTCCAATAAGAATTCCAGCCAACATTGCAAAGGAAATGATTTCAGTTTAGTTAGAAACCCCTGCTGTTTTATTTACCTTATTCTGAAATCGGGGGGAGGGCTTCAATTAACACTTTTTTGCAGAAATTTCTTAATAATCAATAATTTTCAAATAATATCTCAAAATCAAACTACAAATCAATTTCAATTTAAAATATCTTATACTATAAAAGAATTTATCTACACAGTAACTTTTTGTTTAATAAATTTTACTTAATACAAGGCATTAAAAGTAGAGAATTAGATTTGAAATGGTAAGGCTGAATGATATGTGTGATATTCATGAAAGAGAAAGTGGTAAGATGTGAAAATTATGAGGCTGAGGAGGATAGATAATGACTGAATCTTGACTTGAACAGGTAAAAATTGAAAAGTTCAGGGAAACACTCATGCAGGAGTCTCTTTCAAAAAGTGACATTTTTTTGCAAAAAACTTGTTTAATGTGATTAGGAATATTAGCAGTCATGTTGAATAATTGTAGTTTGTTTCTTTTTTACTAATAATTTTTTTGACTACATGATATAAGTAATAACATTCTTTCTAGTATCACAAGTACTGCTATGTTATCAGAAAACTTAAACTTATTTTGACTGCAATATGAGTATATATTTTTTATAGATTTGTTATCTGAGTAATTCTAACTGAAAATGATGGTAGATATATTTTAGTTGTCACAAGTCTCCCTGTGATAATTATTCAGATGCTTTATTTCTGTTGAGTTATCTTTTTTTTTTGCCACGTTCATTCTGCTGAGAGCAAAACCATGTCCCCTGCCAATTAAAATCTCTTCAGTTAACAGGTCTAATCTCTCAATTAGTTTGAGAATCACTTCTGCCCTTCATTCATATACTGAACTGCCCTTCATTTTCTTTAACAACCCAGTTTTTGTATTCATAGACTAATTACTAGAGTTCATTTGTACAAAAATAATATTAATGATAGATATTATTACTACTGATCAATAATAATAATCTTTGAGACATTATCATACATACTAACATGCAATTGAAGGGTAATAGACCAGACATGGTTTAAAGACTACAAAATTATATATGTTAATGCTATCAAATAAAAATATCTGTTGAGTCTCATATGTTGAGCCTCATATGTGTTGCAATAGTCATGATGTATTTCAGGGTGTAGTGATAGATGTAATGTAGTTCTCCTTGTCAAGTGTGATGTAATGGATTGCTGCCTGGCCTGTCAGCTATTTACTACTTAAATAGTGCCGGACTAATTTGCATGGGATACTACACTCTCCCCGAACTGTAGTGGTTGTACTCCCTTGTTTTCCTGCTACTTCTTCTAATTATTTTGTCTTATACTGTCCTTCTGTTCACTTTTCTTGTTGTCTGTTCAATGGCAACCTCAGTCATTCTTTATCCTCTGCCTCATACTCATTTGTTTTTTCACCTTGACTTAATTCCATATCCTGTTCAATCTCACTTCTGCAATTCTCTGCCTCTCCCTGCTCCTACACTTCCATTCTCTGCTCTGACACATTATTGCACCTTCCTACCTTTCCACATTCTTGATCTTTCATTTCCATATCCTCCAGTACATTCCTACTTCTAAACTAGTCAGCATGCCTAAAAATACACTGCTTTTTTTTTCAATTATGGCTGTGTTGTTTCCTTTTTGTAACAGGAAATTCAATTTTTTAACTCTTGCCAATGTGCAAAAGTTTTCATCTACACTTCAACATGTGTCCAACAAATCCAAAGATCCCATCGGCAATGCTATTTTTGAGTCACATGTGTTGGAATATCTGTGACATATTGTTGCATGTGGCAATTGATGTGATATAGCTTTCCTTGTTAAGTGATGCAGTGGATTGCTGCGCAGCCTGTCTGCTACTTTCCTCTTGTGCTAGGCTAATTTGCATGGGATACTACAATAACAGATATTGAAACTGAAAAAAAAAAAATGGCACCTTAAAATACTGTTATACCTATAATAATTGTAATCCTGTGTATGATAAAAAAGTACAAACAAGAACATTAGCAAGATAACAGCATCTGTTTACAAGAGATTTAAAA
>JBBBDQ010030371.1:2500-37500 GCA_037127315.1 Ascarosepion bandense
GGTTTAAAGCTGTTTTGTTTCCGATTGAAAATAATTTTAAAAAATGGCTTAATTTTTGTTTGAATCGAATTCACTCTGAAGCAAAGCAGTAAAACCATTAAGACGCAAGGGGTTACTGGGTGTGAAAGAATTATAAAACAGAAAAATTATTACGCAGCGAGAATAAGGGAAAATTAATCTGGAAGAGAGATAACTGTCATGTACAAAGACGTATAAACGCCGACACGTGTGGCTGAACACTGATCGCCAGATCAAAAATAATACTCGGAAAATGGATTATTTCACTGGCGATCAGTGACCACTAAAATAATCATATAAGCACCAGACAGCAGTCTGGGGTGGATAAGCGAATCGTGATGGCCGAATAACGAGTATTCTATGAGAAAGAAACAATTTTTGGCCATTCTTAAACGTTCAGCGAATACCAAATCTATCGAGTGACCTAATTGCGAATCTACCGTAGATCAATCGTATTACTAGTAACTCACTAAATATACCAAGATGTACAACCGTGTAATACAAACAAACGAGAATTCAGCAATAATGATTGACAATGCATTTAAATTTTTGCAGTTGACTGGAAAGCATGGGCCCGGAAGAGTGTCCACAAGTGCGAAGTGCGAGAGAAGAAACTGTTAGCATAGGACTTACGGTTACATCTAGCCTATTCAACTGTAAATTGATGAGACCTTGCTGCTAATCTAGTACTGCACTAAAATTTATAAAGTCTACGTCTTTTCATCAAAAGAATTACAATGTAAATATTTATAGAAAAGACAGAACAAAGCTACATTAAGGTGATGGGAAAGTGACTGAAGCCGAGATGCTAGGCCAGGCCAGGGCTAATAATATTGCTGATTATTTTTTGAATTGTTTCAAGAGTCTCTGGATAAACAGTAAGGGCATCTGACCTTATATGACAGCAATATTCAAAGCATGAATGAGTATACAGAACATCTACTCAAATATGGGCATCCGTTAAATGTAACATTTAAAGTAATAAAAATCTGTTGGATCAATAATTTACTGTGTAGTAAATAAGACAACCACACCAACACAAATTAACTATACAAGGTGTATTAATTAAGATTTCGTTGAGAGAGTTCCGCCGAGAACTCACCTGATCGGACTCTCTGCCTCCGGGCGGAGACAAATTTAAGCCGAAAGGCAGAGTCTCGTCTGGAGAAAAATAGGCAGCTATTTGACCCTGCTTTGTGCAGAGTCTACGGGATATTTTTGATTGTGCTTCAGGGCTCGGAATCCCACAACAAAAATGGCCTTGTGCCGTATTCTGCCTCAGTGGGGAGGTAGATAAACACCGAGAGTTTTGCCGCGAACTCACCTGATCGGACTCTCTGCCTCTGGGCGGAGAGGATCTCAGACGAATTTCAGCCGAAAGGCAGAGTCTCGTCTTAAGAAAATAGACAGTTGCTCAAGCCTACGTTGTACAAGGTTTACGGGAAATATCTGCCTGGACTTAGAGGCCCAGTGTTTCTGCTATAAAATGGCCTTGTGCCTCATCCAGCCTCAATGGGGAGGTAGATAAACATCGAGAGTTCTGACAAAGTGTTCATTAGAGTACTATTGAACTGAGCCAATACATATTAAAACCGTTAAGCGATTTATAACAGTGACAAAGAGGAATCGAGATTTATACAGAGTAAAAAAAAAATACCTCTTTTGCTGCGGGGCACATAATAACATTGACGACGAGAAATTAGGACCACGTTTGGGTAATTTTTTTCTTTGATGTGCGTAAAGAGTAAAAGAATATTCACTGCTGATAGCGAACAAACAACGCATTTTTGGCCATTCCTGAACATCTTTCTTCTCTAATCTTCTCCAAAGTTTTCGATCCCTCAGCTGTTTTCTCCCCCTTTAAAGAAATCTTTCTTGTACTTTGTTTATTTTCTGTTTCTTTTAGCTCGCCTTTACTTTACCGTCATGCCACGAACATTCTTTCTTACGACTCTTCTCTTCTATATTTTAATATAAATCATTCTTTCTTTTTTTCTTTTCAGAGTCTTTTCTTCGCTCCAGTCAGTTGTGATTTTTTCCTACATTTTTAATGTTTTTTATGCTTTTCTTCCCATTTGAATTTGATTTTTTTTGTACATTTCCCGACTGCCCCCCCCCACCTAATCTGAATTGAAGGATTTCGTTCTTTTTTATTTTCTTTTGCCAATAATCTCTCTTTTCTCTCTCTCTCTCTCTCTCTCTCTCTTTCTCTCACTCTCATTTACTTCGGCATTCTTGCGTTCTCATTTCCTTCCTTCCTTCCTTCCTTCCTTCCTGTTTGCTTTTTTGAATTTGAATTCTTTCTTTCTTTTCCTTATTTGCTTATTCCTTCCTTCCAATTTGCTTTTGAATTCTTTCTTTCTTATTTGAATTGCAATTCTTTCTTTCTTTCTTTTTTCTTTCTTTCTTTCTTTCTTTCTTTATTTTTTTCTTTCTTTCTTTCTTTCTTTCTTTCTTTCTTTCTTTCTTTCTTAATATTGCGCTTTTCACCACCTACTGCTATTCTTTATACTTTTTCATGATTATGTTTTCTTTCTTTCTTAATTTATTTATTTTTTTCTTTCTTTCTTTCTTTCTTTCTTTCTTTCTTTCTTTCTTTCTTAATTTATTTCTTTCTTTCTTTCTTTCTTTCTTTCTTTCTTAATATTGCGCTTTTCACCACCTACTGCTATTCTTTATACTTTTTCATGATTATGTTTTCTTTCTTTCTTTCTTTCTTTCTTTCTTTCTTTCTTTCTTTCTTAATATTGCGCTTTTCACCACCTACTGCTATTCTTTATACTTTTTCATGATTATGTTTTCTTTCTTTCTTTCTTTCTTTCTTTCTTTCTTTATTAATTTATTTTTTCTTTCTTTCTTTCTTTCTTTCTTTCTTTCTTTCTTTCTTTCTTAATATTGCGCTTTTCACCACCTACTGCTATTCTTTATACTTTTTCATGATTATGTTTTCTTTCTTTCTTTCTTTCTTTCTTTCTTAATTTCTTTCTTTCTTTTTTTCTTTTTTCTTTCTTTCTTTCTTTCTTTCTTTCTTTCTTTCTTAATATTGCGCTTTTCACCACCTACTGCTATTCTTTATACTTTTTCATGATTATGTTTTCTTTCTTTCTTTCTTTCTTTCTTTCTTTCTTTCTTTCTTTCTTTCTTTCTTTCTTTCTTTTACATTTTTCCTTCCTTTTATCTCCCCAGTTTGTCCCTTTACTTTTCCTCTTGTTTTTAATCTCTTTCTTTTCATCCATTTAATTCCTGCGAATCACCTTTTTATTTTTTCTAACTTCTTCTCTATTTTTATATTAAGACTTTTACTAATTAATTAGATAATTATCCGTTTTCTATTTTATTTTCTTCTGTAAAATTGTCTTGAGATACAATCCAAGCGCCAACTTCCGGTAATGGTTCATACGCCAGATCAGAGACGCGTGGACAAACTAAAACCCTGTCGAATGCATTCAAACGGAGATAGTAATTCCGGGAATTGACTGCTGCTGCCTTTGCAAAACCGTTGCACTTATTGCTGCTGTTACAGAAGCAGCATCAGTCTCTGCTGCACCTGCATCTGCAACAACAGTTTTACATCTAATTTCAGGACATTCATCTCGCTTTCTGCCAATTACACCAGCAGCAACAACATTTCTTTTTTTAAAAAGGGCGACAAGAATCTCGAGTACATGTGCACTGCAATTCTCAGGGACATCCTCCCCCCTCGCCGTTCTTTATTCACCTTAAACCTTTTCTTCAACCCCCCACCCACCTGTTGTTGTTATTGTTGCTTCAGCACTGAATGCACCCTGAGGACCCAGAAGAGAAGCATGTCATTAAAGCATGCATTCATCGTCTTTTTCCCCGTCAAATCTCGCGTTACTCTCGCTTTTTTCCGTCTAATCTTCGCCTCTGCAATATCACAACAGCAAGTGAATATAAGTGGCTTCATTATTTTCCCGTTCATTTGCGAAATGGTGTTATACTCTTTGGGGACTTTTATTTCGTGAAATATTAAATATTGCACAAGAGTATGTTTATTCATATACAAGTGCGCATACAACAGATTTCTGGGTATGGTTCAGTTGTTAAGCAAAAGGATATGCAAATGAAAAGGTTCTTCAGATTGTATCACAGGATTTGTTAGAAGAAGAAGAAGAAGAAGAAGCGAACAGAGGCAAAAGTAGTAGTATTAATCATTGTAGTAAAAGAAGTGGTGGTGGTAATAATAGTAGCATATGTTGCACTAGTATTAATAATAGCAGAAGAAGAAGAAGTAAAAAAGAAACGAAAGCAGGGAAGCAAATAGCAAGAGAAATGAAGTAAAAGTAGTAGTAATAGTAGAATTAATCGTAGCACTAGTAGAAAAAGAACATGTTAGAATAATGATAGTAGTAGTAGGTGTTAGAATAGTAATATTAATAGAAGAAGAAGGAGCTACTTCAGACTGAGATATTTCAGTCCGAGATTGAGATAGGACGCTAAAATCAGTGCTCATTAAATATCGCAATGTGAGATATTTCATAACAAACGTTAAAAATATATAAACACAAAAAAGAGACCAAATGAAATCGGCTAGACTATATACCCAAAACACAATTGAAAGAAAAAAAAATTAAATTTAGAAATAGAAATGATAGCTAGATAAACGTTTTCATGATCAATACAATGCAATATTGTACAGTGAAAGTTTACATTCACAAGCGGTCCCCGGCAGCGTGTTAAACCCCATTTAGGAAAGCGGTATCCGATTTGAATTCAGAGATTCTTTCTCCTAGATAGGTTGCCGCTCAAAACTATAGGATGTTTAGGTGTTTGGATTACGAAACCGGAGATCCGAGTTAGTATTCTATTCGAGTTCATTACATCCCCATGTTAGCGCAATATTAAGGAAAAATAAATGAATCAATCATTTCTCCCTCAGCTCTTGGCAAAACAGCAGGACAGACCGTGTCCTATAGTTTTGAGTGGCAACCTATCTAGGAGAAAGAATCTCTGAATTCAAATCGGATACCGCTTTCCTAAAAGTTGCATATTTTCCAGTATAGATATTGGCCTTCCCTGTCATATTGAGTTTTATATTTGGTGGGTGCTAATACCGTGCAATCTGATACAAGGCGTATATAAAATCTAGATTTACTGAGTGTGTTTCGGTAAAACAATTTAATTCCTATTTAATTCCTCTCAATTTTTTTGATCTTGTATTTTTTCTTTCATCTTAATTCTTTTTTTTTCTTTCTTTCTTTCTTTCTTTCTTTCTTTCTTTCTCACTACTTGTTCTTTTTCTTTCAGTACTCATTTTTTCTGTTTCCTTTCTTTCTGTCTTTATTACTTTAGTATCTGACATTTCTTTCGTTTTTCTCTTTCTTTCTAACATTTTTTTCTTTTATAGTATCTTTCGTTTTTCCTTAACAATTTCTTTCTTTCTTTTTCTTTCTTTCTTTCTTTCTTTCTTTCTTTCTTTCTTTCTTTCTCAGTAATTGTATATTTTATTTCAGTTCTCGTAACAGAACAATGCATGAAAAGGAGAATAACATGATCAAACCTCTAAAAACAATGCACAAAGGAAGAAAAGAAGAAAAAAAACGTTGAAAAACGGAGAAAAAGAAATAAATAAAGTAAGAATAAGAAACGAAGAAGGAAAGAATGAAGGAAGTAAGAAAAATGAAAAAAAAAAAGAATTTTGAAGTATTTTCAGAGTAAACAATTTTATCTTTCGTCCTTACATGTAGTCTACTGATCAGCATACAAAATTTGGTGTCCTTAATAGAGATTTTAACTCATATTTTCTAAGGCGTTGTCTTTACATATGGGTCATCTACACCAATCACCTTATATTCCCATTGGCACATTCTGCCGGGGACCGCTTGTGAATGAAAACTTCCACTGTAATTCATACTATGGATTTGCGCATCTGGATGACCGCAACCTCTGCTACGCTTGATCAGTTTTAGTTCGAGTGCGGAGGGTTTGTTTAACGGAGCCGGTTGAACCATTCTTCTTCTTCTTCTTCTATGTGCCCTGTCCCTTCAGGACGTAGGCGATCATGGATCTCCACCTCTCCCTATCCCTTGTGGCTCTTAGCATGTTTGCTCCTGTTGCTCCTGGCAACCCCCGTTCCGTCATCCACCTGATCAGATCCTGCAAATATGTTATCCGCTGCCTTCCTCTGTCTCTCCTTCCTTCTATCTGTCCAGTCAGTATCAGGTTCTCCAGGCTCTCCTTCCTCATTGCATGTCCCAGGAACTTCAGTTGTCTCTTCCTGATGCTCAGCATCAATTTCCTTTTTGTTGCCATTCTTTCTAACACCTCATCGTTGCTTGTATTCTCAGTAAAATTCAGTCCCAACAAGTATAGATACACTCTCCGTGCTAAACAAGTTGGTGTAGACCAACCTATCAGTAGCTACGTTGGGTAAGAAACCGAAGGTTTTATTCTTGCTGCTCAGGAGTAATGATTGATAAGTAGAAATTAATAATAAAAATTGAAAAAAATAATAAATTAATAATAAATTGAAAAAAAAAATTAATAAAAAATAATAAAAATAATAAATTAATAATAAATTAAAAAAAAATATAAAAAATAAATAAATAAATAAATAAAAAAAATTAATAAAAAATAATAAAAATAATAAATTAATAATAAATTGAAAAAAAAAATATGCTAACCCAAAATGCAGATTATGTGATAAATACCCAGAAACAATTGACCATCATTTTTTTTTAATCGTTTCACCCCAAGCAAGGCAGTACCGCCACTAATACACAAGGGGCTACATAAGAGAGTAAAAGTTTAAGCAGGAGGAGGGCGAAGAGAAATACGAACCAGTTACAAGGGGTTGCAGAGAAAGGGCAATAGGTGAATGTGAACACAGGAGTGAAGACATTTGTGAAGGCAGAGAGAAAGGAAAAGAACAAGATACACGGGGTGATGTAGAAAGAACTAGAGTCAAGAGGATAAGAGATGGGAATTGACATTTCATTTAGAAGGACTGGAGTCAATCTTGTATCAGATTGCATAGTCAACATCTATCGATTATAAAACTCAACATGACAGCGAGGACCAATATCTAAACTGGAAAATATGCAACTTTTACGAAAAAATTGCAAGAAACTGGTATGAACATCACTCAATCCCGGCTACAGAGATAGAACGTGTAACAAACAATCAAAGCTAACCGTCTAGACACCGTATTCAAGGACCACAAGAACAAAATATACCTTCTTATTGTAATAACTATGGACCCCAAAATAAAAAAAACAAGGTATTCAATCATTTATTCGACATAGTTGATATCCAAATCTTTTGCCAAAGACAATAATAAGTTGAAAGGTCTCCACGGTATTGCAAAATATTTCAGTCATAATAGATGTGGAAAAGGAACATTAAAAAAAGAGAGAATTTTCGAAACATATTCAATAGATCTGGATTTTATATACGCCTTGTAGCAGAATGCACGGTATTAGCAACCACCAAATATAAAATTCGACATGACAGGGAGGACCACTATCTATACTGGAAAATATGCAACTTTTACAAAAAAAAAAAAAAACTGCAAGAAACTGAGATGAACACCACCCAGACCCGGTAACAATTTTATGAGACTTTACAATATACACGGATAGAACAATTAAAGCTAATAGCCCAGACACCATATTCATGGAACACCACAGCAAAATATGCCTTCTTATTGACATAGTAGTCCCTGCAGATTGTAATGTATCTATGACGATTAAAAAAAAAAATCAAAATACAAGAATCTTGAAGTGGAAATCTAAAAAAATACAGTTCATGAAGATATCAGTAATTCCAGTTCCAAAATACAATTTTATGGGACTTCACAATAAACACTGAGTAAACAACCAAAGCTAATCGTCAAGACGCCTTATTCAAGGACCAGAAGAACAAAATATGCCTTTTTATTGTAATAACTATGAATGCCAAAAAAAAACAAAAAAAAAACAAAACAAAAAAAAACCAAAAAAAAACAAAGTATTCAATTATTTATTCTAAATGGATGATATCCAACCTTTTACCAAAGACAATATTGAGTTAAAAGGTCTCCACGGTATTGCAAAATATTTCAGTCATAACATCGATATAGATTTCGGATTAGATAGATTGTGGAAAAGGAACATTTAAGAAAGGAAGAATTACCGAAACACACTCAGTAAATCTAGATTTTATATACGTCTTGTATCAGATTGCACGGTATTAGCTCCCACCAAATATAAAACTTAATATGACAGGGAAGGCCAATATCTATACTGGAAAATATGCAGCTTTTACAAGAAGAAAACTGAGAGAAACTGGTCTGAACAACAATGAGGTCCGGTTATATAGACAGGACCTGTAACAAACTAAAACAGAAGGTAAAAGTAAATACAATTGACCGACTGCAGAAACGATGGCGAGATAAGACTCTTCATGGTCAATACTCTGCGTCTACCAAACAGGCTGATGAAACACCGTACCCATCAGAGGTTATGTATTGCAAGGTTAAAAGCTGAAACCAAACCATAGGACCAGTTTTGAAATTACCAAGCATACATTCTGAAAAAATGAGGTAATGCCAAATCCAGAAACAATTGACCGTCTTATATAAGCTTGGACTGTGTTAACACCTACTGAATATTAAAAAAAATCGGCTTGCTAGAGTCGCCACATTTATGGGAGGGAAACTGTAAGAAACTGACATGAACATTAACATTAGGTTACAGAGACAGGACATGTAATAATTGTATGGGACTTTGGAATAAACAGAGACAGAACAATCCAAGCTAATTGCCCTGACATCGTGATCTAAGACCACAAAAACAGAATGTATTTTCTTATTGACATAAAAGTCTCAGTAGATTGCAATTTATCTTTAAAATCTTAAAAAATTATTATTATTATTATTATTATTATTATTATTATTAGTAGTAGTAGTATTTTAGTTGCCATAGCCGGGGTGATAGTGATGGCATCTTCCACTATAAAACTATCAAGGATCGTGAAGTGGAAATAAAGAAATAATAATAATAATAATAATAATAATAATAATAATAATAATAATAAAGCAAAACAGTAGCCATGAAAAGCAAAACAGTAGCCAAAAACCAACTGAAAAGCAAAACAGTAGCCAAGAACCAACTATTGCAGCAAAAAATATGAAAATGAAAGCCAAAGATAAAGCTCTTGAAAAGATGAAACAGCGCTGGCAAGACAAACCTCTTCATGGCCAATATCCAGTACGTGCCAATAAATCCAATGTTGACAAAGTTAATACTCATCGATGGTTACGTGCATCTGGATTAAAGTCTGAAACTGAAGGATTTATTCTTGCAGCACAAGACCAAAGTCTTTTCACTAGAAACTTTCAGGCAAATATTATGCATAATAATATGAATCCAAAATGCAGGTTTTGTGATAAACACCAAGAAACAATAGACCACCTAATCTCAGGCTGTTCTGTGCTTGCCCCAAATGAATATAAAAATCGCCACGATAGAGTTGGGCAATATTTACATTGGACAATGTGCAAACACTATGGAAAATCTGTAAACAAACACTGGTATGAACATCACCGAGCACCGGGTACAAAAATAGAAGATGTCACTATTCTATGGGATTACACCATCTACACAGACAGAAAAATTGAAGCAAACAGGCCAGATATTATTGTTAAAAACCAGAAAGAGAAAACTTGTCAATTAATTGATATGTCTTGTCCAGCGGATTGTAACATAACAACCAAGGAATTTGAAAAACTGTCAAAATATAAAGACCTGGAAATGGAAATAGAAAAAATGTGGAAATTGAAAACAAGAGTTGTGCCAGTGATAGTAGGTGCACTTGGAATGATAAAAAATGGAACAAAACAACACATTGAAAGAATCCCTGGAAACCCCAGCTTAACTGATATACAAAAAATTGTCTTATTAAGTACAGCCCACACACTAAGGAGAACTTTGTCTAGGTAACGCTAGGAATGATGGGGAAGATAGAAAAAACATGAAATGGAGCCATAACAACATGCCACTACCTGCCTTATGTCTCCCCGCAGACTTGGTTGGTAGTGAGACCAAAGCAGAAATCGAAATATGATGAAAAATGACACAATAATAATAATAATAATAATAATAATAATAATAATAATAATAACAATAATAATAATAATATGCGCTAAAAAAACACACAACAGGAAATATGCACTAAAAAAACACACAATTGGAAATTCCCAGGCATAGATAAAATTCCTAACTTTTGGCTATATTATTTAAATGCAGGACATAAAAAACTAGCCAAAGAACTTCAAGAAATGGTTGACGATCCCACTAATATTCCTGCATGGATGACGAAAGGAATTACATTTTTTCTACCCAAGAATGGTGACACAAAAAACCCGAAAAACTACAGACCAATTACATGTCTTCCGACAACATATAAACTATTAACATCTATTTTAACAAAACAGACATATTTATTCTTAGAAAGAAATGACATGATACCGCTTGAACAAAAAGGGTGCAAACGTGGCTGTTATGGTTGTAAAGACCAATTGCTGATTAACAAAATGATCCTGGAAAACTGCTACAGTACAAAGAAAAATCTTAGTACAGCCTGGATAGACTATCGAAAGGCATTCGATAGTGTGCCACATGACTGGATTTTAAAGACTTTAAATATATACAAGATATCGCCCGTCATCATCAATTTCATCAAACAGTGCATGTCTATATGGAAAACAACCCTTTACCTCAATCATATAAATGGAACCTATAAGTCTGATGAAATAAACATCAAAAGAGGTATATTTCAAGGTGATTCTTTATCTCCATTACTATTCTGCATATCATTAATAGCACTAACCAGTCAACTTAATAAGACAGAATGTGGTTATAAAATAGGCCAAAAGAAAATAAGCCATCTATTTTACATGGATGACTTAAAGTTATATGCTAAGAATGATAATGAGCTGGAAGGTCTTCTGCAAACTGTAAAATGCTTCAGCGAAGACATTGGAATGAAATTTAATTTGAATAAATGTGCTAAAGCTACAGTTTTACGTGGATCAATACAAGAAACATCCTCAATTAGCCTAGACCCTGCTGTAACAATAAAAGAATTGAAACCAGAAGAAGCTTATAAATACCTAGGTGTAAATGAGAGCGAAAACATTCACCATAAAAAAATGAAAGAAATAGTGCGTAATGAGTACTATAGAAGGCTACGAATGATATTAAAAACTGAATTAAATTCACAGAACAGAGTTATGGCCATTAATAGCCTTGCAATCCCAGTTGTCCAATATAGCTTTAACATCTTAAACTGGACTCTAAACGACATCAGGCGAATGGATGCTAAAACAAGAAAGCTTCTTTCTAAGCATAAGATGCATCATCCAAAGGCTGATGTAGACCGTCTATACATACCCCGTAAAGAGGGTGGAAGAGGTCTTATTCAGCTGGAATTGTCATACAAGACAACAACTATTGGCTTACTAACATACATAGAAACAACAAAGGATTGGATGATACAATTAGTAAGGCAACATGAAGAAAGAAAGAAAAAATATTCAATAATAAAAGAAGGCAGTAAATACAAACAAGATTTACAGTTAGTAGATTCTGTAGAAAAGCAGAACGGAAGCCAAGAGCCGACTATTGCGGCAAAGAATATGAAAATGAAAGCCAAAGATAAAGCTCTTGAACAGATGAAACAGCGCTGACAAGACAAACCTCTGCATGGCCAATATCCAGTACGTGCCAATAAATCCAATGTTGACAAAGTTAATACTCATCGATGGTTACGTGCATCTGGATTAAAGTCCGAAACTGAAGGATTTATTCTTGCAGCACAAGACCAAAGTCTTTTCACTAGAAACTTTCAGGCAAATATTATGCATAATAATATGGATCCAAAATGCAGGTTTTGTGATAAACACCAAGAAACAATAGACCACCTAATCTCAGGCTGTTCTGTGCTTGCCCCAAATGAATATAAAAATCGCCACGATAGAGTTGGGCAATATTTACATTGGGCAATGTGCAAACATTATGGAAAAGCTGTAAACAAACACTGGTATGAACATCACCCAGCACCGGTTACAGAAATAGAAGATGTAACCGTTCTATGGGATTACACCATCTACACAGACAGAAAAATTGATGCAAACAGGCCAGACATTATTGTTAAAAACCAGAAGGAGAAACCTTGTCTATTAATTGATATGGCTTGTCCAGCGGATTGTAACATAGCAATCAAGGAATTTGAAAAACTGTCTAAATATAAAGACCTTGAAATTGAAATAGAAAAAATGTGGAAATTGAAAACAAGAGTTGTGCCAGTGATAGTAGGTGCACTTGGAATGATAAAAAATGGAACAAAACAACACATTGAAAGAATCCCTGGAAACCCCAGCTTAAGAGACATACAAAAAATTGTCTTATTAAGTACAGCCCACACACTAAGGAAAACTTTATCTATGTAATGCTGGGGATGATAGGGAAGATAGAAAAAAACATGAAATAGGGCCATAACAACACGCCACGACCTGCCTTAGGTCTCCCCGCAGACTTGGTTGGTAGTGAGACCAAAGCAGAAATCGAAATATGATGAAAACTGACATAATAATAATAATAATAATAATAATAATAATAATAATAATAATAATAAGAAGAAGAAGAAGAAGAAGAAGAAGAAAAAGAAGAATAAGAATAAGAATAAGAATAATACGAATAAGGATAATAAGAATAAGGATAAGAATAAGAAAGAAAGAATATGTACAAAATGCAGAAATGATGGCAAGATAAACCTTTTCATGGTCAACCTTCTTCATATCCTACAAAGGCTGATGAAAACAAACTTTGTACTCATCAGTGGATACGTAATGCAAGGTTAAATGCTGAAACCAAAGGTTTTATTCTTGCTGCACAGGACCGTATTTGCTATCTAGAAATTATCAAGCAAGAAAAAATTGAAAAAATTGTGTTAACCTAAAATGTAGACTGGATGTGCGTTGTGGTCATTGGATATCGGTTCGAAATGAGAAGTCGGAGAGCCGAGTTCGAATTCCAGTTGAATTCGTTCCATTCACATACTCCCAAATACCCTAGGGAAAGACATTAATCCATCTTTTCTCCATCCAGCCATGGGTTAAGCAACAGAACAGATTGTGTTCTATAGCCTTGTTTGGCAATCAGTCTATCTTGACCGAAGGATAAACGGGTTTGTGTAAGGTCAACACACCTATGTGCAAAAAAAAAAAAAAAAAAACAAGTTACAGAAGCATCTTGGTTAGCGAGTGTTCGTCGATTTTTTATACTCCATTGGGCGCAATGTTTTCTTTTTTTAAGAATATGCGAATTCTGTGATGGATATCCAGAAACGATTGACCATCTTTTATTAGGTGATACAGCAATAAGATCTAAAACTTGGCATGACAAGGTTTGCTAATATATTCACTGGAAAATCTACAACTTTTATAAAAAGGAGTGCAAGAAATTGTTATGAGCATCACTCACACAGATATAGGGCAATTTTATTGGACTTTAAAATACACGCAGAGAAAACAATCAAACCTAATCGCCCAGATATCGTGATCAAAGAACACAAAACAGGATGGGTTTTTTATCGACCTGTTAGTTCTTTCTTGCAGACTGTAATGTATCTTTGAAGATCTTCAAAAGACTATCTAAATACAATTGATCTTGAATCCTCAAAACATGTGACACACAAAGACAACAATAATTCCATTTGTGGTTGGGGCCCTGTGTTTGACTGAAAAAGGCTCTGATAGACGCGTTTAAGCGATCTTTGGTAGTGCATGCTTTACAGGCACAGTTCACGCCCTACAAAGCTATGTAAAATGTGGGCGATGTTGCTTTTGTTTTACAAAATGTCATGATGCTATTCATAGGCTCAGGTTTCCGGTTGGAACCCAGAAGGAAGTAAGTACACAGCAGAAATCAAAGGAAATAGTAATAGCAGAGATAAAAGTAGCTTATTTTTTGGTCAAAATTTAGTCATTTGGTGGTAAAATTGGAGTGACTTCTCCAGGGCACAATGTGCGTTGCCAACACTACATGGTCTCATCTCATCCGTAGCGACAAGATCTAAAGAAATACAGGGCGTTACATTTGAAGCCGGTTTGGCTGCAGGAATTGCCGAAAAGTCAGCGTTGACGGCCAACCGCCTTCGGGGCTCCACGTCGAGTTATATGCCCACATTTACTTTAATAGCCTTTTCCAAGAAGCAATAATTATCTTTCCAGAACAAGATTATTTCCTAGTTATTTATTTATATTGGATTTTTTGTTCTTATGGTTAGGTTTTAAAGTATTTGTAATCGTTTTCTTCAATTTAATTTGTGTAGTATTTTGCATTAAAGCGACATATAAATTAAAGTGAATTTCAGTAGCATTAATTCCATTAGGCTGGACTTTACAGGGCTATATTGTAGGTAATGACAGCATCATCTGCGGAACTTTTAACAAAATATAAGAATTTGCCAATGGGAATATAAGGTGATTAGTGTAGATGACCCATATGTAAAGACAAAGCCATAGAAAGTATGAGTTAAAATCTCTATTAAGGACACCAAATTTTGTATGCTGATCAGTAGACTAGATGTAAGGACGAAAGATAAAGTTGTTTACTCTGAAAATACTTCAAAATTCTTTTTTTTTTCATTTTTCTTACTTCCTTCATTCTTTCGTTCTTCGTTTCTTATTCTTACTTTATTTATTTCTTTTTCTCCGTTTTTCAACGTTTTTTTCTTCTTTTCTTCCTTTGTGCATTGTTTTTAGAGGTTTGATCATGTTATTCTCCTTTTCATGCATTGTTCTGTTACGAGAACTGAAATAAAATATACAATTAGTGAGAAAGAAAGAAAGAAAGAAAGAAAAAGAAAGAAAGAAATTGTTAAGGAAAAACGAAAGATACTATGAAAGAAAAAATGTTAGAAAGAAAGAGAAAAACGAAAGAAATGTCAGATACTAAAGTAATAAAGACAGAAAGAAAGGAAACAGAAAAAATGAGTACTGAAAGAAAAAGAACAAGTAGTGAGAAAGAAAGAAAGAAAGAAAGAAAGAAAAAGAATTAAGATAAAATAAAAAATACAAGATCAAGAAAATTGAGAGGAATTAAATAGGAAAAAGAAAGAAACTGCAATGAAAAAATGAAAGAAAGATTACATGAAAGAAAATGTTACAAATAAAGAAAAAACACTAAAGAAATTAGTCAGATTCTAAAGAACGAAAGAAACGAAAAAGAAAAAACGAGTACTGAAAGAAAAAAAGAATGAGTAGTGAGAAGAAAAAGAAAAAGCAAAGAAAGAAAGATAAAGAAAAGAAAAATTATAAATGAAATATAAAGCAAGAAATTTAAGACATATAGAAAAAGGAAAGAATGTTAAAAGAATGAAAGAAAGAAAGAAAGAACAAAGGACAGAAAAAAGAAAGAAAGAAAGAAAAAAGGAAAGAAGAAAGGAAAGAAAAATAGAAAGAGTGGCGAAAGAAAGATAAAAATGAAAAAAATGCAAAACAGCTGGGAATGCTTAAGAAAGAAAAAGAAAGAAAGATAAAAAAGAAAGAAAGAAAAAGGGAAAGAAAAATGATAAATGAAAGAAAAAGGAAGGAGTTTTAGAAATCTACAAGAAAAAATATCGCTGAAAGCAATGGCAACCTACTGCGGAATAATCAACTGCCCAGTCAGTCATGTCTCTTTCGTAACATGATCGCCCAAAGCGTATATCACGTATGGAACTTAACTGACTGACAAGAAAAAATGGTAAATTCAAGAAAGAAGGAAAGAACGAACGAAAGAATAAAGCAAAGTAAGGAAAGAAAGAAAAAATTAAAAGAGAGGTAAAATAAAAGTAAAAAAGAAGAAAACAAAACAACTGAGAATGTTTGTGAAAGAAATAAGAAAGAAAGAAAATAAAAGCAGTGATCAAAACGCTGAAGGAAGGAAGAAAAAGGAACGAAAAACATAATGATGTGAGGAAAAAGAATGGCGAGAGAAGAAAGAATGAAAGAAAGCGAAAGATAGAAAGAAGAAAGAAAAAGAAAGAAAGAATAAAACAGAAAATGAAAGGAAAAATTGAAGATGAAAGAAAATCTAAGTTCAAGAAATGTGGAAAAGGGAAAGAATGGTATAAGCTGAAAGGAAGGAAGGAAGGAAGGAAGGCAGGAAAGATAAAAAGATAGAAAGATAGAAAGAAAGATATAAAGAAAAAAGAAAGAAAGAAAGATAGAAAGAAAGAAAGATAGAAAGAAAGATAGAAAGAAAGAAAGATAGAAAGATAGATAGATAGATAGATAGATAGATAGATAGATAGATAGATAGAAAGAAAGATAGAAAGCAAAAAAGAAAGAAGGAAGAAAAAGAAAGAATAAAAAAGGAAAAGAAAGAAAAATGATAGATGAAAGAAAAACTAAGTTCAAGAATGTGGAAGAAGGAAAGAATGGTAAAAGCTGAAAAAAGAAGGAAGGCAGGAAAGAAAGAAAGAAAGAAAGAAAGAAAAAGAATTAAGATAAAATAAAAAATACAATCTCAAGAAAATTGAGAGGAATTAAATATGAAAAAAAAGAAACTGCAATGAAAAAATGAAAGAAAGATTACATGAAAGAAAATGTTATAAATAAAGAAAAAACACTAAAGAAATTAGTCAGAATTTAAAGAACAAAAGAAACGAAAAAGAAAAAACGAGTACTGAAAGAAAAAAAGAATGAGTAGTGAGAAGGAAAGAAAGAAAGAATGTGCTTGTCGTTAAGACGTAAAATTTGCGCTCATAAAATCGATTATTGGATTTTACTTGACAACCGAACAGCCTTCCCTTTCTGACAATTCCGCCGCATTTCACGCTTGATGACCCTCCCGTTTGTCAGGCCGTTGATTTCTTGCTGCTTGGCCACAGACTTGTTGCTAATTTGTTCGCTTGCATTGCCGAAGCGGGAAAAAAAGGTCGTTGCCCAACTTTTTTTTTTTATTCAGTTTTAGGCGCAGATGAGATCGTCTGGTCTTTTGTTTCGTCCATTTTTGACTAGTAAACTGCCTCACCACCACCACCACCGACCGCCAAATGTGGTTGAATGACTCATCTTAAATAGAAACAAATATCCACGAGGCCGAAACATTTACATCAATATACGTTTTCTAACATGCACAAAACAACATACGCAAATGTATCTAAGACAATTTTGTGCATAATACGCACCTTTAAACACATATCTATCTATCTATCTATCTATATATATATATATATATATATATATATATTTATGGGCGTGCGTGCATAACATTTGGGTTGGGTATAATACACGCAGGATGTGCGGTTGTGGTGCAGTGGATATCAACTCGGAACGACAAATCGGGTATCCGAGTTCGAAATCTGGATTAATTCCTTGCATTCATTTACGCACAAATACACTTGGGAATTGTATTAATCCATCTCGTTCCTTCAGTTATGGGTTAAATAATAGGACAGATGGGGGTTTATAGCCTTGGTTGGCAACCAGTCTACTGTAGAAAGTATTGGCAACCTACTTCTTCTGCTCAGTCAGTCATGTCTCTTTCGAGACATGATCGCCCAAGCATGAATCACGTATGGCACTTAACTAACTGATAATACACACCCATAATTTTTTTTTATTGTAAATCCTTGAAGAAATGATCTCTTCTCTATAAAGTACACTGACAATTTTTAAGGTTTACATCAATATAACTTCCCAACACGGACATACGCACACGCAAAAAAACATACGCCTATATATATATATATTATTATGACCAAAAACTAAGTAATTAAATAATATATATATATATATATATATATATATTATTTCATTACTTAGTTTTTGGTCATAATAAAGTTAGACTAGTACAGAGTTGTATTAAAAAGTGTTCAATACAATTACATTGTAGACTTTTTGAATATTTTTCATTTGTAAACGAATTACGCAACCTAGATTTCTACCATGTGGTGTCTTTAGGCGATTTGCAAAAACTGATTTTACAGTTTTTTTTAAGAACGCTCACGTAATGGGGATTTTTTAGTTCATTTTTGTTTGGGAAAAAAATGAATGAATTACTGAATGAAAGAACAGAAATTATGACGAAATGTAACCATACCATAAAATGTAACCATACCATAAAATACCTATTAGTGTCATACGGCCATGGATGAAAACGTTATAATTTCTTCTAATTTTGAAAATTACGTCTTCAAAAAATCCCCGTTACATGAGTGCTCATAAAAAATCCCCGTTAGATGACCGTTCTTAAAAAACGGTAAAACCAGTTATTGCAAATCGCCTGAAGACACCGCATGGTAGAAACCTAGGTCGCGTAATAACTCGTTTACAAATATATATATATAGGGTGCGAAAGAGAAATTGTCGTCTAAATTGCGCAAAAATGAAAATAACGCTAGCATCTTATTTTAATAATTCTTACGTAACTAGAATTTTTTAATTCCTTTTTGTTTGGGAATAAATGAATGAAAGCACAGAAATTATGACTAAGTGTAACCATACCATAAAATACCTATTAGGGTCATACAACCATGGATGAAAACCTTCTAATTCCTTCTAATTTTGAAAATTACGCGTTCAAAAATCCCCGTTACGTGAACGTTCTTAAAAAACGGTAAAATTAGTTATTGCAAATCGCCTGAAGACACCATATGGTAGAAACCTAAATCTCGTAATAATTCGTTTACAAATGAAATATATATATATATATATATATATATATATATATATATATATATAATGATTTGTTTGAACATTAATTTATTTTCGATACTCGTATTTAAGTAGATATTCTGTTTTTAATTAAACAGTATTATATATTTATATCTACCGGCCTGATTATTTACGATAATTTTTTATTACGAAATGTGTGTCATTCGGCAGGATTTGAATCTGCAACCCCTATCCACATAGGGGAAGCTACTATGTGATCGGGCACGTCTTACACCTCTCGACCACGAATGACCATCAGTCTAAACGAGGTAGTAGCTTCCCCTATCTGGATAGGTGTCGCAGGTTCAAATCCTGCCAAATGTACAAACATTTTCGTAATAAAACTTTATCGTAAATAATCAGGCCGGTAGATATAAATATATAATACTGTTTAATTAAAAACAGAATATCTACTTAAATACGAGTATCGATAAAAAATAATGTTCAAACAAATCATTTCAAATTGTCGGTTGTTTATAAACAAGTTTCGTTAATCTTCGTTAATTTCCGTAACATGATGATTATCGTAAATAATCAGGCCGCTAGAAATAAATATATAATACTGCTTGATTATAAACTGAATATCTACTTAAATACGAGTATCGATCAAAAATAATGTTCAAGCAAATCATTTCAAATTGTCGGGTTGTTTATAAACAAGTTTCGTTAATCTTCGTTAATTTCCGTAATATATACAGGGTGCAAAAGATAACTTGTCATCTCATTAACACAAAAATGAAAGTTATGCTAATATCTCATTTTAACATATACATTTACCAAAATTGTGTAAAAATAACTGAAATAATAAAAGGTGAAGTTATTCAATAAACTCGCCATTGGCTTCAAATCTGGTCGCCATACTACTTCAGAATTTGTTTAAAGTTGGTAAATAGTGTCATAATCCTTGCCGTTAGTTCATTTTGGGGTGTTACAAAGAATTTTGTTGACCTCTTATTTAACAAGCGCCCAACACTTAATAATCAAGTGAACTGTGGTCGGGAGAGTGACGTGGCCAGATGTCAGGGGTGATATGATCACAGAAATTGTCTAACAGCCAAGACTAGGTTCTCTTGCATGTGTGGTATGGTGCAGAGTCCTGTTGCTAGACTTAGTGTCTTCTAGCAACCACTCTCCTGATCCCAAAAGCACTGTGTTGATTTTGAGGCCATGTTGAAAATGAATGGAAGAATAATGTTATTCCAGCAGCCACTCTCTTGACTCAGTGCAACACTACCCCGCCAAGGATTTGATAAAAGTTTTCGCGTTGAGTCTGAGACCTTGTGGGAGGATGAACGATGACATAGCATCAGCATCATTAATGATCACTCCTAACATCATAATGTTGACTGAATATTTGCTTTTTTATCACTCTTGCTACACCTTTTGGAGACGGAGCAAGATAATAAGAGTATTTACCATTTTATCCTTGCAGAAGTTTTTTTCGCCTGAATAAAACTAAAGAATGTTAGGTTGAAGGGGATACTTGGGTTTGTTCAAAAGCTTCGAAGGGTGGTCTTTCCACTTATCCATCTTGGCTTGTGATACAAATTGGCCCTTTCTCCTTTTTCTTTGAGAAATACAAAATGTCTTCATGCACTACCTGCCTTTTAAGAAACTTACACACTCCTGTGTCCCTGTCTATGGACTTGATAGGCTTGGAGGGATCGTTGTCAATCGTGTCTTGGATCACAACAACAAATTTGGGAGTTCTTTTCTTACCAGAAGTTATCAGAGTGAGTTTTCCGAGCTGCTGTACTTTCGTAATTACCATTAGACTCGTCCAGCTTTTTCCGAATTCTCTGCACTGTCCTCAAACTGAAAACCAATCATTTTGAAATGTTAATATTGGAGGTTCCGGTGCGAATGACAAGAAGTACAGCATGCTGTTTCCAGATTCGGATTGAGTGCTCTTTTTCTCACAGACGGTGCACAGGCAACCCTATTATAATGTTCAGTCGACAAAAGCAAAACAAACAATGCGCATGAGAGAAATTGCAATTATAAAATGGCGGCAATTTACCCATCACACCCTGCATATTAAAAACAAAAATAAAACTCTCATCTTAGCTTATTTAAATTTTTTTTTGTGTTCATATAATCTTTTATTTAAACTTCTTGAGGTTTCTCCAATATTTTCTTTCTAGCAATCTTTAGCGGTGATAGAGTAAATTCCTTTTAATTTTTGGGTTGTTGTTTTGTTTTTGTATTAAGTTTTTTATTGTTTCAGATAAATCTGGAACAAATCTTATGTTAAGTTTAGATAAATTATTTTCAATTGTATTTGTAATAGAGTTAGTGTGTAGAGTAATATTTTTTTTGTTCATTGGGTTTGTCAGGAGGAGCTGCTTTTCTATTTTTGAATACTTTATGAGCATTCTTGATTCAGATTTAGGGTATTGGAGGTGGTTGAATGTTCTTTCAAATTTTTTTCCTCTTAATGTTAGAAAAAATTACTTCACTGTAAAAATAGGAGCGGTGTTAAGGAAATAAAACAATGAAAAGAAAAATCTGGTGGGGTGCCCCTGCTGCTCTCCTCGGGCTTCTTCACAAAATACAACGGAGGATCTGTAACGTGATCGATACTGACTTGGCGGACCGGCTGCAATCACTCTCTCACCAGCGTGACGTGGCTTCCCTGTGCCTCTTCTATAAATACTTTCACGGCTTCTGCTACGATGAACTTAGATAATTGATGCCGCCTAGGTACGAATTTACACGAGATACTAGATTAGTAACTAGGACCCACCCTTTTACAGTGAAAAAGATAAGATGTAACCGTAATTTCTACTCCAGTAGCTTATTTTCTCGCGCTTCCCGCCTGTGGAATTCCCTTCCACATGTCTGCTTTCTCGACAGCTACAATCTCCAGGAGTTGAAATGTAAGGTCAATAGACACCTCCTATCACACTAACTTGCATCTATTCTCTCAAATACTGTCACCATCTACCCAACCCTCATTCTCAGTATCCTTACTCGTCTATCACCCTCCTTCTGACATTTCCTATATCTAACCATCCTTTCTCACCACTTTCCCCTCTATGTAACACCCTGCGCAATAGTGGCAGTGAAATGCCTTGCTTGGGGGTAAAACGATTATAAAAAAAAAGTCCTTTTAACACTACGTAATGCATGTAAAGGTTTGTGTTTATCTACTGTGATAACTTTCTTTTTTAAAAGACATTTTCCTTTGCTCCTGCAAGTTTTTATTCCTGTTATCAAGAAATCACAACAGTGCAAATATCTGGAAAGATATTTGCACTGCTGTGATTTCTTGCTTTACGTTCAACCCTACTGCTATCTTGATTTTTATATACAGTAATGTAGCAGGAATGACAGCCCAGGATATGGGCTACAGACTGGAGACGTCAAAATCAAGTGAATACAGAAATCTGAATATCTTGGACGTATTTTAAAAAGAGGAATAAAAATTTGACACCAAAATCCGAAGACGAATTGTTACAGCAAAACATGTCTTCTAGAGGCTAAAGAAAGTGTTAAAATACAGAAAAATATCGTTAGGAGCAAACAAAAATGTGCTGAGCGTCATAACAATCCTCAGATACAGCAGTGAATTCTGGACAATTTCCTCAAAGACGAAGGAGAGACTTGAGCCAACAAAAACAAAAAAAAACAAACAGAAAATATTGTTGAACTACCTAATATCAATCTTCTATATAGCAGTGTACTCTGGACAATTTCCTCACATATTAAGAAGAAACTTGAAGCAACAGAAACAAAGTAAACCTTTCTGAACTGCTCTTTAAAATCATTCTTCTATATGGCAGTGAATTCTGGACAATCTCCTCATAGACGGAGAGAGTTGAAGCAATAAAAGCAACTCTAACAGCTTCTTTTCTCGCACTTCCCGCCTGTGGAATTCCCTTCCATATACTTGCTTCTCCGATAACTACAATCTCTAGGAATTTAAATGTAAGCTCAATAGACATATATCACACTAACTCGCATCCATTCCCTCAAACACTTTACCCATCTACCCAACCCCCATCTTCGGTATCCTCATCCGTCTATCACCCTCCTTCCGACATTTCTTATCACTTTCCCCTATGTAACCCCCTGCGCAATAGTGGCAGTGGAATGCCTTGCTTGGGGTGAAATGATATATATATATATATATATATATAAAAAATATAACTGAAATGCTACGCAATAACAATCCTCTGATATGGCAGTAAATGCTGAACATTTTCCTCACAGACAAACGAGCGACCAAGAATATTATGGAAGTAGCATGTTAAAAACAAGGAAGATTTAGGAAAAATTAGGTCGTTTTTTTTTTTTTTCATCATTTCACCTCCAAGCAAGTCTGTACCGGCACTGATGCGCAGGGGGCTACATAAGAGAGTTAAACTTTAGGCAGGAGGAGAGTGAAGAGAAAGACGAGCAAGCTACAGTGGGTGTCAGAGAAATGGCAAGAGAAGGATGGGGACACAGGTGTAAGGACAGTTGTGAAAGTAGAGAGAAAGGAAAAGAACAAGATACACAGGGAAATTGACATTGTATTTAAATTTGTAGAGTTTGTAGCCACCAGGAAAGTATATGGAAGGGAGTTCCACAGGCGGGAAGTGCGAGAAAAGAAGCTGGTGGAGTAGAATTGTCGCCTGCATTTGGTTGATCTAACTGTACATAGAGGAAACCTTGTTGCCAGTCTGCTTGCACGAGTAAATTCTTGTTGGGGGTCACCAATGACCTAAGTTCGTCAGAGCAGAAGCCGCCAAAATATTTGTAGGAAAAAATAGAGAAAAACCACATCCCGCCGGAGTCGAGGTGCCATGTCGGGACTAATTACATTACAGATTCTCCTTTGGAGCTTGTCAAGAACATTGAGATGAATTGAAAACAGCTGAAAATTTGTAAGATACCTAAGAAGGAAAGAGGATTTAAAAATATAACACTCACAAGGCATATTGAAGGAAAGGCTGTAGGAGTGAAAACCTATTTAATGAACTTGTATGAACGGATGGCAGGTTCGAGGGGTTAGAACGTTCGCTTTCTGACCATGAATCCTTGGTTCCAATCTTACCATAGTCGATTTGTTAGGAAAGTAATTTTTGATGTTGGAGGTCTGGAGAAGGCAATGCCAGTGTGTGGCACCTTTAGAAACCCTGCCACGAGTTGACACAATCATTGTCAGTGAAGCTGAGTAGATGGAACCATTTACGAGCCGTCAATGGTTGTTCTAGCAGGAAGTCACAAGATCCTGGGTATGATAATAAACTGCATCCTGCAGTAAGGCCTCTAATTGAGGGGTTGTGAAGAGCATAGAACCACCTCTTAATGGCTGCTGTTCTCAGGTCCACCCTGACCCGGAGTGTTAGTACCTGTTAGAGTCCCAGCTATGGACAAATAGTTAACCCTTAAATTGGGGTCAAAACACTCTGAAAGTATAAGACAGACTTTTATAGACTAAATAAATATACATTTTTGAAGGAAGAATTATTACCAGCAATAAATTTTTGAATACAAAACTAGAAGACGTCTTCGGTTTATTTAAATTTTTTAAAAAATTCATCAAAATCCGACTAAATCAACCCTTTCACTATCAGTTAAGTGCCATACGTGATACACGCTTTGGGCGATCATGTCTCGAAAAAAGACATAACTGACTGGGCAGAAGATTATCCCGCGGTAGGTTGCCATTGCTTTCTGCGGTAGACTGGTTGCCAGCCAAGTCTATAGAACCCAATCTGTCCTATTATTTAACCCATAACTAGAGGGTAGAGGCGGATTAATACCTTTCCCAGGGGTATTTGTGCGTAAGTGAATGCAAGGCATTCAACTGGAATTCGAACTCGGTTCCCCGATTTGTCGTTCCGAGTCGATATCCATTGCACCACAATGCACACCACTTTTTACTATAACCGAACATTAAAAATATCTTAAAACCCCACCTTTTTAACATTAAATAACCCACAGAGGTTGATATGCCGTTAAACAAGACTCAAACTCAAACGCACTCATAAGTCATCGTGACTGAGTTTTTGTTCAGAATGTTTGATCACGTCAGATAACACGCTCTATCCTAAAAGCTTAATAAGATCTACTCAACATAATTGCATTAAAACCTCAGGTGGGTTCTGTAAATGTTGAAAAACATAAATATGCTTTAGCAAGCGTTTTCAACGGAGATTAGCTGCCAGTCTGGAAGATGGGTATCTTTGGATACGAGTGACCGGCCATTCATGGATGGATGGTATTAATTGGGAATTGATAGCAAGAGTAGAAACATCGCTTATACCTAAGTGTAAGAAATTGTGAAGGGCCATGATCGCTTATATCCTGAATCGCCACGGCACATAGAAGTAAACTCTAATGTTCATGGATTGTGGAAAAATGCTATTACCGTCCATCGTTGAAAATTACTTTTAGGAACCTCGTTACCATTAACCGTGTCCAAGAGTTAAATTCTTCCAATGAGCTCAACTTAATCCATAACCTGCACTTCAAAAAGAACTCCAATCAGTGATTAAAAGGGTAGGAAATGGCTCGTGTATTTTAATGCCTCTAAAACGAAGATGCTCACCTTTAACGACTATTTGTCCCAAAAGTTCGTAAACACTTGCAAAAAAAAAATTGAAATTTTACTCGCAAAAACAACAAAAATTGTTGCTCAAAATAAAATCCATCATTTTCCAAGACTTTCTGCCATCGATCTGCAAGCTTTCAGATCTGGTCAAAGTACCATTCAGCCGGCTTCGAATCAAAGAATTCTTGACACGCTTCGTCGACTTCATCAAACGAGTCGAATCGGCGGCCCTTCAGAAAGTGTTGCACTGAGCGGAAAAGGCCGTAATTTGATGGAGCACAGTCAGAACTGTAGGCTGGATCTGGCAGAACCTCAACGCCGTCCAGTTCTTCAAACTTGTCTGCGGTCTTTCTGGCGGTGTGTGGCTTGGCATTGTCCTGCTGCATCAAAGCGCGCTTTCGGTTGTAATTTTGCTTCAACTTTTCGTAGACCCGCTTAAGTTGCTGACAGTCAAGTTCGGCACTGATGGCACGACCATTCGGAACCAACTCAAAGGCACGATTCCTTCAAAGTTCCACCAAACGCACATCATGACTTTCTTGCCGAATCGATCTTGTTTTGGAAGCGACGGTGTCTCTTGCCCTTTCTGAACCTATCGCTTGTCTCGATTGTGCTGGACCAGATAGACCCATTTCGCAAGTGTTTACGAACTTTTGGGAAAAACCTAATATAAAGAATCATTCCTGCCTACTATTTGATTAGATGACGCTAGTCTCCTAAAGAGCAACGCACTGCTCATTTTTGGCCTCACTCTCTCAAATGACCTCTGTTAGAATAACCACATGGCACCCATAGCTGCATCAAATGCTAGGAAGGATTGGGTCACTATTTTGGGTGAGGAGGTTTTTCTCGTCAGAAACCGTTTTGCACATTTATAAATCTACCATTCGTCCGTGCATTGAATACTGTTGCCATATCTGGTCGGGTGATCTTTCAAATCACCTGGAGGTTCTCGACAAAATCCAAAGGAGGATCTGCAATATAGCTGATCCTGACTTGGCAACGAGCCTTCAGTCTTTTACTCACCGACGTGATGTGGCTTCCCTATGTCTTTTCTAAGAGTATTTTCATGGTAATTGTTCTGACGACCTTTTTTCATGGTATCCAACCACATGCTACTAGAGTGGAATCAGGTTCCCGCCATTTTACTGTCGAAATAGTTAAATATATTCTTCGCTTCTACTTTAAAAGTTAATTTTCTCGCGCTTTCCGTTTGTGGAACTCCCTTTCATTTGCTTGCTTTCATGATAGCTACCATATCCATAAGTTTCTCCGATGAGCTTAGATCACTGGTGCCGCCTAAGCACGAATTTACACGAGATACTAGATTAGCAACTAGGTCCCACCCTTTTACAGTTAAACAAATAAGATGTAACCGTAAATTCTACTCCAACAGCTTCTTTTCTCGCGCTTCCCGCCTGTGGAACTCCCTTCCACAAGTCTGCTTTCCTGACAGTTACAATCTCCAGGTGTTTAAATGTAGGGTCAATAGACACCACCTATCACACTAACTCCCAACTATTCTCAGAACACTCTCATCTACCCAACCCTCATTCTCAGTATCTTTACCCGCCTATCACCCATTCTCTGACATTTCCTATATTTAATCAGCCTTTCTTTACTTTACGTAGCCCCCTGCGCAGTAGTGGCAGTGACATGCCTTGCTCGGGGTTAAACGCTTATTAAAAAAAAAAAAAAAAAAAATCAATTGCCATCTTCTAACTACTTGATTGCCATCCATCTCTTATCCTTTCTTCGACACCCCTTTTACCTTTTTATTCTCTCACTGTAGCCCCTTGCGCACCAGCCTTGCTTTGGGTGAAATGATTATAATAAAAAACAACAACTTTAGAGCGTTGGAATATCATGGTATAGTGAGTGAGTACTTTTTATAGCATTTCTCAAGGCAATAAGGGATACTTGATAATAAACATGTCGTCTCCAAGTAACATGAGACAGGTTATAGTAGTTTATCTGGTATCAGTGTAATTTCTGATCTGATTCACTGGAAAAAGTGGAATCAGTTTCATATAAAGGCTTCATAACGTAGGCCAGCTCAAAATAAATCTCATGGGCCGTATGTGCCGCACCTGGAACGTGAGACTACTCAGTGAAGACCATAAGATGCTTTCAAAATAGTTAAATTCAGTGATTGATTGCGTATGAAAAATACAGTTTTGTAGACGTATGACTATATGCAACCAACATTTCACACTATTTGACCATACAGGGAACAAGGGATGAGCTTCTTCACCTGTTCAATAGACGTGGTTGGAGTGTGAACCGGGTGATAGTTTAGTCTATCTACTCCAATTGAAAAAAAAAAAAGAAAAAAGAAAAGAGTGAAAAGATTGGAAAAGAGAAAGCCGGAAACCACATCCTAAACAGGAAACAAAAGATGAGCCTCTTCACCTGTTCAATAGACGTGGGTGGAGTGTGAACCGGGTGATAGTTTAGAATATCTACTCCAATTGAAAAAAAAAAAGAAAAAAGAAAAGAGTGAAAAGATTGGAAAAGAGAAAGCCGGAAACCACATCCTAAACAGGAAACAAAAGATGAGCCTCTTCACCTGTTCAATAGACGTGGGTGGAGTGTGAACCGGGTGATAGTTTAGAAT
This sequence comes from Ascarosepion bandense, assembly GCA_037127315.1. Taxonomy (NCBI): domain Eukaryota; kingdom Metazoa; phylum Mollusca; class Cephalopoda; order Sepiida; family Sepiidae; genus Ascarosepion; species Ascarosepion bandense. The sequence goes on from JBBBDQ010030371.1 coordinate 30,386, forward strand.
ATCTACTCCAATTGAAAAAAAAAAAGAAAAAGAAAAGAGTGAAAAGATTGGAAAAGAGAAAGCCGGAAACCACATCCTAAACAGGAAACAAAAGATGAGCCTCTTCACCTGTTCAATAGACGTGGGTGGAGTGTGAACCGGGTGATAGTTTAGAATATCTACTCCAATTGAAAAAAAAAAGAAAAGAGTGAAAAGATTGGAAAAGAGAAAGCCGGAAACCACATCCTAAACAGGAAACAAAAGATGAGCCTCTTCACCTGTTCAATAGACGTGGGTGGAGTGTGAACCGGGCGATACTTAACGTAGAAAAAGAAGAAAAAACTTACTTTTCTCAACACTTCATTTTCTCTATACAGCACCACGCAAAAGTTTACAACACATAACAAAATAATGTTTCTTTAGGTATTTCTAACACAGATTAACGAAGCACTTACTGCTAATTTAATGTAAATCTAAACTTATTTATAAATGGAACTTTGTCTGTGTGTGTATCTGAGTGTGTGTGTGTGTGTGTGTGTGTCCGTTACCTATAGACACCGAAACGGCTGAACCGAATTTCTAAGTTAGAATATTCTAAAAACCAACCCCATACTAAGTTTGAACATTCTAAAAACCAACCCCATACTAAGTTTGAACATTCTAAAAACCAACTCTATACTAAGTTTGAACATTCTAAAAACCAACCCCATACTAAGTTTGAACATTCTAAAAACCAACCCCATACTAAGTTTGAACATTCTAAAAACCAACTCTATACTAAGTTTGAACATTCTAAAAACCAACCCCATACTAAGTTTGAACATTCTAGTGAAATTTGAACACTTTTATAAACAACTTTTATTTACTGTTGTAAATAAAAAAATGTGTTGTAAACTATTGAGTTACTAAACATTAGGCTTTCTTCGTGGGATACGTTCTTGAAGTTTGTTTTATATTTTAAATCTGATTGTTTGACTTAACATCTACATATACAGTACTGTGCAAAAGAACTATTTTATCTTTTATGAGGCGTCAAGACAAGAACTATTTTATCTTGTATGAGGCATCAAAATAAAATTTAAAATCACCCCTGTCCTAACACTTTTGCACACTACTGGTAGTGTGTAAAAGTATTAGGACAGGGGGTGATTTTCCTAAAAACCTCACTGAAATTCAAATTCAATGACCATAAACATACTTAAAAAAACTTAAGAATTATTTAACTAAAAAGGAAGAGGAAGGAAGGCTTCGGAATTTGAATTGATCCCCACAAAGATCTCAATCCTATTGAACATCTATGGGATATTTTGGATAAAAAATATTGATAAATCTAATGTTACTTCACAAGACAGTTTAGAAACAAATACAAGCTGCTTGGCAGGATATACCATTAGATATATTGAAGAAGCTTGTGATATCAATGCCTGACAGAATGAAGGCTGTGGTCAACGCAAAAGGCTCTTATACTAAATATTGAAATTATTTTGTAACAAGAAGTTTTTCTTGTTAAAAAATGTGTTGAATAAATCAAATAAAATTATTTTAATCAAATTATTTATTTTTTATCAATATGCCTCTTGAAAGATAAAATAGTTCTTATACTAATACTTTTGCACAGTACTCTATGTTCTGTGATCAGTAAAAGTTTAAAAACTTGAACTGATACTAAAAATTACTCTTGCCGCCAATAGGTAATATTCTAAGGATCAATGTGACCTTAAATTTTTTTCATTGTTCAGGTCTGTCGTAGATATAGGTTAGATGACGCTATAACTTTGGCTAACAGCCAAGATGACGAAGGAAAAATGTGCTACAATTACATGGAATCCTAAAAAAAGGAGTGGCTAACGTAAAATCGTAGATTACGCCTATACAAAATACAGACGACAGCCCGTCAAATTAACATGTGTTAATCGAGACATTCCCAAAGGAATTCATTGTTAATTCTCAGTATTACATCTTAATGGGAGTGTTTCTTTGAGATTAACTTGGCATTTGTTTAAGAAAATAAAATAAAAGCTAAACAAAAATATTTAAAATGACAAAATGTAAAAACAATTTAAAGGTGTGAAATAAGAAAGGTCAGTATGTTGATCCCAGCATGTCTCTCCATTCGGTTTAAATGACTTGATTTTACTCACTTTCTTTACCCTTAATATATATTTGTATCGTTGAAATGAAAACTTTTGATTGTTTATTGCAGTAATTTTCTTGTAGTTCTCGTTGTTGTTTGTCCCTTTCACACTTTTATGCCATCCTATTTCAAAATATTCTCCTTCTTCATTGCTTTCAAGTTTCTTTTAAAGCTTGCCTCTGCACACAGGATGTGCGTTGTGGTACAGTGGATATCGGCTCGGAACGAGAACTCGGGGAGCCGAGTTCGAATTCCAGTTGAATCCATTGTATTCACTTACGCGCAAATACCCTTGGGAAAGGTATTAATCCGTCTCTTCCTTCCAGTTATGGGTCAAATAGCAGGACAAATTGGGTTCTATAGCCTTGGTCGGCAACCAATCTACCGCAGAAAGCAATGGCAACCTACTGCGGGATAATCTCCTGCCCAGTTTCAAGGTTGCAGTTATTACAATAGTGCAGAAAATCGGAAATATATATATAAAAGGCAAGATGTTTGTGTGTGTGTATGTTTGTCTGCCTATATGTCTGTATTTTTTTCAGCCCTTTTATTTTAGTTTTTGCTTCCGGTTTGGCTCTAAAAAGATATAATTGTATTTTTTAGTCTCAGCCATGATACCATTTACTCAGAGGACTTATTTAACCTTCGAAATTCAGTTTACGACGAAAAAAACTTATTTGATATCGATACCAGGAAATCAAAATTTGACTTACATCCATTCATTTTTCTTTCAGTCTACGATTTCGCTTTAACTGGAAACAACTATTGCTTTTTAGTCTTTCGTGCCAACGTCCAAAGAGTCTGAGCTGCAGGACCATGGATTAGTTTTAAAGCTTTCATTACACCCGAGCCACGCCAGGCTATATATATATATATATATATATATATATATATATATATATATATATATATATATATATACGTAATGTAGAGAAGAAAACTTAACAGACACAGTTAAACGGTTTTACATCCAGAATTTATTTTGGCAGTTGTAAAAATTACATACTGTTTTGCCAAACCAGAAATAATCAGTTATTACATTTAACTCAGACAATTAAAAACAATTCTGTACAGAGGTGAAATAAGGTTAGATGAAGGGTAGAGGTGTACGCACTTTAACACGGCAACAATAATACAGGGAGTGTCACAGAATAAAGAAAATCACACATACACAAATCACCAAATCACACATACACAAATCACCAAATCATACATACACAAAAGATCTTAATGGAAAAATATATACAAACACAAAAGAGGAGAATTGATACAATCATGTAGAAAATAAGCACGCACAGACATCATTATAAGCCGTCAGATATGCACATAATAATATACACAACAATAACACAAAACTAAAAATTACCAAAGAAGTGATAAAAATAAAAATAGTGAAAAGAAATAAAAAAGGTCTATTTAATATACTTACAATCGCAAATAACAATCTCAAAAACTTTCAAAAAGTTAAAAATTAAAGTTTCACAAGAAAAATATTATGAGAGATTCATAAAGAAAAAGGTTCACATAATTGATAAAATTTAAAAATAAAAAGACAAAAATTAAAATTAAAAAAGAATTTCAGACAAAAATAAGAGCAGATATAGTGAAAAAAAAAAGATTAAACACAGTCACAAGCGGTTAAATATTACAACGAAATCAAAATTTTAAATATAAATAAAGCAAAATATATACAGATAATATCAGATTCCCAATAAAGAATGAACAGCTGAATTCGCCTGAAAATTTTGAGTAAAAAATTCGAATCCTACAAAACAGGTAATTTAAATCTATTTCTATAACGACATTTATAGATCACTTCATTCATTTGGTTTAAAAGCTGGATATTATCACTAAATTTAATTATTTTTTAATTTTTTTTTATCTAATCATAAGTTATATCTTTTTCTAAAGCTAATAGTTTGTGATTTTTCTATGATCTTCCATTCGATCTGTGGAGAGTGCCCTCTATCTTCTAATTCTCAGAAATATTTAGATAGAGAGGTCTAGGATTTAAGGTTGGGCCTAGAGAAGGAATATTTATGATTATAAAAGTTTCCAAAGTCTGGCAGAATTTCCAATATATACTTTTTTCTCTTTATCATATTCTATATAAATATATGTCAGAAAATGTCATCTACTAAGTAATTATTTTCCCTATGCTTTGCTCTCCGTGAAACTAACTTAGATTCTTCCATTGTTACCAATGAATTCTTGGTTCCAGACTATCTTGTCCTTTACCGAAGTTTTTAGCATTCCCATGAATAGCTTTGGTATTTGCATCCAAGATGATTTTCTGAAGAACAGGGAATTGTCTGTCAAGACCCTAGACTTCGCTGTCATGTGCTTCCGTCATTCGTTACTAAACTCTGTCAGCCATCATATTTATCTTTATCGCTCCCCATCTTCTCAGGATTTCAGAATATTAGCTTTAATAGATGACATTATAAAAAGGCACTTTCCCTCCAATTCTCACCAAAATTCACACAAATATTCTTTAGGCTGAGTCTGAGCTCCAGGACCATGGATTAGTTTTAAAGCTTTCATTACACCCGTGCAACGCCGGGCTATACTGCTAGTCTCCTCATAAGAGACGATATTCAGAAGTTTCAAGGTTGCAGTTCTTACAATAGTGCAGAAAATCAATAATATATATATATATTTTTTTTTTATAAGCGTTTCACCCCAAGCAAGGCATGTCACTGCCACTACTGTGCAGGGGGCTACGTAGAGTGGAGAAAGGCTGATTAAATATAGGAAATGACAGAGGGTGGGTGATAGGCGGGTAAGGATACCGAGAATGAGGGTTGGGTAGATGAGAGTGTTGTGAGAATAGTTGGGAGTTAGTGTGATAGGAGGTGTTTATTGACCCTACATTTAAACACCTGGAGATTGTAACTGTCGGGAAAGCAGACTTGTGGAAGGGAGTTCCACAGGCGGGAAGCGCGAGAAAAGAAGCTGTTGGAGTAGAATTTACGGTTACATCTTATTTGTTTAACTGTAAAAGGGTGGGGCATAGTTGCTAATCTAGTATATATATATATATATATATATATATAAAAGGCAAGCTGTTTGTGTGTGTGTGTGTCTGTATGTTCTTTATACAAATCCACAATTTTTATCCAATTCTCACCAAAATTCACACAAATATTCTTTAGGCTGAGTCTGAGCTTCAGGACCATGGATTAGTTTTAAAGCTTTCATTACACCCGTGCAACGTCGGGCTATACTGCTAGTCTCCTCATAGACGGAGAGAGTTGAAGCAATAAAAGTTTTCTTTAATAGATGACATTATAAATAAGGCACTTTCTCTCCATCCATTTGCAAAAATCTTTATCTTTGGTGACTTTGATGATCACCACTAAAGGTACTGATGATGATGGTGTTCAGACATTAAATTTTTCCATTGTCCGATCCCTTACTCAAATCGTTTCCCTAACAGAGCCGAGCAATACGCTTCTCTACTGATTTATTTCTTATTTCTCTCCTCTTGTCGAGTCGAGCAACACTGCTGTCTTGATAATTCTGACTAAACTGTGGTAGCAATTGATATTTCGTTCCAATCATCTATTAAACAAGACCTCTTTCAGTTACCAGAACACTGATTGTGACTCACTCCATGATTTTCTTTAGCATAACTTGATAACTTTAGCATTCTAAATAAAAATTGCAACACATAGGTTTCTTCTCGTGACAAGGACGGTATGGATACTTTCATCCCTTCTCGGAAATACCAGGTGAAACTTCAAACCTCTCTATATTTCACTCCGAAATTATCAGCCGCTATAGCCCACAGGGACCACTATTTTCGGCTATACCAGCGTGACGACTCTCGTCACAATAGGCGCTTATTTGCTTATTTGCTGCTGTTTGCAGTAGATTTAGGAGTCCTCGTGGGGGAAATGTTCTTTTTTGCCGAGAGAGTGAAACACCGCATACCCTCTAGAAACTTTAAATTTGGTTGCTTTGTAATTGGGCATTAAATAAGTGTAAGATCTCTATTTCCCCATTTTCAATCAATTTGAAATATTAATATTCTTTACTGATAAAGCTGAATGCTTTGCTTGTAAATTCTCTTCAGACTCTACCCTTGACTCATCCAGAATATCCTTGCTTAACTTCCCCGCTAGAACTGAAATTCTATTGAGTGATATGCATATAACACCTTCCTTTATTTCTGATATAATCTTTAGCCTAGATACCCATAAAAGAAGTTGGCCTTTCGGTATCCCTGTAATAGTCATTAAAAAGTGTTAACCCGAACTGGCTCTTGTTCTCACTAAATATCTCGCTGCCTTCTGCTTTCCTGCCTACTGGAAGTCATCATCTCTTGTTCCAGTTTTTAGAACTCTGGTGAGCCGTTCGACACTTTCTATTCGCCTTCTACTTCTTTTTAGGAAAATTATGGAGATCCTAACCAATGCTGAATTGGTTCATTATCATTCATCGCATGGCATTTTCTCAGACAAGCAATATGGCTTTCGTTTCTCCAATTCAACTGCGGATGTACTGACAATAATTTCGGAAAGAATCTGTCAGGAACTAGATAAAAAAATGTCTCCGGACACTTTTTTGAGATGATCCAGTCTTTCCTATCAAATCGTAAGATAAATGTTATCTATAATGGCCATTCATCCTCATCTAGACCATTTCGTACTAGCTCAGATGTCTCCTAGGGGTCCATCTTTGGCCCTACTGTGTTTATAATTTTCATTATTGACCTTCCTAATAACAGTAGCTGTCAACTTGGTATCGATGACAGAATAATTTAATCCTACCTCAACAGTAAAGCTTGTCAGTTCGACAAGGTGAAAATGGCAGCCGATGTCCAAAACGACCTCAACCCAGTCAATAACTGAGGGAAAAGGTGGTTTGCTAATTTTTCCAAAGTTAAACGTATCACGGTCTTAGGTATAATGGTAAACTACATCTGGCAGCAAGGTCTCTGATTGGGAGGTTGTAAGGAGCATGGAACCACCTCTTAATTGTTGTTGTTCCCAGGTCC
>JBBBDQ010030371.1:50000-147500 GCA_037127315.1 Ascarosepion bandense
ATATCTATCTATGTACATATAAAAAGAGTGATATATCTGACTCTCCCACAAACACGCACACAGAGAATATATATATATATATATATATATATATATATATATGCGTACGTCTTTCTGGTTGTGTACTCATTCTGTTAATATTGGGAAGGTTAACCGTCATCTTTCCCGTACATCCACCAAATCTTTGATTCTTTACACTCTACTTTGGGCATGTCTTTGGCCTTTTACAGGTTCATTATTACTGCAACCTAATGCCCTTGGGAAAGGTATGAATCACTCTAATCCCACTACCTGTAGATGAAGTAGTAACCCTTTTTGGTTTTGGGTGGAAACAAAACAGATGAAAATTCTGTGGAGAAACCAATCCATAAACATTTTTAAGAATGTATGACAACTCGTTGCATTCACTTACTTGCAAAATAACCGAAAAACATCTGTAGAGAAGCCTGATCAGCTACGGCCCTGAAAGGACATGGCATTAAAAAAAAAACTAGATAGCATATATTAACTTGCGACAGAATCAATTCCTACCTTAGAGCTTGTAAAAAAATTACTTTGTAACAGTTCACCTTGATAAGCATCCTTGTAAAAAGAGCATTCATTATTTAACCGGATCAAGAAAAAACAAATATTCCACAAAAGAAGACATCTGTGTGGGTTTACAGAAATTGAGAGTTCTGTTGTTAGTTATATTGACAATAAAATTCTCGTCTACGTTACATGATGATGGCTGAAGTTTAATTGGGACGTGCGCTGTGATGTAACGGATATCGGCTCGGAGTGAAAAATTGAAATATTCCAGTTAAGTTCGTTGCATTCACTTACGTGCAAAATACCATTGGAAAAGGTATTAATCCATCTCTTCTTCCTCCAGTTATGGGCGAAATAGCAGGATCGATTGGATCCTGTAGCCTTGTTTGACAACCATTCTATTACAGAAAGAAATTAGCAACCTACTACGCGAAATTTTTCTGCGCCGTCAGTCACAGATTAAATTGGAGTAGATAGACTAAATTATCGGCCGATTCACACTCCACCCACGTCTATTGAACTGGTGAAGAGGCTCATCCCTTGTTTCCTGTTTAGGATGCGGTTTCCGGTTTTCTCTTCTCCAATCTTCTCACTTTTTTTTTCAGTTGGAGTAGATAGACTAAATTATCGCCTGGTTCACACTCGACCCACGTCTATTGAACAGGTGAAGAGGCTCATCCCTTGTTTCCTGTTTAGGATGCGGTTTCCGGTTTTCTCTTTTCTAATATTCTCACTTTTTTTCAATTGGAGTAGATAGACTAAACTATTGCCCGGTTCACACTCCACCCACGTCTATTGAACAGGTGAAGAGGCTCATCTCTTGTTACCTGTTTAGGATGTGGTTTCTGGCTTTCTATTTTCCAATCTTTTCACTTTTACGTAGCCCCCAGCGCATCAGTGGCGTTACCGCCTTGCTTGGGGTGATATGATTAAAAAAAAATGAGATATGATCGTTCAAGCGTGTATCACGAATGGCACAGAACCGACTGATTCATTTATTTACGCGAAAATACACTTGAAAAAGGTTTTACCCGGCACCTTCTTGATGAATTTCATCTTAACATCAAGAAACTGATAAGGAAAGGATCAGTATAGCAATAAATAGACACAATATGTCTATATTATTCAAGGAAATATATTTGAAGGAAGAATAGTTAGTTAGTTAAGTGCCATACGTGATACACGCTTGGGCGATCATGTCTCGAAAGATACATGACTGACTTGGCAGAAGATTATCCTGCAGTAGGTTGCCATTGCTTTCTGCGGTAGACTGGTTGCCGACCAAGGCTACAAAACCCAATCTGACCTGTTATTTAACCCATAACTGGAAGGAACAGACGGATTAATACCTGTCTCAAGGGTATTTGCGCGTAAGTGAATGCAATGAATTCAGCTGGAATTCGAACTCGGCTCCCCGATTTCTCGTTTGAGCCGATATCCAATGCACTACAACGCAAATTCTGCCTAAATACACACACATACACAAGCGTGCACACACACATACATACATGTGATTATTTGTTTGAACATTATTTTTAATCGATACTCGTATTTGAGTAGATATTCTGTTTTTAATCAAACAGTATATTTATATTTTTATTTCTACCAGCCTCATTATTTAAGTTATATTTTATTACGAAAATGTGTGTCATTAAAAATAATGTTCAAACAAATAATTTCAATATGTTGGTTGTTAAACCATTTCGTTAATCTTCGGAATTTTCCGTAACATGGATATTTGGCAGTATTTTCGAATTCTAGTTGAATTCGTTGCATTCACTTACGTAAAAATATTATTCGGAAAGGTATTAATCCATCTCTTCTCCCTCCAGCTATGGGTTGAACAGCAGTACAGATTGGGTTCTACAGTCTTGGCTCTCTACCGCAGAAAGAAATAGCAAACTACTGCGGGCAAATCTTCTGTCTAATTAGTCATGGATCGAAAGAGACATGGCCGCTCAAACGTGTATCACGTATGGAACTTAACTTATGGAACTTGACTTCGGGAAGTCAATGGAATATGGGGATTGCTTTTTCTTTTTTCATTGGATGAAAACAATTGACATTTTCGTTGCGTATGATTATAGTGAGAGCATGGGTTTATAAAGAGTACCTGAGGATGTGCATTGTGGTGCAGTGGATATCGGCTTGGAACGAGAAATCGGAGAGCTGAGTTCGAATTCCAGTTGAATTATTTGCATTCACTTATGCGCAAATATCCTTGGGAAAGGTATTAATCCGTCTTTTCTCTCCACTTATGGGTTAAATAACAGGACAGATTGGGTTCTATAGCCTTGGTCCGTAACCAGTCTACCGCAGAAAGCAATGGCAACCTACTGCAGGATAATAAGTCGTTGTTGATATGTCCCGGAAAGATATATATATATATATATATATATATATATATATATATATATATATATCATTTGAGGTAACTAAGTGGTGTAAGCAAATGTAACCGGGTAGGATAATCTAATATGTAGACGTAATGGACAGTATTCGTCGCATGCAGTATCCTGAGACGTAGGCGTAGTCAATAGACATGGACCAATTGTCGTAGACCAGTAGACCTTTAGCAGTAGACCTATGGACGTAGGCCTTTAGACCTCTCTGCGTCCTCGCCTTCGCCTGTATTTATGGCTGACACCAGCCAATCACATTACTGTAAGGGGGGGACCAAGGTGTATGCATATTCATTACATATTGATTACATCAGTTATATTCACTCATGCCCAAATACTCGTGGGAAATGCATGAATCCACCTATTATTCCACCAGCTATTGGTTAATTTCACAATATAAAGATATTTTTTCTTTAAGTAAGCTGCAAAATGTTGAAAATAGAAAAACAAAGGTTTCAATTGTTGTCGGGTTCATTATATTCACTTGCAAGCAAATAACCTTGAGAAAGGTATGAATCCAACTTTTCTCTCCCTCAGCTACGGGTTAATTAGTAGAATTTTTATCGGTAACTCATTATTATCTCCCCCACAAAATTTTAATCTGAAATATTTTTGCTTTAAATAACCTGTAAAAATTATTGATAAGCCGGAAAAAAAAAAGACAAAAAAAACAAAAAAAAAATACATGTCAAACAATCAATGGCTGCATAGCATATGCATCGCCAGAGCTACATAGTCTTGAATTCAGTTGCCTTTTTCTTAGACTGATTTCCAACCACGGCTAGAAAGTTTAGACTGTTGTTTAACCCATTGCTTGTGGTGAGATGAGGTGGATTAATACTTTTCGTAAGAGTATTCGTGAATGTGACAAACCCGATCGGAATTCGAACGTGGTTTACCGACTCTCTCGTTCAGAGCCGCTAACCATTACTCCCCGTGCGCATCCAGCTGCAAAATGACAAAACATGAAAGGATTCTCTTCAACAAGTTCATAACGGCCGACTTCAGGCGGAAGTTAAATCAACGAGGGGTGAAACGGGCAAATAAATCAGTTAGAAAGTTGCTTGAAGATATGGAAGGCAACAAGGCGGAAAAAAAAAGAGAAGAAAGCAAGGAAGGAAGGAACGAAGTTAGGTGATGAATGGCTGAGTGCTGGTGTTTGGAGTCACGTGATGCGTCGGGTACCTGTACGGAGATGACGTCACGAAATGGAAGCGGTAAATGGACGACGAAAAATCTTGGGATGAATCATCAATGCCCCAAGAACAAAGCAAAAGGGAGACAAATTTGAAGGGTGTTGCAGTTTTGTTCACGTCGCGTAGCAATAGAGACATTCAGGCAGGACTAGAGGCAAAGAGAGACGCTTGAAGATAGAAAGAAAGGAGAAGGAAAGAGCAGGAAGGAGAAGGAAGAAAGAAGGAATTTCTTTAATGAAATCAGAAAGGAAAAAAAGAAAGAGAAAAATGGAAAGAATATAGATAGAAAAAATGAGTTACAAAGAAGGAAAAAATGGGGTAGGTAGGTGAGAAGAAGAAGAAGAAGAAGAAGAAGAAGAAGAAGAAGAAGAAGAAGGAAAAAATGAAAAACGAAGAGAAACGTGTTGGAAAGAATTACAGGTGAAAAATAAAAAGGAAAAAAGGAAGGAATGAAAAGAACGAAAGCAGACAGAAAGAATTAAATAGAAAGAAAGAAATGAAAGAAGGGAAGAAAAACAGGAAGAGGAGGAAGGAAGGAAGACAGATGAGGAGTAAGAGAGCGAAATAAGGAAGAAAGAGAGACAACTATGAAGGAATTAAGGAAGGAAAGTAGAAAAGAAGGGAAGGAAAAGTGAAAAGAACGCAAACAGTAAAAAAAGGAGTGAAGGAAAGTAGGTTAGAAAAAAGAAAAAAGGGAAGCGAGTTTGAATTAAGAGGAAGAAAAACGAGTGAGAAGAAGAAGGAAAAATAAGGAATGAAGAAAGGCTGGAGAAAAGCAGGAAGAATACAGATGCCAAAAATGAGGGAAGAAAGAAGAAAGAAAAGAAGGAAAGGAAGGAAAATTAGAAGAAGATGAAAAGGAAGGAATGAATGAAGGAAAATAGGTGAAAAAAAAAAGAGATAAATATAAGGAAGGAGGAAAGACATCTCCAGAGAAATTAAGAAAGGAAGTAAGCATTCAGAAAAAAATGAGAGAAGAAGAAGGAAAGGAAAAAGGGGAGGAAGAAAGTTTAGAGGAAAGGGGAGATGGAAGACAGGTGCAAAGAAAGATAATTAAATAATTAAGGAAAATAGACACCTGAGAAGAAATTAACGAAGGAGAGAAGAAGGTAAAGTAATAATGAAAATAAAGTATGCATAAAAAATGAAGAAGGAAGAAAGAAAGCAAAAGAAAGGAAAGGAGCGGAAAGGGAAGGAAGGAAGGAAGGAAGGAAGGAAGGAAGGAAGGAAGGAAGGAAAAAATAGGAAGGAATTTCGGGTGAAAAGTAAAAAGAAAGAAATTGAAGGAAAGAAAACAAACAAAAAAAGGAAAAACGAAGAGGCAAATAAAAGAAAGAATAGGAGAGGAAGAAAGACAGGTTTGAAGAAAGAGGGAAAAGAAAGAAAGAAACAGGTGAGAAGAAAAAGAAGAAAATAAAGAAGGAAGTAAAACAGCTAGGAAAGGAACGAAAGAAAAGTAGACGGGAAGAAAGAGAAGGAAAGAAAAGAAAGAAAGCTGATGAAAATGAGGAACGAAGAAGCAAATAAAAGAAGGAGAGGAGAAAAGCCAGGTTAGAAGAAAGAGGGAGAAGAAAGAAAGGAAGACAGGTGAGAAGAAAAAAGAAGAAAATAAAGAAGGAAGAAAAACAGCTAGGAAAGAAAGGAAAGTAGACGGGAAGAAAGGGAAGGGAAGACTGGAAAGAAAACAGACAGAAAATAAAATAGGATAGACTGGGTTCTATAGCCTTGGTTGGCAACCAGTCTGCCGCAGAACAAATGGCAACCTACCGCTCGAAAATTTTCTGCTCAGTTAATCATGTTTCTTTAGAGACATGGTCGCCAAAGCGTGTATCATGTATGGCACTTAACCAAATAACTCATTTACTTACGCGCAAATACTCTTGGAAAAGGTGTTACTCTAATTCTTTCTCCTGCTGTGGATCAAATAGTATTACCTGTATCTAGAAAAATTGTTGTTATTCCTCAAAAGTTGTAGCCTGGCCCAGTGGGTATAAACGTTCGTTAGTTCCTGACTTGACTCTTAGAGTTATGAGTTCAATACCAGGCTAAAGCAGTGGTGAACAAGTAACTTGCAGGGTTAGAGGGAGATAACTCATGACTTCCAATCCAGGCTTTACGCAAGAAACGAGGATGATATACACTAGTGATTGTAATGAAGGGTTTGGTTTGAAATTCCTAGCACCTGAATAAGTCGTAGAACGGCCGAAACATCGTACAAATGGCAGCAAAGATGAGGACAATAGTCCGAATAATGTAAATACTGAAAATACTACCTCATCTCAGGAATATAGACAAGTTACTATTACTTTCTGCGGTAGACTGATTGCCAACCAAGGCGATAGAACCCAATATGTCTTGCTATTTAACCCATAGTCCGAGGAGAAATGACGCATTAATACATTTCTCATGTTAAAAAAATGTCTGATTTCTGTTTTTACAGCTGTCTGTTGATTCGTTTTGCCACTTATATTACAAGAATGTAGAAACCAATGATAAATATGTTTGTTGAACTATTTATTTGGGACAAGGGGTAAGGGTTATTTGGGGTGAGGGGTAATGATTAACTTTTACTCTTTCTACTGTAGGGTAACCCACAAAATGATTTCCGTATTACAATCACGTGATATTAAAATAAAAATGTCTGTATCAATACTTGTCCTGATTAAACTCGTGTTAGTAACGTGATGTTTTTGAACCACCAACAGGATATCTTCCATTAATATTTCCCAAGTGGCAAGTCAAATGTTCATATTGAGCAGATTATGTCTCTGAATGCCTACATGAAACAACTAGAAAGCAGTTTTTTACTCATAATATTTGAGCGAATTACAAGCACCTGACCATACATACTGTCCGTAATAATTTGTAAGCTTTAAAAATTACCGTGTGGACATCCTACTAAATATTATTCGTTAATATTTATCAAGTCGAATCTTCGTTAATATTTGTCAATCTCCTGGCCATAAACTAAAACTCATAATCAATCAGTTAAGTGTCATATGCACGCTTAGGTGATCATGTCTCGAAAGAGACATGACTGACTATGCAGAACATTTTCTCGCAGTAGGTTGCCATTACTTTCTGCGGTAGACTAGTTGCCAACCAAGGCTATAGATCTCGATCTGTCCAGCTATTTAACGCATAGCTGGAGGGAGAAGCGACAGATTAATGCCTTTCTCGTGTAGGTATGAAATAAAAAAAAAATTGTTTCTGTTTTTACGACTGTCTGTTGATTCGTTTTGCCACTTATATTACAAAAATGTAGAAACCAATGATAAATATGTTTGTTGAACTATTTATTTGGGACAAGGGGTAAGGGTTATTTGGGGTGAGGGGTAATGATTACCTTTTACCCTTATTACTGTAGAGTAACCCACTAAGTGGTAAATCAAATGTCCATGTTTAGCCGACTATGTCTCTGAATGCTGTTATCAAACAACTAGAAAGGAGTTTCTAGTTTTAGTCATAATATTTGAGCGAATTACTAGTACCTGACCATAAATACTGTCTGTCTGTCAGTCAGTTAAGTGCCATACGTAATACACGCTTGGGCGATCATGTCTCGAAAGAGACATGACTAACTGGGCAGAAGATTATCCTGCAGTAGGTTGCCATTGCTTTCTGCGGTACACTGGTTGCCGACCAAGGCTATAGAAGCCAGTCTGTCCTATTATTTAACCCATAACTGGAAGGAAGAGACGGATTAATGCCTTTCCCAAGGGTATTTGTGCGTAAGTGAATGCAAGGAATTCAACTGGAATTCGAACTCGGTTCCCCGATTTCTCGTTCCGTCTGTCTGTAATAATCTGTAATCTCCGTGAGTACATTCTACAAAATATCCTTCGTTAATATTTAGCAAGTCAAATTTACATGATTACTCAAGTAGTAATCTCTCATGTAACTAAGTAGATAGAGTGCTTACGGACATATCACGTTGAATACAACGGTTATCGTTCGGTCATCGAAGTTAAGCCACCTGGAGCCTGGTCAGTACTTAGATGGGTGACCGCTTGGGAATACCAGGTGCTGTAAGCGTTTATTGACTGATGTGCGTTGTGCGTTGTGGGGCAGTAGTTATCGGCTCGGAAAGAGAAATCGTTGAGCCGAGTTCGAATTCCAGTTGAATGCCCTGCATTCACTTACGCACTGGTACTCTTGGGAAAGGTATTAATCCGTCCTTTCCTTCCAGTTATGGGTTAAATAACAGGGTAGGATTTGGTACCCTGCCCTTGACCAAATCCCAATGAGACTTTCTCCGTCGGGGAGCAAGCTTGCTCAACTCGACTAGGGTGAATGCAGCTGACATACATAAGTAGATAGAACCCTCCTGTCTGGCATTTTTAACTGGTGTTAAGGTTTATCCGTTCTTTCCTCTTTTTGGATTGGGTTTCTGGTTCCCTGTAAAGTTTTCTCATTCTGCTTCACTCCCGGTATCCCCCTTGCATCTTAGTGGCATTATCACCTTGCTTGCGGTGAAGAAGAGAAGAGTTTGAGTTTTGTTTAACGGCACATCAATGTGGGTCATTTAATGCCAGAAAGGTAGGGTTTTAAGGTATTTTTTTTAATGTTCGGTTATAGTGAGAAGGTTGATTTAGTCAGATTTTAATAAAAATTTTTGCTTTTAATCTTTCCTTTTTTTTTAGAAAACTGAAAATGTCTTCTAGTTTTGTATTCAAAATTGTTTTGCTTAGAATAATTTTTCCTTAAAAAATGTATTGTTGGAATAGATTACCTTCAAAAATGTATGTTTTTCTGTAAGTCTTTTTTATGTATATATTTCTATAAAAGTGTATTTTTATACTTTCATAGCGTTTTGACCCCAGTTTGGGGGTTAACTATTTGCCCATAGCTGAGACCCTAACAGGTGCTACCACTCCGGGTCAGGTTGGACCTGAGAACAACAGCAATTAAGAGGCGGTCCCATGCTCTTCACAACCTTCCAATCAGAGGCCTTGCTGTCTGAAGGATTTACCGTCATGCCCAGGACCAAGAATAGAAGAATTTCTGGCTTTAATTTTGGCGTTTCTGCGAATTCCAATCTCCTGACAGTAAACTAAAGGCTTTCATAATTAATTATTATCACGCGCTCTTGAGCGATCATGTCTTTTTCGAAGCATGACTAACTGGTTACACAGTTGTCCCACAGTAGGTTGACATTATTTTCTGCAGTAGACTGGTTGCTAATCAAGGCTATGGAACACAATCTGTCGCACTATTTAACCCATAGCTGGAGGGTGAAGACATGGATTAATACCTTTCCCTTTCTTGTTCCGAGCCGATATTCATCACACCACAACGCAGATTAAATAGTATCTAACCTTATTAAATCTCCGAACACACCCTACAAAGCATTCTTCCTTAATATTTAGCAAGGCACATTTTCCTGATTAGTCACGGAGCGTTTTGAATACATCTGTTCATTAACGACAAGTAGTTTTGTGTATCCATGATTGAGCGGGGGAAGATAGTGGAGTGGTATCCCGTTGCCTTCTCCACGATGGTTTATTGAGACATCACCTCTAGTTAGCTGGCCGTTGACTCTTTGAGAGTTCTTCCGCCCTTTGTAGGTTTATATTTTTGACCTACAGGGATGCTAACGTCCCAATTAAGTGTACATATACTTGATGTAAAAAAAAAAAAAAAAAAAAAAAAAATACTAAGTTTTAACTTAGTTAAAGTCGAAATGGAGTTCAGACAAAAGAAAAATTTAGTATATTCTTATGAAAAAAATTAAATGGTACAAGAGAACAGACACAATCTAGTCTAACTTCTAAGAACCTCGCAGCAGTAATTACAATCAGCATACTTTACCAGTAGTCACAAGAAATATTATGCATATTCGACATTTTGGCAGTCATCTTCTGACTTTCTTTGGTTCTATCATATATATATATATATATATATATATATATATATATATATGTATATATACTGATACGGTGCTGGTAGGAACACGTGGGTTTTTTTTTTTTTTTTTTGGAAGGGGGATGAAGGAAAAGGATTGCTAGGAGAGAAAGGACGCTAACTTTTTCCTTAGACTGAAGACGGGGAGAGAAAAAAGGCCACAACCTGAACAACATAAGATACGCGGACGATACAGTACTGATTGCGGACACGGAAAGGAAACGGCAAGATCTCATACAGAAAGTAGCAGTGGAGAGTGACAAGAAGGGACTACAAATAAACTTTAAGAAAACTGAGTGCATGGTCATCAGCAAAAGATACAACCCAAAATGCCAAATACAGGTGGGGGATAACAGAATCAAACAAGTCCAAGAATTTAAGTACCTAGGAAGTGTTCTAACAGGAGATGGAAAGTGCGACACGGAGATCCGAAGGCGAATTGGCATGGCAAAGGACGCGTTCCAGAAGATGAGCAAAATACTAACACACAGGAAGATCTCAATAGAAACGAAGAAAAGAGTGCTAGACTGCTACGTGATGTCAGTTCTTCAGTACGGCTGTGAATGCTGGACAATATCATCGAAAATGAGGAAAAAACTGGAAGCGGCCGAAATGTGGTTCTACAGAAGGATGCTACGGATATCGTGGACTGAGCATACAAGCAACGACGAAGTGTTAGAAAGAATGGCAACAAAAAGGAAATTGATGCTGAGCATCAGGAAGAGACAACTGAAGTTCCTGGGACATGCAATGAGGAAGGAGAGCCTGGAGAACCTGATACTGACTGGTCAGATAGAAGGAAGGAGAGACAGAGGAAGGCAGCGGATAACATATCTGCAGAGTCTGATCAGGTGAATGACGGAACGGGGGTTGCCAGGAGCAACAGGAGCAAACATACTAAGAGCCACAAGGGATAGGGAGACGTGGAGATCCATGATCGCCTACGTCCTGAAGGGACAGGGCACATAGAAGAAGAAGAAGAAGTTTTGTGTAAATTGCAAGCGGTTCAATTAGTTTACTAGAGATGAAAAAGGAAATCTATTTTTGTATTTGTCTTTCTTTCTGCAATGAGATATTTACATTATTTAAACTGTATGAACTGTCGTCATCTTTACTGCAATATCCAAGACGCTTCGACCGTTCTACGCTCTGGCTTTCATCAGGTAATTAGAATATTATACTTCTAAAATGAGGCAGTATTTACATTATTTACATTGTTCAGTCATCTTTCTTGCCATATTCACTACGTTCCGGGCGTTGGACGCTCTGTCCTTCTTCAGGTGATTGTAATTTTTAACTGTGCCCTTTATTTGTCTATACCTCAGTGATGAGGTAGTATTTACATTATTTACATTGTTCAGACTGTTGTCCTCATCTTTATTGCCATATTCACGGCGTTTCGGCCGTTGTACGCTCCGCCTGTCTTATTTTGTAATTTTAAACTGAACCCTTTATTTGTCTCTACTTCTGAGATGAGGAAGTATTTACATTTTTCACATTGTTCAGACTGTTTTCCTCATTCTTGGTGGGAACTGTAGTTAAGGTATTGTCCGGTGAATGTTGGCTTGCGATATACAGAAGCCTCGAACCCAGCCTCTGTTCGAGTTATTACTACGTCCAGGAATGCAAGTTTGTTCTTTTCTTTCTCCATTGTGAACTGTATGGATGTTTTTATTGAGTTCACATGGTCCAGTAGAAGCTGGACTTCTTCCTGATGTTCTCAGAGCATGAAGGTGTCATTTATGGGAATTATATATATATATATATATATATATATATATATATATATATATATATATATCCAAGTGAATACAGACCGAAGAAACAATTTTTACAACGTCCAAAACATTAATTTAAATCAGTGCTTGGTACATAATCTATAGAACTGTGAATATTTATTATAAATTATATTTTAGAACATGTACATATTTTTTATATATATATATATATCCACTACAAATGGTACATTTGTTTCGACATTGAAACTTCAATGTCTCATCAGGCGGTATGTATAGGAATGGAAAGCCTCTTTTCTTATATTTGGTCAGTCTAGTGTATTGACAGTTGGGATTTTGAAAAAAGTGGTGTGGGTAGTTATATATATATATATATATATATATATATATATATATATATATATATATTTTACGGTCATGTCACGTTAAATACACCGGTTCCTGCTCGATCACCGAAGCCAAGTATCTAGATGGGGGACCGCTTGGAAATACCAGGCGCTGAAATCCTTATGGACGGATGTGCGTTGTGGTGCGGTGGATGTCGGCTTGGAAAGAGAAATCGGTGATCCGAGTTTCAGTTCCAGTCGAACATTTTGCATTCACTTGCACACTGGTACCCTTGGGAAAAGGTATTAATCCGTCCATTCCCTCCAGTTATGGGTTAAATAACTGAGGCCTGTGGCGTTCTTCGCACCGATTGTGTGCTATCAGCAGATACAAAATGTGTGGATGGTGCTACACAAGCCGTCACCATTATAATCAATTCTTTCTGTGGTTGTCTATGTTAGACGCTCATACGTCGAAATCGACGGGGAATCCATAATATATATATATATATATATATATATATATATATCCCGTTTTCTTGATTTCTCTTTTTTTTTATTGTTTTTGCTCATTAATAGTGCTTTGTTTTCCTACTCTTTTACATTCAATAACCACTTTTGGAATTTCCTGATGTTAGGTACAACTTTACTTTTTGCTTTCCATTTTCTTTAACAATTCGTCGTTGCACATTGTTGTACCGTTGAATGAAAAAATACACAGTGAAATGTAGATAAACTCCCTTTTTAGCAGAGTTGTACAACCAAGATGTATATTCACTATTTACAGTCTCTCGCAGTAGTAGGTGTTACTACCCGAAAGCATGGTTAATGACAACTCCCTCGTGCTAAGCGCACATTGTCTTTTATACATCCAGGCGACCGGATGTCACATGGGACGAGTCACTACACAACAGGTCACATGTTTGGTATATGGTATCCCCAGCATTTTTCTGTAGAGCTATATTTCTATTGCTTCAAGCTTCTACTTCATGACCGAGGAGATTGTTCAGATTTCACTGCCTTACAGTATTTCAGATATCACGTACAGTTTAGTCCTCGTTTCTTTGTTTCGAACGGCATTTTCCTGTTTCCTAATACATTACTTAGCGTTTGGAATGCAATTTTGGCCATCCCAACACGCCTTCGGATTTCGGTGTCAAATCTCAGATATTCAAACTTTTGTACCTAATTGATTTTCGTATCTCTGATTTGCAGTTCCCATTTCAAGACCATCCTTTTGCTAACCATTACTTTCTGAGGGAGATTGGTTGCCAATCAAAGCTATAGAACCAGTCTGCCCTTCTATTTAACCCCTGGGTGGAGTGAGAACAGACGGATTAATACCTTTTCCAAGGGTATTTGCGCGTAAGTGAATGCATCGAATTCAAGTGGAATTCGAACTCGGCTCTCCGATATATCGTTCCGAGTCGATATCCACTGCACCAGAACGCACATCCATATAAGTAAATAGCTGAAAAAACTAATAGAAAGTCTAAGACTTAAGATAGATAGATAAACAATAGGGAGACAGAGAGAGACAGAAAGAAATAATGAAAGAGGGAAAGAGAGAGAGAGATAGAAAGAGAGAGAGAGTGAGAATGAGATTAAGAGTAAGATTCAGTGGGAGGCTGCGTGATACAGAAAAAATGAGGAACGAGAAGTGTCATCAAATATTTCTTTCATAATTTCCAACGGGAGTGCAAGGATACCTAAGCTGTGCGTAGCCAGCAAACGCTAGTACATGATTCTTAGCAGTCGAAGCAGCATAAGAAGTAGTAAGTACCTGACAATATATTCGTTTCATTAGGTGCGTATATTTACATACCTACATTTGTATGTAAATATACGCATCTGATATGGTTAGATTTCTAAAGGAAAATTAAGTAATTAAAGTTGCGTTCACAAATAAAAAGAAAAGAAAACATTGTTAAAAAGTAAGAAAAAATGAAAAGAAAAGAAAGAAAATGAAAAATATACAATCCAAGAAATTTTACAAAATATTTAAGCGTATGGGAACCACTTTTTATTTCTTTATTTCTTTGTTTCTTTTTCTATTTTCGTTTTTTTTAAAAATAATTTCCTTCCTTCCCTGTTTTCTAAATTTCTTCTCTTCCTCTTCCATTGCCTGCCATTCCTCCATTTTAAAAAAGATCTTCCAGTTTTTATTTTCTTTTACTTTCCTTCACTCCTTTGTCTATTTTTTTCCTTCCATCTATTAATTTCTTTTTTTCTCGTTCCCTTATTTTACACCCACTATGTTTTTAAAATATCTTACGCTTTTTTCTTTTTCTTTTCTTTTCCATCCTTTAGCCTTCTCTTTTTCATTACTTTCTTTCTTCCTTATTCTTTTTTATTTTTTGCTGCAATTTTCTTTCTTTCTTTCTTTTTTCTATTTCTCTTCTTCTTTCTATATATCTTTTCTTTCTTTACTTTCTACTTTTTCATTCATTTTTCTTTATTTTATTATTATATAATTTCTATTTCATCTTCATTTCTTTTTTTGTTTCCTCCTGCACAGTTTTATATTTGTTCTTCGTTGTTTTTATTTTGTTTGTTTGTTTGTTTCTTAATTTTAATATCTTTCTTTCTTTCTTTCATTCTTTCTTTCTTAATTTTATTATCTTTCTTTCTTAATTTTATTATCTTTATTCTTTCTTTCTTTCTTTCTTTCTTTCTTTTATTATCTTTCTTTTATTATCTTTCTTTCTTCATTTCTTTCATTCTTTCTTTCTTTCTTTCTTTTATTATCTTTCTTTCCTTCTTTCTTTCATTATCTTTCTTTCTTTCTTTCTTTCTTTCTTTCTTTCTTCTCTATTATATTTCTTTTTCGTTTCTGTTTTCTTTTACTTTGCCTTCATTTTTCTTGTACATATTTATTTAATTTCTTTTTAATTTAATTTTTTCTTTTTCTTTCATGCATCCGCTGTCCTTTTTTCTTCTTAATCCATTGTTTATTTTTCTTCAAGGTTTCTTCTTTATCTCACTTCTTTCTCCTATTTCATTACTACTTCAATTCTAAAATCTTTTCTCTTCTTTTTTCCTTCTTCTTTTTCCTCTATTTATCGGAGTATTTGTCTTTTAATATTAGATTTGTATTCTAACATAAATGGAAAAATACGAGTCTATCAAACATAAAAAAGAGTTACTTGCCCTTGATTTTATTAAGGAAAATTAAATTTTCATCCTTATATACATATTTAACGATTACGTGTTAATCACGAGGAAAAACTGGCTATTTAACAGAATATAAGTATTTTAATATCAGATCTGTATTCTAATATACATGCAAAAATACAAGTTTATCACGCATAAAAAATAGTTACTGGCCCCTGATTTTGTTAAGGAAAATTAAATTTGCATACTTATATATATATTTAACGATTACGGGTTAATCATTAGGAAAAAAGACTAATTATCCGAGTATTTGTCTTTTAATATTGGACCTGTATTCCAATATAGATGGAAAATACGAGGTAATCACTCATGGAAAAGAGTTACCTGCCCTTGATTTTGATAAAATAAAATTAAATTTACAGCCTTATATATATATTTAAACATTACGGGTTAATCATTTGTTAAAGCGGGCTATTTATCAGAATATCTTTGTTTTAATATTAGATCTCAATTCTAATATACATGGAAAAATAGAAGTTTATCATACATAAAATAAAGTTACTGGCCCCTGATTTTGTTAACGAAAATTAAATTTGGAACATTATATATATATTTAACGATTACGGGTTAATCATTAGTAAAAACAGGATATTTATCGGAGTATTTGTCTTTTAATATTAGATTTGTATTCTAATATAAATGGAAAAATACGACTCTATCAAACATAAGAAAGAGTTACTTGCCCTTGATTTTGTTAAGGAAAATTAAATTTGCTTCCTTATATATATATATATAACGATTGCGTGTTAATCATTAGGAAAAACGGGCTATTTATTGTAGTATTTGTCTTTTAATATTAGATCTTTATTCTATTATACATTGAAAATACGAGTCTATCCCTCATAGAAAAGAGTTACTTGCCCTTGATTTTGATCATGATAATTTCATTTGCAGCTTTATATGTATATTTAACGATTATGCATTAATCATTAGTAAAAACGGGCTATTTATCGGTGTATTTGTCTTTTAATATTAGATCTGTATACTAAAATACATGCAAAAATACCATTCTGGAAGAGTTATTTGCCCTTGATTTGATAACGAAAATTAAATTTGCAGGCTTATATATACATATTTAAAGATTACGGGGTAACCATTAGTTAAAACGGACTATTTATCAGAATATTTGTCTTTTAATATTAGATCTGTTTTCTAATATACATGGAAAACAACGGGTCTATAACTCATAACATAGAGTTACTTGCCCTTGATTTTGTTAAAGAAAATAACATTTGCAGCCTTATATATACATTTAACGATTATGGCTTAATCATTAGTAAAAACGGGCTATTTGTCGGAGTATTTGTCTGTTAATATTAGATTTGTATTCTAATATACATGGAAAAATACGAATCTATCACACATAAGAAGGGTTATTTGCCCTTGATTTTGTTAACGAAAATTAAATTTGCTTCCTCATATATATATTTAACGATTACGTGTTAATCATTAGGAAAAACGGTCTATTTATTGTAGCATTTGTCTTTTAATATTAGATCTGCATTCTAATATGCATTGAAAATACGAGTCTATCCCTCATAGAAAAGAGTTACTTGCCCTTGATTTTGTTCAGGATAGTTTCATTTGCAGTTTTATATGTATATTTAACGACTATGCATTAATCATTAGTAAAAACGGGATATTTATCGGAGTATTTGTCTTTTAATATTAGATCTGTATACTAAAATACATGCAAAAATACCATTCTAGAAGAGTTATTTGCCCTTGATTTTGTTAACGAAAATTAAATTTGCAGCCTTATATATATATTTAACGATTATGGCTTAATCATTAGTAAAAACGGGATATTTATCGGAGTATTTGTCTTTTAATATTAGATCTGTATACTAAAATACATGCAAAAATACCATTCTAGAAGAGTTATTTGCCCTTGATTTTGTTAACGAAAATTAAATTTGCAGCCTTATATATATATTTAACGATTATGGCTTAATCATTAGTAAAAACGGGATATTTATCGGAGTATTTGTCTTTTAATATTAGATCTGTATACTAAAATACATGCAAAAATAACATTCTAGAAGAGTTATTTGCCCTTGATTTTGTTAACGAAAATTAAATTTGCAGCCTTATATATATATTTAACGATTATGGCTTAATCATTAGTAAAAACGGGATATTTATCGGAGTATTTGTCTTTTAATATTAGATCTGTATTTTAATATACATGCAAAAATACGAGTCAATCACTCATAAAAAAAAGTTACTTGTCCTTGATTTTGTTAGGGAAAATTGAATTTCTGTCCTTATATATATATTAACGATTACGGGTTAATCATTAGTACAAACAGGCTATTTAATTGAGTACTTGTCTTTTAATATTAGATCTGTATTCTAATATACATGCAAAAATACCATTCTGGAAGAGTTATTTGCCCTTGATTTTGTTAACGAAAATTAAATTTGCAGCCTTATATATATATTTAACCATTATGGGTTAATCATTAGTAAAAACGGGCTATTTGTCGGAGTATTTGTCTGTTAATATTAGATTTGTATTCTAATATACATGGAAAAATACGAATCTATCACACATAAGAAGGGTTATTTGCCCTTGATTTTGTTAACGAAAATTAAATTTGCTTCCTCATATATATATTTAACGATTACGTGTTAATCATTAGGAAAAACGGTCTATTTATTGTAGCATTTGTCTTTTAATATTAGATCTGCATTCTAATATGCATTGAAAATACGAGTCTATCCCTCATAGAAATGAGTTACTTGCCCTTGATTTTGTTCAGGATAGTTTCATTTGCAGTTTTATATGTATATTTAACGACTATGCATTAATCATTAGTAAAAACGGGATATTTATCGGAGTATTTGTCTTTTAATATTAGATCTGTATACTAAAATACATGCAAAAATACCATTCTAGAAGAGTTATTTGCCCTTGATTTTGTTAACGAAAATTAAATTTGCAGCCTTATATATATATTTAACGATTATGGCTTAATCATTAGTAAAAACGGGATATTTATCGGAGTATTTGTCTTTTAATATTAGATCTGTATACTAAAATACATGCAAAAATACCATTCTAGAAGAGTTATTTGCCCTTGATTTTGTTAACGAAAATTAAACTTGCAGCCTTATATATATATTTAACGATTATGGCTTAATCATTAGTAAAAACGGGATATTTATCGGAGTATTTGTCTTTTAATATTAGATCTGTATACTAAAATACATGCAAAAATAACATTCTAGAAGAGTTATTTGCCCTTGATTTTGTTAACGAAAATTAAATTTGCAGCCTTATATATATATTTAACGATTATGGCTTAATCATTAGTAAAAACGGGATATTTATCGGAGTATTTGTCTTTTAATATTAGATCTGTATTTTAATATACATGCAAAAATACGAGTCAATCACTCATAAAAAAAAGTTACTTGTCCTTGATTTTGTTAGGGAAAATTGAATTTCTGTCCTTATATATATATTAACGATTACGGGTTAATCATTAGTACAAACAGGCTATTTAATTGAGTACTTGTCTTTTAATATTAGATCTGTATTCTAATATACATGCAAAAATACCATTCTGGAAGAGTTATTTGCCCTTGATTTTGTTAACGAAAATTAAATTTGCAGCCTTATATATATATTTAACCATTATGGGTTAATCATTAGTGAAAACGGGCTATTTATGAGAATATTTGTTTTTCAATATGAGATCTGTATTCAAATAAACATGGAAAAATACGAGTCTCTCGCTCATAAAAAAGAGTTACTTGTCCTTGATTTTTTTAAGGAAAATTAAATTTGCATCCTTATATAAATATCTAACGATTACAAGTTAATCATTAGGAAAAACTGGCTATTTATCGGTGTATTTGTCTTTTAATTTTTTGATCTGTATTCAAATATACATGCAAAAATACCATTCTGGATGAGTTATTTGCCCTTGAATTTGTTTACGAAAATTAAATTTGCAGCCTTATATGTATATTTAAACATTACTGGTTAATCATTAGTTAAAACGGTCTATTTATCGGAATAATTGTCTTTTAATATTAGATCCGTTGTCTAATATACATGGAAAACAACGAGTTTATCACTCATAAAAAAGAGTTACTTGCACTTGATTTAGTTAAGGAAATTTAGATTTGCATACGTATATATATATTTAACGATTACGTGTTACTCATCAGGAAAAACGGTCTATGTATCGGAGTATTTGTCTTGTAATATTAGATCTATATTCTAATATACATAGAAAAATACGAGTCTATCACTCATAAAAAAGAGTTACTTGCCCTTGTTTTAGTTAAGGAAATTTAAATTTGCATCCTTATATATATATTTAACGATTTCGGGTTAATCATTAGTAAAATCAGGCTATTTATGAAAGTAATTTGACTATTAATATTAGATATGTATTCTAATATACATGTAAAAATACGAGTCTAAGAGAATTACTTGCCCTAGTTTTTCTTAAAGAAAACATTTGTAGCCTTATTTATACATGTAACGATTATAGGCTTAATCAGTAGTTAAAACGGGCTATTTGTCGGCGTATTTTTCTTTTAATATTAGATCTGTATTCTAATATACATGGAAAAATACGAATCTATCAGTCATGAAGAAGAGTTACTTGCCCTTGGTTTTGTTAAGGAAAATTAAATTTGCAGCCTTATATATATATATATTTAACGATTACGGGTTAATGATTAGGAAAACGGGCAACTTATCAGAACATTTGTCTTTTAATATTAGTTCTGTATTCAAATATACATGGAAAAATACGAGACTATCAGTCATAAAAAAAGAGTTGCTTGCCCTTTCTTTTGTTATGAAAAATTAAATTTGCATCCTTATATATATATTTAACGATTTCAGGTTCATCATTAGTAAAAACGGGCTATTTATAGGAGTATTTGTCTTTTAACATTAGATCTGTATTCTAATATACATGCAAAAATACCATAAAAAAGAGTTGCTTGCTCTTGCTTTTGTTATGAAAAATTAAATTTGCAGCCTTATATATATATTTAAATATTACTGGTTAATCATTAGTTAAAAAGGGCTAATTATCAGAATATTTGTGTTTTAATATTAGATCTGTAGTCTAATATATATGGAAAAATGCAAGTTTATCAGTCATGAAAAAGAGTTACTGGCCCCTGATTTTGTTAAGGAAAATTAAATTTGCAACATTATATATATTTAACGATTACGGATTTGTCGGAGTATTTGTCTGTTAATATTAGATTTGTATTCTAATATACATGGAAAAATACGAATCGATCACTCATAAGAAGGGTTATTTGCCCTTGATTTTGTTAACGAAAATTAAATTTGCTTCCTCATATATTATATTTAACGATTACGTGTTAATCATTAGGAAAAACGGTCTATTTATTGTAGCATTTGTCTTTTAATATTAGATCTGCATTCTAATATGCATTGAAAATACGAGTCTATCCCTCATAGAAAAGAGTTACTTGCCCTTGATTTTGTTCAGGATAATTTCATTTGCAGTTTTATATGTATATTTAACGACTATGCATTAATCATTAGTAAAAACGGGATATTTATCGGAGTATTTGTCTTTTAATATTAGATCTGTATACTAAAATATATGCAAAAATACCATTTTGGAAGTGTTATTTGCCCTGATTTTGTTAACGAAAATTAAATTTGCAGCCTTATATATATATTTAACGATTATGGCTTAAATCATTAGTAAAAACGGGATATTTATCGGAGAGTATTTATCTTTAGTCATTGATTCGTATACTAAAATACATGCAAAAATACCATTCTAGAAGAGTTATTTGCCCTTGATTTTGTTAACGAAAATTAAATTTGCCTTATATATATATTTAACGATTATATTAATCATTAAAACGGGATATTTATCGGAGTATTTGTCTTTTAATATTAGATCTGTATACTAAAATACGCAAAAAATACCATTCTAGAAGAGTTATTTCAGTCTCTTGATTTGTTAACGAAAATTAAATTTGCAGCCTTATATATATATTTAACGATTATGGCTTAATCATTAGTAAAAACGGGATATTTATCGGAGTATTTGTCTTTTAATATTAGATCTGTATACTGCTAAAAATATTACGCAAAAATACAATTCTGGAAGAGTTATTGCCCTGATTTTGTTAACAAAAAATTAAATTATAGCCTTATATATATATTTAACGATTATGGCTTAATCATTAGTAAAAACGGGATATTTATCGGAGTATTTGTCTTTTAATATTAGATCTGTATACTAAAATACATGCAAAAATACCATTCTTGGAAGAGTTATTTGCCCTGATTTTGTTAATTTAAAATTAAATTTGCAGCCTTATATATATATTTAATGATTATGGCTTAATCATTAGTAAAAACGATACATTATCGGGAGTATTTGTCTAATATTAGATTCGTATACTAAAATTATAAAAATACCATTCTGGAAGAGTTATTTACCCTTGATTTTGTTAACGAAAATTAAATTTGCAGCCTTATATATATATTTAACGATTATGGCTTAATCATTAGGAAACGGGATATTTATCGGAGTATTTGTCTTAATATTAGATCTGTATACTAAAATACATGCAAAAATACCATTCTGAAGAGTTATTTGCCCTTGATTTTGCTAACGAAAATTAAATTTGCAGCCTTATATATATATTTAACGATTATGGCTTAATCATTAGTAAAAACGGGATATTTATCGGAGTATTTGTCTTTTAATATTAGATCTGAATACTAAAATACATGCAAAAAATACCATTCTGGAAGAGTTATTTGCCCTTGATTTTGTTAACGAAAAATTGAATTTGCAGCCTTATATGATAGTATTTTCAACGATTATGGCTTAATCATTATAAAGATCGGATATTTATCGGAGTATTTGTCTTTAATATTAGATCTGTATACTAAAAATATGCAAAAATACCATTCTGGAAAGCATTCGTCTTGATTTTAAGGAATGAAAATTAAATTTGCAGCCTTATATATAGATGAACGATTATGGCTTAAATCAGGTAAAACGTGGATATTTATCGGAGTATTTGTCTTTTAATATTGATCTGTATACTAAAATACATGCAAAAATACCATTCTGGAAGAGTTATTTGCCCTTGATTTTGTTAACGAAAATTAAATTTGCAGCCTTATATATATATTTAAATTATCATTATGGCTTAATCATTAGTAAAAACGGATATTTATCGGAGTATTTGTCTTTTTAATATTAGATCTGTATACTAAAAATACATGCAAAAATACCATTCTGAAGAGTTATTTGCCCCTTATTTTGTTAACAAAAATTAAATTTGCAGCCTTATATATATTTAACGATTATGGCTTAATCATTAGTAAAAACGGATACGGTCGGAGTATTTGTCTTTAATATTAGATCTGTATACTAAAATACATTACGCAAAAAATACCATTCTGGAAGAGTTATTTGCCCTGACTTTGTTAACGAAAATTAAATTTGGTAGCCTTATATATATATTTAACGATTATGGCTTAATCATTAGTAAAAACGGGATATTTATCGGAAAGATTTGCCTTTTAACATTAGATCTGTATACTAAAAACATGCAAAAAATACCATTCTGAAGAGTTATTTGCCCTTGGTTTTGTTAACGAAAATTAAATTTGCAGCCTTATATATATATTTAACGATTATGGCTTAATCATTAGTAAAAACAGGATATTTATCGGAGTATTTGTCTTTTAATATTAGATCTGTATACTAAAGCCATGCAAAAATACCATTCTGGAAGAGTTATTTGCCCTTGATTTTGTTAACGAAAATTAAATTTGCAGCCTTATATATATATTTAACGATTATGGCTTAATCATTAGTAAAAACGGGATATTTATCGGAGTATTTGTCTTTTAATATTAGATCTGTATACTAAAATACATGCAAAAATACCATTCTGGAAGAGTTGTTTGCCCTTATGATTTTGTTAACGAAAATTAAATTTGCAGCCTTATATATATTTAACGATTATGGCTTAATCATTAGTAAAAACAGGATATTTATCGGAGTATTTGTCATTTAATATGTAGATCTGTATACTAAAATACATGCAAAAAATACCATTCTGAAGAGTTGTTACCCTTGATTTTGTTAACGAAAATTAAATTTGCAGCCTTAACATATGTTGGTGTAAGCCGTCATTGGTAAAAACGGGATATTTATCGGAGTATTTGTCTTTTAATATTAGATCTGTATACTAAAATACCTTTACAAAAATACCATTCTGGAAGAGTTATTTGCCCTTGATTTTGTTAACGGTATTAGTTGCAGCCTTATATATATATTTAACGATTATGGCTTAATCATTAGGCGCAATGTGGATATTTATCAGCGGTATTTGTCTTTTAATATTATTGATCCTGTATACTAAAACATGCAAAAATACCATTCTGGAAGAGTTGATTTTGTTAACGAAAATTAAATTTACCGCTTATATATATATTTAACGATTATGGCTTAATCATTAGTAAAAACGGGATATTTATCGGAGTATTTGTCTTTTATTAGATCTGTATACTAAAATACGTACAAAAATACCATTCTGGAAGAGTTATTTGCCCATGATTTTGTTAACAAAAAGTCAATTTACAGCCTTATATATATATATTTAACGATTATGGCTTAATCTCATTAGTAAAAACGGGATATTTATCGGAGTATTTGTCCTTCAATATTAGATGTATACTAAAATACGTACAAAAATACCATTCTGGAAGAGTTATTTGCGCACTTGATTTTGTTAACGAAAAATTAAATTTGGCTATATATATATTTAACGATTATGGCTTAATCATTAGTAAAAACGGGATATTTATCGGAGTATTTGTCTTTTAATATTAGATCTGTATACTAAAATACATGCAAAATACCATTCACGGAAGAGTTATTTGCCCTTGATTTTGTTAACATAAAAATTAAATTTGCAGCTTTCTATATATATTTAGCACAAATTATGGCTTAATCATTAGTAAAACAGGGATGTTATCGGAGTATTTTGTCTTTTAATATTAGATCTGTATACTAAAATACATGCAAAAATACCATTCTGGAAGAGTTATTTGCCCTTGATTTTGTTAACGAAAATTAAATTTACAGCCTTATATATATATTTAACGATTATGGCTTAATCATTAGTAAAAGCAGGATATTTATCGGAGTATTTGTCTTTTTAATATTAGATCTGTATACTAAAATACATGCAAAGCCATTCTGGAAGAGTTATTGCCCTTGATTTTATTGTAGAAATTAAATTTGCAGCCTTATATATATAGCTAACGATTATAGCTTAATCATTAGTAAAAACGAGGGATATTTATCGGAGTATTTGTCTTTTAATATTAGATCTGTATACTAAAATACATGCAAAAATACTCATTCTGGAAGAGTTATTTATACATGATTTTGTTAACGAAAATTAAATTTGCAGCCTTATATATATTTAACGATTATGTTAATCATTAGTAAAAACGGGATATTTATCGGAGTATTTGTCTATTTTAATATTAGATCTGTATACTAAAATACATGCAAAAATACCATTCTGGAAGAGTTATTTGCCCTTAGTTTTTGTTATTGAAAATTAAATTTGCAGCCTTATATATGTTTAACGTTATGACTTAATCATTAGTAAAAACGGGATATTTATCGGAGTATTTGTCTTTTAATATTAGATCTGTATACTAAAATACATGCCAAAAATACCATTCTGGAAGAGTTATTTGCCCTTGATTTCGGTAACGAAAATTAAATTTGCAGCCTTACTATCATATTTAACGATTATGGCTTAATCATTAGTAAAAACGGGATATTTATCGGAGTATTTGTCTTTTAATATTAAATCTGTATACTAAAATACATTGCAAAAATACCATTCTGGAAAGTTATTTGCCCTTGATTTTGTTAACGAAAATTAAATTTGTGCCATATATATATTTAACGATTATGGCTTAATCATTAGTAAAAACGGGATATTTATCGGAGTATTTGTCTTTTAATATTAGATCTGTATACTAAAATACATGCAAAAATGCCATTCTGGAAGAGTTATTTGCCCTTGATTTTAGGTAACGAAAATTAAATTTGCAGCCTTATATATATATTTAACGATTGTAGGCAATGTTATTAAAACGGGATATTTATCGGAGTATTTGTGCTTTTAATATTAGATCTGTATATAAAATACATGCAAAAAGCCCATTCTGGAAAGTTATTTGCCCTTGATTTTGTTAACGAAAATTAAATTTGCAGCCTTATGTATATTTATTGATTATGGCTTAATCATTAAGTAAAAACGGGATATTTATCGGAGTATTTGTCTTTTAATATTAGATCTGTATGCACTAAAATACATGCAAAAATACCATTCTGGAAGAGTTATTTGCCCTTGATTTTGTTAACGAAAATTAAATTTGCAGCCTTATTATATATATATTTAACGATTATGGCTTAGAAATCATTGGTAAAAACGGGATATTTATGGAGTATTTTGTCTTTGTGTAGATCTGTATACTAAAATACATGCAAAAAATACCATTCTGGAAGAGTTGTTGCCGCCAGTTTTGTTAACGAAAATTAAATTTGCAGCCTTATATATATATTTAACGATTATGGCTTAATCATTAGTAAAAACGGGATATTTATCGGTGTTATTTTGCTCTTTTAATATTGAGTCTGTATACTAAAATACATTACAAAAATACCATTCTGGAAAGGTTATTTGCCCTTGATTTTGTTAACGAAAGAATTAAATTTGCAGCCTTATATATATATTTAACGATTATGGCTTAATCATTAGTAAAAACGGGATATTTATCGGAGTATTTTTAATATTAGATCTGTATACTAAAATACATGCAAAAATACCATTCTGGAAGAGTTATTTGCCCTTGATTTTGTTAACGAAAATTAAATTTGCAGCCTTATATATATATTTAACGATTATGGCTTAATCATTAGTAAAAACGGAGGATATTTATCGGAGTATTTGTCTTTTAATATTAGATCTGTATACTAAAATACATGCAAAAATACCATTCTGGAAGAGTTATTTGCCCTTGGTTTTGTTAACGAAAATTAAATTTTGCAGCCTTATATATATATTTAACGATTATGGCTTAATCATTAGTAAAAACAGGATATTTATCAGATATTTGTCTTTTAATCTTAGATCTGTATACTAAAATACATGCAAAAATACCATTCGGAAGAGTTATTTGCCTTGATTTTGTCGCGAAAGTGATTGCAGCCTTATATATATATATTTAACGATTATATGGCTTAATCATTAGTAAAAACGGAATGTTCTCAACGGAGTATTTGTCTTTTAATATTAGATCTGTATACTAAAATACATGCAAAATACCATTCTGGAAGAGTTATTTGCCCTTGATTTTGTTAACGAAAATTAAATTTGCCGTACTTATATATATATTTAACGATTATGGCTTAATCATTAGTAAAAACGGGATATTTATCGGAGTATTTGTCTCATTTAATATTAGATCTGTATACTAAAATACATGCAAAAATACCATTCTGGAAGAGTTGTTTGCCCCTTGATTTTGTTAACGAAAATTAAATTTGCAGCCTTATATATATATTTAACGATTATGGCTTAATCATTAGTAAAAACGGGATATTTATCGGAGTATTTGTCTTTTAATATTAGATCTGTATACTAAAATACATGCAAAAATATATTCTGGAAGAGTTATTTGCCCTTGATTTTGTTAACGAAAATTAAATTTACAGCCTTATATATATATTTAACGATTATGGCTTAATCATTATTAAAAACAGGATATTTATCGGGTATTTTGTCTTTTAATATTAGATCTGTATACTAAAATACGTACAATACCATTCTGGAAGAGTTGACACTTGTAATGAATTTTGTTAGCAAAATTAAATTTGCAGCTATATATATATTTAACGATTATGGCTTAATCTTAGTAAAAACGGGATATTTATCGGAGTATTTGTCTTTTAATATTAGATCTGTATACTAAAATACATGCAAGAAAACACCATTCTGGAAGAGTTATTTGCCCTTGATTTTGTTAACGAAAATTAAATTTGCAGCCTTATATATATATTTAACGATTATGGCTTAATCATTATTAAAAACGGGATATTTATCGGAGTATTTGTCTTTTTAATATTAAGATCTGTATACTAAAATACATGCAAAAATACCATTCTGGAAGAGTTAGCTTGCCCTTGATTTTGTTAACGAAAATTAAATTTGCAGCCTTATATATATATTTAACGATTATGGCTTAATCATTAGTAAAAACAGGATATTTATCTGTAGATGTATCTTTTAATATTAGATCTGTATACTAAAATACATGCAAAAATACCATTCTAGAAGAGTTATTTGCCCTTGATTTTGTTAACGAAAATTAAATTTGCAGCCTTATATATATATTTAACGATTGTATTTAATCATTAGTAAAAACAGGATATTTATCGAATGTTTGTCTTTTAATATTAGATCTGTATACTAAAATACATGCAAAAATACCATTCTGGAAGAATTGTTTGCCCTTGATCTTGTTGAAAATTCAATTTTTGACATATATATATATTTAACTAGATTATGGCTTAATCATTAGTAAAAACGGGATATTTATCGGAGTATTTGTCTTTTAATATAGATCTGTATACTAAAATACATGCAAATACCATTCTAGAAGAGTTATTTGCCCTTGATTTTGATAACGAAAATTAAATTTGCAGCCTTATATATATATTTAACGATTATGGCTTAATCATTGGTAAAAACGGGATATTTATCGGAGTATTTGTCATTTAATATTAGATCTGTACTAAATACATGCAAAAATACCATTCTGGAAGGATTATTTTGCCCTTGATTTTGTTAACAGAGTAAGTTTGCAGCCTTATATATATATTTAACGATTATGGCTTAATCATTATTAAAAACGGGATATTTATCGGAGTATTTTGTCTTTTAATATTAGATCTGTATACTAAAATACATGCAAAAATACCATTCTGGAAGAGTTATTTGCCCTTGATTTTATTAACGAAATTAAATTTGCAGCCTTATGTATATATTTAACGATTATGTGACGCATCCGTTGGCTCAAAAACGGGATATTTATCGGAGTATTTGTCTTTTAATATTAGATCTGTATACTAAAATACATGCAAAAATACCATTCTTGGAAAAGTTGTTGCCCTTGGTTTTGTTAACGAAAATTAAGTTTGCAACCTTATATATATATTTAACGATTGTGGCTTAATCATTGGTAAAAACGGGATATTTGTGAATTGTTTGTCTTTTAATCTTAGATCTGTATACTAAAATACATGCAAAAATACCATTCTGGAAGAAGTTGTTGCCCTTGATTTTGTTAACGAAAATTAAATTTGCAGCCTTATATATATATTTAACGATTATGGCTTAATCATTAGTAAAAACGGGATATTTATCGGAGTATTTGTCTTTCAATATTAGATCTGTATACTAAAATACATGTAAAAATACCATTCTGGAAGGAGTTATTTGCCTTGTTGTTTGTTAACGAAAATTAAATTTGCAGCCTTATATATATCTTTAACGATTATGGCTTAATCATTAGTAAAAACGGGATATTTATCGGGGTATTTGTCATTTAATATTAGTCTGTATACTAAAATACGTACAAAATACCATTCTGGAAGAGTTATTTGCCCTTGATTTTGTTAACGAAAATTAAATTTGCAGCCCATACTTATATATATTTAACGATTATGGCTTAATCATTAGTAAAAACGGGATATTTATCGGAGTATTTGTCTTTTAATATTAGAGATAATATACTAAATACATGCAAAAATACCATTCTGGAAGAGTTATTTGCCTTACTTGATTTTGTTAACGAAAAGTCAATTTTACGTATATATATATATTTAACGATTATGGCTTAATCTGTTAAGTAAAAACGGGATATTTGTCGAATGTTGTCTTTAATATTAGATCTGTATATAAAATACGTACGTACCATTCTGGAAGAGTTATTTGCCCTTGATTTTGTTAACGAAAATTAAATTTGCAGCCTTATATATATATTTAACGATGCAAACTTCATCATTAGTAAAAACAGGATATTTATCGAGATATTTGTCTTTTAATAAATGAATCTGTCTAAAATACATGCAAAATACCTTCTGGAAGATTCTTTGTATGAGTTTTGTTAACGAAAATTGAGGTTTTGACACTTATATATATATTTAACGTTAAACCGTCATTAGTGAAACAGGATATTTATCGAATGTTGTCTTTTAATATTGAATCTGTATGCCTAAAATACCTTTAAAAAAATACATTCTGGAAGAGTTATTTGTACTTGATTTTATTCTTCAAAAAAGTCTCAGAATTTGCGTATATATATATGTTTAACGATTATGAAACAATATTAGTGAAACGGAATTATTTATCAGGTATTTGTCTTTAATATTAGGATGTATACTAAAATACCGCCAAAATACCATTCTAGAAGGTTATTTGCCCTTGATTTTGTTAACGAAATTAAATTTGCAGCTTAATATATATATTTAACGATTATGGCTAATCATTAGTAAAAACGGGATATTTATCGAATATTTATATTTTTAATATTAGATCTGTACTAAAATACATGCAAAAATACCATTCTGGAAGAGTTATTTGCCCTTGATCTTGTTAACGAAAATTAAATTTGCAGCCTTATCTTATATTTTAACGATTAGAAGCATTATTCGTAAAAACAGATGTTATCGGGTATTTGACATAATATTGGATGTGTCTACCTAAAACCTGGCAAAAATACCATTTCTAGAAGAATTGTATTTTTCCCTTGATTTTTTGATATTTGAAAATTAAATTTGCAGCCTTATATATATTTAACGATTATGGCTTAATCATTGGTGAAAACGGGATATTTATCGATGTTGTGTTTAATATTGAATCTGTACTAAAGCGTAAAAATACCATTACGGGAAGGTTATTTGCCCTTGATTTTGTTAACGAAAATTAAATTTGCAGCCTTATATATATAAATATTGGTCTGGTAATCGTTAGTAACAGATCTTTATCGAAGGGTATTTGTCTTTTAATGTTAATTCATTACTAAAATACATGCAAAAATACCATTCTGGAAGAGTTATTTGCCCTTGATTTTGTTAACAAAAATTAAATTTGCAGCCTTGTATATATATTTCTTAACGATTATGGCTTAATCATTAGTAAAAACGGGATGTTATCGATGTTGTCTTTTAATGATGATCTACCTTCTCATCCAACTTGCAAAAATACCATTCTAGAAAAGGTCACCTTGCTGATTTTGATAACGAAAATTGATAAATTGCAATACATATGTATATATTGCTGATTATGGCTTACGTCATTAGTAAAAACAGGATATTTTTCGAATTATTTGTCTTTTATCGACATATAGATCTGTATATAAAATACATACAAATACCATTACCGAAGAGTTATTTGCCCTTGATTTTGTTAACGAAAATTAAATTTGCAGCCTTATATATACATGTTAACGATTATGGCAATCATTAGTAAAAACGGGTTATTTATCGGAGTATTTGTCTTTTAATATTAGATCTGTATACTAAAATACATGCAAAAATACCATTCTGGAAGAGTTATTTGCCCTTGATTTTGTTAACGAAAATTAAATTTGCAGCCTTATATATATATTTAACGATTATGGCTTAATCATTAGTAAAAACGGGATATTTATCGGAGTATTTGTCTTTTAATATTAGATCTGTATACTAAAATACATGCAAAAATACCATTCTAGAAGAGTTATTTGCCCTTGATTTTGTTAACGAAAATTAAATTTGCAGCCTTATATATATATTTAACGATTATGGCTTAATCATTAGTAAAAACGGGATATTTATCGGAGTATTTGTCTTTTAATATTAGATCTGTATACTAAAATACATGCAAAAATACCATTCTAGAAGAGTTATTTGCCCTTGATTTTGATAACGAAAATTAAATTTGCAGCCTTATATATATATTTAACGATTATGGCTTAATCATTAGTAAAAACGGGATATTTATCGGAGTATTTGTCTTTTAATATTAGATCTGTATACTAAAATACATGCAAAAATACCATTCTAGAAGAGTTCTTTGCCCTTGATTTTGATAACGAAAAAATTAAATTTGCAGCCTTATATATATATTTAACGATTATGGCTTAATCATTAGTAAAAACGGGATATTTATCGGAGCATTGTCTTTAATATTAGATCTACATTAAAATACATGCAAAAAAATACCATTCTAGAAGAGTTATTTGCCCTTGATTTTGATAACGAAATTAAATTTGCAGCCTTATATATATATTTAACGATTATGGCTTTAATCATTAGTAAAAATTGGATATTTATCGGAGTATTTGTCTTTTAATATTAGATCTGTATACTAAACAGTACATGCAAAAATACCATTCTAGAAGAGTTATTTGCCCTTGATTTTGATAATGAAAAATTAAATTTGCAGCCTTATATATATTTAAACGATTATGGTTTTAATCATTAGTAAAAACGGGATATTTATCGGAGTATTTGTCTTTTAATATTAGATCTGTATACTAAATATACGCAAAATACCACTTTAGCAAGAGTTATTTGCCCTCGATTTTGATAACGAAAATTAAATTTGTAGCCTTATAGATATATATTTAACGATTAAGTGGCTTAATCTATTAGTAAAACGGGGATATTTATCGGAGTATTTGTCTTTTAATATTAGATCTGGTATATCAAATATGAGCAAAAATACCATTCTAGGGGTATTATTTGCCCTTGATTTTGATAACGAAAATTAAATTTGCAGCCTTATATATATATTTAACGATTATGGCTTAATCATTAGTAAAAACGGGGATATTTATCGAGTATTTGTCTTTTAATATTAGATTCAGATACTAAAATACATGCAAAAATACCATTCTAGAAATATTATTTGCCCTTGATTTTGATAACGAAAATTAAATTTGCAGCCTATATATATATTTAACGATTATGGCTTAATCATTAGTAAAACGGGATATTTATCGGAGTATTTGTCTTTATATTAGATCTGTATATCAAAATACATGCAAAAATACCATTCTGGAAGAGTTATTTGCCCTTGATTTTGTTAACGAAAATTAAATTTGCAGCCTTATATATATATTAACGATTGTTTTACTAATCATTAGTAAAAACGGGATATTTATCGGAGTATTTGTCATTTAATATTAGATTCAAATACTAAAATACATGCAAATACCATTCTGAAGAGTTATTTGGTTCGATTTTGTTAACGAAAATTAAATTCTGCAGCCTTATATATATATTTAACGATTATGGCTTAATCATTAGTAAAACGATATTTATCGGAGTATTTGTCTTTTAATATTAGATCTGGTATACCAAAATACATACAAAAATACCATTCTGAAGAGTTATTTGCCCTTGATTTTGTTAACGAAAAATTAAATTTGCAGCCTTATATATATATTTAACGATTATGGCTTAATCATTAGTAAAAACGATATTGTTCGAGTATTTCTATTCTTTTAACATTAGATCTGAAGGTCAAATTACATGCAAAAATACCATTCTGGAAGAGTTATTTGCCCTGATTTCAGCAACGGAAAATTAAATTTGTAGCCTTATATATATATTTAACGATTATGGCTTAATCATTAGTAAAAACGGGATATTTATCGGAGTATTTGTCTTTTAATATTAGATCTGTATACTAAAAATACATGCAAAAATACCATTCTGGAAGAGTTATTCGTCTTATTTTGTTAACGAAAATTAAATTTGCAGCCTTATATATGTATTTAACGATTATGGCTTAAATCATTAGTAAAAACGGATATTTATCGGAGTATTTGTCTTTTAATATTAGATCTGTATACTAAAATACATGCAAAAAAATACCATTCTGGAAGAGTTATTTGCCCTTGATTTCTTGTTAACGAAAATTAAATTGTAGCCTTATATATATATTTAACGATTATGGCTTAATCATTAGTAAAACTGGATATTTATCGAGTATTTATTCTTTAATATTAGATCTGTATACTAAAATACATGCAAAAAATACCATTCAGAAGAGTTATTTGCCCTTGATTTTGTTAACGAAAATTAAATTTGCAGCCTTATATATATATTTAACCAATATGGCTAAATCATTAGTAAAAACGGGATATTTATCGGACATTTGTCTTTGGCTAGATCTGTATACTAAAAAATACATGCAAAAATACCATTCTGGAAGAGCTATTTGCCCTTGACTACAATGAAAAATTAAATTTGCAGCCTTATATATATTTAACGTAGATTATGGCTTAATCATTAGTAAAAAACGGGATATTGAGTCTGGAGTATTTGTCTTTAAGTGATCTGTATACTGGTATCACATGCAAAAATACCATTCTTGCAATATTATTTCGTTTTTATCTTGATGTGAATAAAATTAAATTTGCAGCCTTATATATATATTTAACGATTGCTATTTAATCATTAGTAAAAACGGGATATTATCGAGTATTTGTCATTCAATATTAGATCTGTATACTAAAATACATGCAAAAATACCATTCTGGAAGAGTTATTTGCCCTTGATTTTGTTAACGAAAATTAAATTTGCAGCCTTATATATATATTTAACGATTATGGCTTAATCATTAGTAAAAACGGGATATTTATCGGAGTATTTGTCTTTTAATATTAGATCTGTATACTAAAATACATGCAAAAATACCATTCTGGAAGAGTTATTTGCCCTTGATTTTGTTAACGAAAATTAAATTTGCAGCCTTATATATATATTTAACGATTATGGCTTAATCATTAGTAAAAACGGGATATTTATCGGAGTATTTGTCTTTTAATATTAGATCTGTATACTAAAATACATGCAAAAATACCATTCTAGAAGAGTTATTTGCCCTTGATTTTGATAACGAAAATTAAATTTGCAGCCTTATATATATATTTAACGATTATGGCTTAATCATTAGTAAAAACGGGATATTTATCGGAGTATTTGTCTTTTAATATTAGATCTGTATACTAAAATACATGCAAAAATACCATTCTAGAAGAGTTATTTGCCCTTGATTTTGTTAACGAAAATTAAATTTGCAGCCTTATATATATATTTAACGATTATGGCTTAATCATTAGTAAAAACGGGTTATTTATCGGAGTATTTGTCTTTTAATATTAGATCTGTATACTAAAATACATGCAAAAATACCATTCTGGAAGAGTTATTTGCCCTTGATTTTGTTAACGAAAATTAAATTTGCAGCCTTATATATATATTTAACGATTATGGCTTAATCATTAGTAAAAACGGGATATTTATCGGAGTATTTGTCTTTTAATATTAGATCTGTATACTAAAATACATGCAAAAATACCATTCTAGAAGAGTTATTTGCCCTTGATTTTGTTAACGAAAATTAAATTTGCAGCCTTATATATATATTTAACGATTATGGCTTAATCATTAGTAAAAACGGGATATTTATCGGAGTATTTGTCTTTTAATATTAGATCTGTATACTAAAATACATGCAAAAATACCATTCTAGAAGAGTTATTTGCCCTTGATTTTGATAACGAAAATTAAATTTGCAGCCTTATATATATATTTAACGATTATGGCTTAATCATTAGTAAAAACGGGATATTTATCGGAGTATTTGTCTTTTAATATTAGATCTGTATACTAAAATACATGCAAAAATACCATTCTAGAAGAGTTCTTTGCCCTTGATTTTGATAACGAAAATTAAATTTGCAGCCTTATATATATATTTAACGATTATGGCTTAATCATTAGTAAAAACGGGATATTTATCGGAGTATTTGTCTTTTAATATTAGATCTGTATACTAAAATACATGCAAAAATACCATTCTAGAAGAGTTATTTGCCCTTGATTTTGATAACGAAAATTAAATTTGCAGCCTTATATATATATTTAACGATTATGGCTTAATCATTAGTAAAAACGGGATATTTATCGGAGTATTTGTCTTTTAATATTAGATCTGTATACTAAAATACATGCAAAAATACCATTCTAGAAGAGTTATTTGCCCTTGATTTTGATAACGAAAATTAAATTTGCAGCCTTATATATATATTTAACGATTATGGCTTAATCATTAGTAAAA
This sequence comes from Ascarosepion bandense, assembly GCA_037127315.1. Classification (NCBI taxonomy): domain Eukaryota; kingdom Metazoa; phylum Mollusca; class Cephalopoda; order Sepiida; family Sepiidae; genus Ascarosepion; species Ascarosepion bandense. The sequence continues at coordinate 85,524 of JBBBDQ010030371.1, forward strand.
ACGGGATATTTATCGGAGTATTTGTCTTTTAATATTAGATCTGTATACTAAAATACATGCAAAAATACCATTCTAGAAGAGTTATTTGCCCTTGATTTTGATAACGAAAATTAAATTTGCAGCCTTATATATATATTTAACGATTATGGCTTAATCATTAGTAAAAACGGGATATTTATCGGAGTATTTGTCTTTTAATATTAGATCTGTATACTAAAATACATGCAAAAATACCATTCTAGAAGAGTTATTTGCCCTTGATTTTGATAACGAAAATTAAATTTGCAGCCTTATATATATATTTAACGATTATGGCTTAATCATTAGTAAAAACGGGATATTTATCGGAGTATTTGTCTTTTAATATTAGATCTGTATACTAAAATACATGCAAAAATACCATTCTAGAAGAGTTATTTGCCCTTGATTTTGATAACGAAAATTAAATTTGCAGCCTTATATATATATTTAACGATTATGGCTTAATCATTAGTAAAAACGGGATATTTATCGGAGTATTTGTCTTTTAATATTAGATCTGTATACTAAAATACATGCAAAAATACCATTCTAGAAGAGTTATTTGCCCTTGATTTTGATAACGAAAATTAAATTTGCAGCCTTATATATATATTTAACGATTATGGCTTAATCATTAGTAAAAACGGGATATTTATCGGAGTATTTGTCTTTTAATATTAGATCTGTATACTAAAATACATGCAAAAATACCATTCTAGAAGAGTTATTTGCCCTTGATTTTGATAACGAAAATTAAATTTGCAGCCTTATATATATATTTAACGATTATGGCTTAATCATTAGTAAACACGGGATATTTATCGGAGTATTTGTCTTTTAATATTAGATCTGTATACTAAAATACATGCAAAAATACCATTCTGGAAGAGTTATTTGCCCTTGATTTTGTTAACGAAAATTAAATTTGCAGCCTTATATATATATTTAACGATTATGGCTTAATCAGTAGTAAAAACGGGATATTTATCGGAGTATTTGTCTTTTAATATTAGATCTGTATACTAAAATACATGCAAAAATACCATTCTAGAAGAGTTATTTGCCCTTGATTTTGTTAACGAAAATTAAATTTGCAGCCTTATATATATATATATATATATATATATATATATATATATATATATATATATATATATATATATATATTTAACGATTACGTGATAATCATTAGGAAAAACGGGCTATTTATCGGAGTGTTTCTCTTTTAATATTAGATCTGTTTTCTAATATTCATGGAAAAATACGAAGTCTCACTTATAGAATAGAGTTACTTGCCTTTGATTTTGTTAAGGAAAATTCAATTTGCATCCTTATATATATATTGAACGATTACAGGTTCATCATTAGTAATAACGTGCTATTTATCGGAGTATTTGTCTCTTAATATTAGATCTGTACTCTAATATACATGAAAAAATACGACTTACTTGCCCTTGATTTTGTTAAGGAAAATTAAATTTGCATCCTGATACATATATTCAACGATTACGTGTTAATCATTATGAAAAAAAGGGCTATTTATCGGTGTATTTGTTTTTTAATATTACATCTGTATTCTGATATACATAGAAAAATACGAGTCTCTCACTCATAGAAAAGAGTTACTTGCCCTTGATTTTGGTAAGGAAAATTACATTTGCAGCCTTATCTATATATTTAACGATTACGGGTTAATCATTAGTAAAATCATTAGTAAAACTGTCTATTTATCGGAGTATTTGAAAGCTGAGAAAGCAGGTGCGATGACAGATACATAGGTGGAGATAAAGGGAAGGTTATACAGGGGAGGGGAGAGAGCTAGAGTCCAGTGGTTAGTAGATGAGTATTGGCTTTGCATTTAAATTTCTGGAGGTTGTAGCCGTCAGGAAAGCAAGAATATGGGAGCGAGTTCCACAGGCGGGAAGTGCGAGAGAAGAAGCTGCAGGAGTAGAATTGTCGTCTGCATTTGGCTAACCTGACTGTGAATTGGTGGGACCCAGTTGCCAGTCTGCGACAAATAGGGGCTATCAGTTAGTTGCATTGATTTTTTCATGGAAAAGTTTTAATCAATGAAAACAAAATACACATCGTTACAAATATTTGCCGAATACAGCCGATTCACTCGAAAGAGCAATTTAGTTACCCCATATTTTTTCATTGAATACTAAATACAAAAGAGTTACTTGCTCTCTATTGTTTGATTGCGCTCAATTACGGCGGATTCATTCGGAAATAGTGGCTAGTTGACTATGATTTTAAAAACAAATACCATATTCTCATATACATGCGACAATTACAGTGCTATCACACATACAAAAGAGTTGCTTGCACTTGATTTTGTCATGGAAAACTAAACTTACATACTTATATATATTTAAATTTCACTAGCTGATTCCTCAGAAAGAAGAGACTAGTTGCCCTGGAATTTTTCATTGAATACTATCTTCTTATATTATTAATATACATGCGTCAATACATGTCTTTCACACATACAAAAGAGTTATTTGCCCTTGATTTTTCATTGAAAACAAAATACACATCTTTATAAATATTTGCCGATTACAGTGATTCCCCCAGTAAAAAGGGGTTAGTTGGCTAAGATTTTGTCATTGAATGCTAAATTCTTATTGTAATATACATGCGACAAATAAGAGGATATATCACACATATAAGAGTTACTTTCTCTTGATTTTGTCACTGAAAACAAAATACATATTCTTATACATAAGTACCGATTAAGAAATATTCACTCGGAAAAAGGGGGATAATTTCCTTGGATTTTCTCATTGAATACGCAATTCGTATTCTAATATATATGTGACAAATACGGGGATATTCAATGAAAAAATCTGGGGTAACTAAACTGCTCTTTCGAGTGAATCGACTGTACTTGGCAAATATTTGTAACGATCTGTGTTTTGTTTTCACTGATTGAATCAAGAGCAAACAACTCTTTTGTATATGTAAAAGGCACGTAAATTTTGCATGGCATGTATATTACAATACGAATTTAGTATTAAATAATAAAATCAAAGGCAACAACACCCTTTTACTACTGATTAACCAGTAATCGTTAAATATATATAAGAATCAAAATTTAGTTTTCCATTAAAAAATTAAGGAAACTAACTCTTGTGTGACAGCTCCAATTTGTCGCATATATATTAGAATATAACATTAGAATTCAGTGTGAAAATCAAGGGCTAGTAAACCCATTCTCCGAGTGGATCGCCCGTAATCGGCAAATATACATGAGAATGTTTGTTTTCAATGACAAAATCAAGGGCAAGTAACTATTTTCTGTGAGTGACATCCCCATATTTGTCGCATGTATATCAAAATTAAAATTTAGTATTCAATGACAAAATCCAGAGTAACTCGTCTCTTTTTGCCGAGTGGTTAGCCCGTAAATAGATACTTGCTCTTGATTTTGTGATTGAAAACAAAATACACATTCTTATACACATTTGCTTATTATGGGATATTCACTCAGCAAAAGGGGGCTAGTTGCCATGGCTTTTGTTATCGAAAAATAAATTTAAATTCTAATATGCATGAGACAAATACGCGACTATCACACATACAAATGAGTAACTTGACCTTGATTTTATCATTGAAAGCAAAATACATATTCTTTTACATATTAGCCTTTTACGGGCGATTCATTCGGTAAAAGGGGGTTAGTTGCCTTGGATTTTTTTCATTGAATACTAAATGCTTATTCTAATATACATGCGACAAATATATATCTCCTGGAAATATTAATTGCTCTGACAGCCGTCTAGATTTGTGTGGCAACTGTTCCTACTGGTCCCTGAAGTCTTGGACATGAGCCGGGGTCCTCCCTGCAAATCTTGGTCCACAATGGTTTTGTTATTGTTAACTAAACTTCCAGTATTTCTAAACTTTTTTACCAAACGAGTGATCGTATGGCGATCGAGAATTTTTCTCCCAGGATATTCACTTCAAAATTCAGGACAAGTGTAGATAACATTCTTGCAAAATACAGTTCCACAATTTTCTTCTTTGAAATTATTTGTTTGAACTTTATTTATTTATTTTTTAATCATTTCACCCCAAGCAAGGCATTCCACTGCCACTATTGCGCTTGGGGCTACATAGGGGGAGATAAATAGGAAGAGTGGTTAGATATAGGAAATGTCAGAAGGGGGGTGATAGAGAGTTGGGTGGGTGGGAAGAGTGTTTGAAAGAATGGAAGTTAGTGTGTTAGGAGGTGTCTATTGACCTTACATTTAAACAACCCGGAGATTGTATCCGTCGGGGAAGCAGTCATGTGGAAGAGATTTCCACAGTCGCGAAGTGCGAGAAAAGAAACTGTTAGAGTAGAAGTTGCGGTTGCATTTTATCGGTTTCACTGTAAAAGAGTGGGATATAGCTGCTAATCTAGTATCTCGCGCAAATTCGAACCTAGGGGGCACCAGTGATCTAAGTTCATCGGAGCAGAAGCCGTGAAAGTATTTATAGAAGAGACACAGGGAAGCCACGTCACACCGGTGAGAGAGAGACTGCAGGCGGTCTGCCAAGTCGGTATCGATCATATTACAGACCCTCCGCTGTAGCTTGTCTAGAAGCCCAAGGAGAATAGCAGGGGCACCCGACCAGATATGGCAACAGTATTCAATGCACGGGCGGATGGTAGATTTATAAATGTGCAGGATAAATTCAGACGGAAAAAAAACCTTCGGGCTCTGCACAGAGAACTGACTTTCATAGCAGCGGACTTAGCAATGGATTCAATATAGTCATTCCACTTGAGGTCCGCTGAAAGTGTGAGACCAAGGAGGCGTAGTGTTTTACTCTCTGGGAGGCAAGCCTGTTCCATGCTAATGGGAGGTAGGTGCGATTGTCTATGATGATTAATTGATAGTAGCTTCGTTTTAGATAGATAGTAGCTTCGTTTTAGATTGATAGTAGCTTCGTTTTTTGATCGATACTCGTATTTGAGCAGATATTCTGTTTGTAATCGAACAGTATGTTCATTTCTACCTGAGTGATTATCGTAAATTTATCGTAAATAACCAGGCCGGTAGAAATAAATATAAGAATATCTACTCAAATACGAATATCGTTTAAAAATTATGTTTAAACAAATAATTTCAATATTTTGGTTGTTAAAACCATTTCGTTAATCTTTGGGATTTTCCGCAACATTGTATCTTTGTTCTTTCTCGAACCGAAAATTGATGGTAGTGGTCCATCTTGGTATCAGGTAAAACTTGTAGGTATGTTATGCATCTGAAAAAGAAAAAAGAAACAATTATTTCTTTTGAAAATATGAGCCTTTAATTTTGTCCCACTTTTTGTGACCCACTTTTTGTGACCCACTTTTTGTGACCCACCCTCTACGTGACAAATACGCTTTTATCACGCACAAAATGCGTTTTATGCCCCTTAATTTTGTCAATGAAGTCATTATTTGAATTCTCATATATATTTGAGAAGAGTTATATTTCCATGATTTTGTCATTTAAATCTTACTTTGAATTCTATCATACTAGCAGTATAGCCCGGCGTTACTCGGGTGTAATGAAAGCTTTAAGACTAATCCATGGCCCTGCAGCTCACACTCAGCCTAAAGAATATTTGTGTGAAGTTTGGTGAGAATCAGATAAAAATTGTGTATTTGTATTAACGACATACAGACAGATAAACACACACACACACACACACACACACACACACATCTTGCCTTATATATATATATATATATATATATATATATATTATCGATTTCCTGCAGTATTGTAAGAACTGCAACCTTGAAACTTCTGAATATCGTTTCTTATGTCTTTGTCTATGAGTGTATCAAATTTGATTAAAATTGGACCACTTCTTCTATAACCCGATTTGTTCGATTATCGATTTTCGATATTTATCGGGGGTACCTCGACACAAAACCTAGTTAAGAACACTCGCAGACGCTTATAGTACAACTGTGTAAATTTTTAAGAAAATTGTTTCATCAGTTTCCGAGTCTATAGGTAACGGACACACACACACACACACACACACACACACACACACACACACACACACACACACACACACACAGTTCCATTTATAAATAAGTTTAGATAATACAGGCTTGTTTCACACACACAAGAGTTTTATACACATAATTTAGTCATTGAGATCTACTCTTATATTCTGACATATATTTGAGAAGTACGGTTTTTATTACTCATAAAAAATGAGTCACATTACCGGCCATAATTATTAGGCCGCCCTAGTTTTTAAAAAATGATATATTCCATACTATTTTTAGTATTTATTGCCAAGTGGATAATTCTAAATGAAAATAGAATGGTTCTTTTGTTATTATTACTTTGTAAAATTTTGAAAGGCAGCCAGGAAGCTTTGGCTCGGCCAGCCAATTAAGAAGAGACTAGCATGGGGAAAAGAGCACAAAAACTGGACATCAGAACAGTTCATATGATGCACTTGTTATTTTGCAGTATTAACAAAAGAAGCATTCTATTTTCATTTAGAATTATCCACTTGACAATAAATACTAAAAATAGTATGAGATACATCTTTTTTTAAAAACTGGGATGGCGTAACAATTATGACCTGTAGTGTACATTCCCTGAATTTAGCATATAAATCATAATTTATTTTCTAATATATGTATGACAAATCCGGGCTTATCATTCATAAAAAAAGTTACATGTCGATAATTTTGCCATCAAAATCTAAATGTTTAATCTCATATCGCTTTGACGAATACGGGATTGTCACATATCCAAAATAGCTACATGCCCTTTATCTGGTGTTTGAAATCTAAACATGCATTCTTATATTTGAAGAGTACAGTTTTAATCACTCATAATAAATGAGTAAGATGCCCTTGATTTCATCATTGAAATATCTAATATTCTAATATACCATCGTCGAAAGGTGGCCTCCCTTTGTCTGTTCTATAAATACTTTCATGGCTTCTGCTCAGACGAACTTAAGTCACTGATGCCTCCTCAACAGGTGTTTACTCGTGCAACCAGACTGGCATCTGGGTCCCACCCATTCAGAGTCAGGTTAGCCAAATGCAGACGACAATTCTACTCCTGCAGCTTCCTCCCTCGCACTTCCCGCCTGTGGAACACGCTCCCGTATTCTTGCTTTCCTGACGGCTCCAACCTCCAGAAATTTAAATGCAAAGTCAATACTCATATACTAACCACTGGACTCTAGCTCTCTCCCCACCCCCGTATAACCTTCTCTTTCTCTCCACCTATGTATCTGTCATCGCACCTGCTTTCTCAGCTTTCTATTGTTCCTTTCTAACTAGTTTGTACTCCTCACTCTTTTCTAATTAATCTTTTTACATTTATGTAGCCCCCTGCACATCAGTGGCGTTTCCGCCTTGCTCGGGGTGAAATGATTAAAAAAAAAATATGGTTGATGAATACGGGCTTAACACCAAAAATGAGTTGGATGCTCTTGGTTGTATCTTTGATATCTAAACTTAAATTCTAATATATGTTGTACGAATTACTCATACAAAACAGTTACATGCCCATAATTTCTTTATTGAAACTAACTTTTTCATTCCTCCATATATTTGACTGTTTGATATATTTACAGATTAAGATGCAGTGGATATCAACGCGGAACGTGAAGTCGGAGAACCGAGTTTGAATTCCAGTTAAATTTGTTGCACTTACTTATGCGCAAATGCCGTCTTTTCGTTCCAGCTCTGGATCAAATAACAGGACAGGTTGGGTTCTGTAGCCTTGGTTGGCAACCAGTGTACCGCGGAAGTAATGGCAGCCTACTGCAGGAAAATCTTTTGCCCAGTCATTCATGCCTCTCTCGAGACATGATCGCACAAGCGTGTATCAAGTATGACACTTAACTAACTGGCTAATTTATTTGACGGTTACGTGCTGTCAGTCATAAAATTAGTTATATGCTCTTGATTTTCAAACTGAAGTTTCAAATTTACATCTTTATGCATTTTTAGCGAATATTGGCTTGTTCCCCTCGTACACAATAATTTCATATGCTTGATTTTGTCATTGTAAAGTAATATATATATATAGCAATAATAATAATATATATATATATATATATATATATATATATATATATCAAGTAATATATATACATATATATATTGTAAAGTAATATATATATATATATATATATATATTGTAAAGTAATATATATATTGTAAATATATATATATATATATATATTGTAAAGTAATATATATATTGTAAATATATATATATATATTGTAAAGTAATATATATATTGTAAATATATATATATATATATATTGTAAAGTAATATATATATATATATATTGTAAAGTAATACATATATATATATATATATATATATATATAAACTTATTTATAAATGGAAATTTGTCTCTGTGTGTGTGGATATCAGCTGAGAACGAAAAATCACAGAACCGAGTTCGAATTCCAGTTGAATTCACTGCATATATTTAGATACAAATACCGTTGGGAAAGTTATCAATCCGCCTCTTCTTTCCAGCTATGGGTTAAATAACAGGACAAATTGGATTCTATAGCCTTGGCTGACAACCAATGTACCGCAGAAAGTAATGGCAACCTCCTGCGCGAAAATCTTTTACCCAGTCAGTCATGTCTTTTTCGAGACATGATCGCCCAAACGTGTATCACGTATGGCACTTAACTGGCTGCCTGAAAAATAAATTATTCCAAACGATAGAAAATACCGGAATCATTTTCATGCTAAAGTATCTCCTAGCGATAACATGGTTCGTAACCTAATTGCCCGATTTGAAAGAACTCGATTAGTCGGTGATTTTCCTAGAAAAGGACTTAAGAGCACTGGGCTCACTGACACAGTGGTGGAAACTGTACGGTAGAGTACCCTTAAGGATTTACCTGCTTCTATTCGTCGTCCCTCTGTTCAGTTAGGCATCTCTAGAACATAGCTTCCGAAGATACTTTCTGGAGAAATTTATTTCTAAATAAAATAACAAATTGAAAAAAAGTTTATGTCTGCAAAAATTATATTATCATTTAGTATTTCAATGGCCACATTGTATTTCAGAAGTACAGGATTTATCACTCATAAAAATGAATTAGATGACTGAGTTTTTCATTGAAATCTAAATTTATATTCTAATAAGGGTGTTCCATTAAGACGGATTAAAATTAGCAGTAAATAAAACAGTGTTACATTTTTTTAATTTTACAATTGAAACATATTATTTGAGTCATGGCAATTTTTTGTAAAAAATAATATCGCCGAAAATGTCCGCCAAGGCTTCGGCGGCACACTTCCACTCGATAGTCAAGTTTTGATGACGCCTCTGCATGGTTGCTCGTCGATCTCACCAATATGCCTTATTTATCTCCTTCAGTTGTCGAATTGTTTTTGGTTTGTTGGCATAGAACTTACTTTTGAGATGATTCCAAATGAAGAAATCTAAAGGCATCAAGTCCCACGATTTTGGTGGCCAATTATGTATGAGGAGAAAAATAATAATATCGCCCAACTGTCCACCAAAGCTTCGGCGGCACACTTCCACTCGATGGTCAAAAGTTTTGATGACGTCACTGCATGGTTGCTCGTCGATCTCACCAACATGCCTTATTATCTCATCCTTTTTAGCTGTTGAATTGTTGTTGGCTTGTTGGCATAGATTTTACTTGTGAGATGATCCCAAAGGAAGAAATCTAAAGGCGCCAAGTTGGACGATCGTGGTGGCCAATTGACATCACTGTTTCGAGAGATGATGCGACCTGGGAACTTCTCATTCAATAAAGCCATTGTTGCATTGTCTGTGTGGCATGTGGCGCCGTCGTGTTGGAACAAAAATTTCCGACATCCATAGCATTCAATTCAGGCCATAATTACCATGATTCAACATGATCCAATAGTGAAATCAATAAAATTTCACTAATAACACTGTTAGCAGTAAATAAATACTGCTAACTTCGGTCCGTCTTAATAAAACACCCTATATATGATTGAATAATACGGATTACCATAAAAAATTAGATAGCTCCCATTTATTGTGTATTTGATATCTAAATTTATATTCTAATATATACGTTCTACGAATTAGCCATACAAAAGATGGTATTTTCATTGAAAATTTAATTTACATTGTTATATACGGCGATAATTATTAGGCCAATTCCAGTTTTTCCAAAAAGAAATTGATGTATTTCATTAGTATTTATTACCAAATGAAAATAGAATGGTTCTTTTTGTTATTATTATTTTTGCAAATTTTTAAGGCAAATAGCGACAATTTACCCATCGCACCCTTTAGGTTTGCTATTATATATACACTACCGGCCTTAATTATTAGGACACCCCAGTTTTTTGGAAAGAAATGATGTATTTCATATTATTTTTAGTATTTATTACCAAATAAAAAGAATGGTTCTTTTGTTATTATTACTTGCAAAATTTTACAAGGCAAATAGCGACAATTTCCCCATCGCACCCTTTAGGTTTGCTATTATATATATACACTACCGGCCTTAATTATTAGGACACCCCAGTTTTTTAAAAGAAATGATGTATTTCATATTATTTTTAGTATTTATTACCAAATGAAAATAGAATGGTTCTTTTGTTATTATTACTTTGCAAAATTTACAAGGCAAATAGCGACAATTTCCCCATCGCACCCTTTTTAGGTTTGCTATTATATATATACACTACCGGCCTTAATTATTAGACACCCCAGTTTCTTTTTTTAAAAGAAATGATGTATTTCATATTATTTTTAGTATTTATTACCAAATAAAAAAGAATGGTTCTTTTGTTATTATTACTTTGCAAAATTTTACAAGGCAAATAGCGACAATTTCCCCTATCGCACCCTTTAGGGTTTGCTATTATATATATACACTACCGGCCTTAATTATTAGGACACCCCAGTTTTTTTAAAAGAAATGATGTATTTCATATTATTTTTAGTATTTATTACCAAATAAAAAAAAAGAATGGTCTTTTTTTGTTATTATTACTTTGCAAAATTTTACAAGGCAAATAGCGACAATTTCCCCATCGCACCTTTTAGGTTTACATATATATAAGTACTACCGGCTCAATTATTAGGACACCCCAGTTTTTTTTAAAAGAAATGATGTATTTGTCATTATTTTTTTTTAGTATTTATTACCAAATAAAAAAAGAATGGTTCTTTTGTTATTATTACTTTGCAAAAAAATTTTACAAGGCAAATAGCGACAATTTCCCCATCGCACCCCTTGCTTGTTATTATATATATACACTACCGGCCTTAATTGCTAGGACACCCAAGTTTTTTAAAAGAAATGATGTATTTCATATTATTTTTAGTATTTTTTTACCAAATGAAAATAGAATGGTTCTTTTGTTATTATTACTTTGCAAAATTTTACAAGGCAAATAGCGACAATTTCCCATCGCACCCCCTTTAGGTTTGCTATTATATATATACACTACCGGCCTTAATTGTTAGACACCTAAGTTTTTTTAAAAGAAATGATGTATTTCATATTATTTTTAGTATTTTTTTACCAAATGAAAAAAGAATGGTTCTTTTGTTATTATTACTTTGCAAAATTTTAATACGCAAATAGCGACAATTTCCCCCATCGCACCCTTTAGGTTTGCTATTATATATATACACTACCGGCCTTAATTATTAGGACACCCCAGTTTTTTTTAAAAGAAATGATGTATTTCATATTATTTTTAGTATTTATTACCAAATGAAAATAGAATGGTTCTTTTGTTATTATTACTTTGCAAATTTTACAAGGCAAATAGCGACAATTTGCCTATCGCACCCTTTAGGTTTGCTATTATATATATACACTACCGGCCTTAATTATTAGGACACCCCAGTTTTTTAAAAGAAATGATGTATTTCATATTATTTTAGTATTTATTACCAAATGAAAATAGAATGGTTCTTTTGTTATTATTACTTTTAAAATTTTACAAGGCAAATAGCGACAATTTCCATCGCAATCTCTTTAGGTTTGCTATTATATATATACACTACCGGCCTTAATTATTAGGACACCCCAGTTTTTTTTAAAAGAAATGATGTATTTCATATTATTTTAGTATTTATTACCAAATAAAAAAAGAATGGTTCTTTTGTTATTATTACTTTGCAAAATTTACAAGGCAAATAGCGACAATTTCCCCATCGCACCCTTTAGGTTTGCTATTATATATATACACTACCGGCCTTAATTATTAGGACACCCCAGTTTTTTTAAAAGAAATGATGTATTTCATATTATTTTAGTATTTATTACCAAATAAAAAAAGAATGGTTCTTTTTTGTTATTATTACTTTGCAAAATTTTACAAGGCAAATAGCGACAATTTCCCCATCGCACCCTTTAGGTTTGCTATTATATATATACACTACTGGCCTTAATTATTAGGACACCCTTCAGTTTTTTTTTAAAAGAAATGATGTATTTCATATTATTTTAGTATTTATTACCAAATAAAAAAAGAATGGTTCTTTTGTTATTATTACTTTGCAAAATTTTACAAGGCAAATAGCGACAATTTCCCCCATCGCACCCCTTTAGGTTTGCTATTATATATATACACTACCGGCCTTAATGTTAGGACACCAAGTTTTTTTAAAAGAAATGATGTATTTCATATTATTTTTAGTATTTTTTTACCAAATGAAAATAGAATGGTTCTTTTGTTATTATTACTTTGCAAAATTTTACAAGGCAAATAGCGACAATTTCCCCATCGCACCCTTTAGGTTTGCTATTATATATATACACTACCGGCCTTAATTGTTAGGACACCCAAGTTTTTTTAAAAGAAATGATGTATTTCATATTATTTTTAGTATTTTTTTACCAAATGAAAAAAGAATGGTTCTTTTGTTATTATTACTTTGCAAAATTTTACAAGGCAAATAGCGACAATTTCCCCATCGCACCCTTTAGGTTTGCTATCATATATATACACTACCGGCCTTAATTATTAGGACACCCCAGTTTTTCCAAAAGAAATGATGTATTTCATATTATTTTTAGTATTTATTACCACAACAAAAAAGAATGGTTCTTTTGTTATTATTACTTTGCAAAATTTTACAAGGCAAATAGCGACAATTTCCCCATCGCACCCTTTAGGTTTGCTATTATATATATACACTACCGGCCTTAATTATTAGGACACCCCAGTTTTTTTTAAAAAGAAATGATGTATTTCATATTATTTTTAGTATTTATTACCAAATAAAAAAAGAATGGTTCTTTTGTTATTATTACTTTGCAAAATTTTACAAGGCAAATAGCGACAATTTCCCCATCGCACCCTTTAGGTTTGCTATTATATATATACACTACCGGCCTTAATTGTTAGGACACCCAAGTTTTTTTAAAAGAAATGATGTATTTCATATTATTTTTAGTATTTTTTTACCAAATGAAAATAGAATGGTTCTTTGTTATTATTACTTTGCAAAATTTTACAAGGCAAATAGCGACAATTTCCCCATCGCACCCTTTAGGTTTGCTATTATATATATACACTACCGGCTCAATTGTTAGGACACCCAAGTTTTTTTAAAAGAAATGATGTATTTCATATTATTTTTAGTATTTTTTTACCAAATGAAAAAAGAATGGTTCTTTTGTTATTATTACTTTGCAAAATTTTACAAGGCAAATAGCGACAATTTCCCCATCGCACCCTTTAGGTTTGCTATCATATATATACACTACCGGCCTTAATTATTAGGACACCCCAGTTTTTCCAAAAGAAATGATGTATTTCATATTATTTTTAGTATTTATTACCAAATGAAAATAGAATTGTTTCTTTTGTTATTATTAATTTGCAAAATTTTACAAGGCAAATAGCGACAATTTCCCCATCGCACCCTTTAGGTTTGCTATTATATATATACACTACCGGCCTTAATTATTAGGACACCCCAGTTTTTTAAAAGAAATGATGTATTTCATATTATTTTTAGTATTTATTACCAAATAAAAAAAGAATGGTTCTTTTGTTATTATTACTTTGCAAAATTTTACAAGGCAAATAGCGACAATTTCCCCATCGCACCCCTTTTAGTTTGCTATTATATATATACACTACCGGCCTTAATTATTAGGACACCCCAGTTTTTTTAAAAGAAATGATGTATTTCATATTATTTTTAGTATTTATTACCAAATGAAAATAGAATGGTTCTTTTGTTATTATTACTTTGCAAAATTTTACAAGGCAAATAGCGACAATTTCCCCATCGCACCCTTTAGGTTTGCTATTATATATATACACTACCGGCCTTAATTATTAGACACCCCAGTTTTTTTAAAAAAGAAATGATGTATTTCATATTATCTTTAGTATTTATTACCAAATAAAAAAAGAATGGTTCTTTTGTTATTATTACTTTGCAAAATTTTACAAGGCAAATAGCGACAATTTCCCCATCGCACCCTTTAGGTTTGCTATTATATATATACACTACCGGCCTTAATTATTAGGACACCTCAGTTTTTTTAAAAGAAATGATGTATTTCATATTATTTTTTTAGTATTTATTACCAAATAAAAAAAGAATGGTTCTTTTTGTTATTATTACTTTGCAAAATTTTACAAGGCAAATAGCGACAATTTCCCCATCGCACCCTTTAGGTTTGCTATTATATATATACACTAATGAATTTAATTATTAGACACCCCAGTTTTTTTAAAAGAAATGATGTATTTCATATTATTTTTAGTATTTATTACCAAATAAAAAAAGAATGGTTCTTTTTGTTATTATTACTTTGCAAAATTTTACAAGGCAAATATGACAATTTCCCCATCGCACCCTTTAGGTTTGCTATTATATATATACACTACCGGCCTTAATTGTTAGGACACCCAAGTTTTTTTTAAAAGAAATGATGCTGTATTTCATATTATTTTTAGTATTTTTTTACCAAATGAAAATAGAATGGTTCTTTTGTTATTATTACTTTGCAAAATTTTACAAGGCAAATAGCGACAATTTCCCCATCGCACCCTTTAGGTTTGCTATTATATATATACACTACCGGCCTTAATTGTTAGGACACCCAAGTTTTTTTAAAAGAAATGATGTATTTCATATTATTTTTAGTATTTTTTTACCAAATGAAAAAAGAATGGTTCTTTTGTTATTATTACTTTGCAAAATTTTACAAGGCAAATAGCGACAATTTCCCCATCGCACCCTTTAGGTTTGCTATCATATATATACACTACCGGCCTTAATTATTAGGACACCCCAGTTTTTCCAAAAGAAATGATGTATTTCATATTATTTTTAGTATTTATTACCAAATGAAAATAGAATTGTTCTTTTGTTATTATTAATTTGCAAAATTTCACAAGGCAAAGAAGCAAAGATGAACTCGTCCGAATCACCCTAAATTTTCCTCATTCTTTCATTGATGAGACTGCAGTATAGGTAATTATTAAATGTTTATAAATTCATTTGATGCATTTGTTATTGTGCAATATTAACAAAAGAATAATTCTATTTTCATTTAAAATTATTCACTTGTCAATAAACACTAAAAAATAGTATGAAATAAATCATTTTTTAAAACACTGGGATGGCCTAATAATTATGGCCGGTAGTGTATATTTGACAAGAACGTGTTTATCACTCATAAAGAGTTACATGCCCCTAATTTCTTCATTGAAAACTGAATTTTCATGCTTGTGTTTAGTTAACGGTTAAGTGTTTATCTCGCATAAAAATGTGTTAATGCCCTTGATTTTTTCATTGAAATCTAAATTCATACTCTAATATATATGTAACATCTACAGGCTTATCGCGCATTCTTATTATACTTAAAGAATGAGCTACATGTCATTTTATCACTGAATACGAAATATGCATTCTAATATATATGTGGCGAATATGGGCTTATTACTAAGTAAAAGTTACACGTCCATGATTTTCTGTTTGAAATCTGAATTCATCTAACATATCACAGCCCACAGGCTTCTCTCGGACAAGCAGTATGGTTTCCACGTTACCAGCACTACTGCTGATATGCTAACGACCATCACCGAGTATATATACCAGGCTTTCGACAAGAATGGCGAAGCTCGAACCGCTGCCTTGGATATCTCTAAAGCGTTCGACAGAGTCTGGCATGCTGGCCTTCTACGCAAACTGCGGAGCTATGGTATAACTGGACATTTGTTTGACCTAATGCAGTCTTTTTTCTCTAACCGCACATTGAAGGTAGTATTAAACGGACATGCCTCCCAGAACTACCATACGAACGCGGGTGTCCCTCAAGGCTCTATCCTAGGTTCCACGCTCTTTCTGATCTACATTAATAATCTTCCTGATACCATAAGATCCCAAGTAGGTATGTACGCCGATGACACCACAGTTTACTCTCGCCTTAATAAAAAATCTGGTGTGGGCGACAAAGCGAACCTCGCAGCCGAGCTTGAAAAGGACCTCCAATCCGTAGTGGACTGGGGTAGGAAATGTGTATTTATTGTGTTAAACTACACAATTGCGGCACAAGGCCTAGTTTGGGAGGGGGAACAAAACTGAGGTTGGTCGTGCAGTACGCTATCTTATTCGTAGCTAATTTCATTCGTGACCCAAGCATACGTTACAATTTTTTTCTATCACCAAAAGAAGTTATCCTTCGACACTCATACCTATCATCTACCAGAATACCACAAAACACTCCGGGGAATCTATATAAAAACCCAATGTGTATAAAAATTTCTTTTTACAATGTTCATTTTTCCATGATTTTTTCATACAAAAATATATATTTTAAAAATTATACAGTGAAATGACACAGGGGAGAAGGGGTATGATGTAACATCCCAAAATAAAAAGAAACAAAAAAGAACAAACAAAACATTGTTAGCTGGTCCCAACCCACCCACAAATAAACAAAGAGGTTACTGTATTCTGCCTGTTAGACAAAATCAAGCCACACTCTTTCTACTGGGAATGGGGAGGAGCACAAAAAATTCGGGTGGGAAATGAAAAATTTCTGATTCAGGCATGACAAAAACGGAGGTAAAAAATAAAACGGGAAATAGGGGGTCAAGCGCTGAATCATAACAAAATCAGAGTGCTGAGAAACAGGCGAGGACATACATTCATACACCTTAACTAGGAACACAAATGAGTACTAACCTTAACCATGGGAAGGGTTCCAGAGGAATCCAACCCGATGCGACGTAGCAGGTCTAAAAAAGAAAATCAAGGCCAGCCCCAGTCACGCGAATCAGGCTCGCCTCAGTCACCCACCTTTCGCTGAAATCTGTCGGGTGCAATCGTTTCCAATCAGTTCTAATCTTCATTTTGAGCTGATGCTCAAAATATCTGATCAGATCCTGATGTGAAAGACGACCACCCCGCAAGACCTCCTCCAGACGCGTCGTCCATATCACCATTCGAGCCGTGGCCAGTAGCACTAGATACACCATTCGTTTCACTCCAGAGTACGGTGGCGACACATTGTCAACAGCGTATGCACGGTCAATGAGCAGAAGCTCCCGCGGCGCGATACGAGCAGTCAACTCCCCGACTCGATCCCATAATGGGCGAACGCGCACACAATGGTAGAAGGCGTGCGAAGACGTCTCCTTGATACCAAGGTTGCAACGCTCACAGTCCGGCAAATCCGCCGAGCCCACTATGAAACGCGAGTCATTGAGAGACAAGCCATTCCGAGCTAATCGCCAGGTCAAAGAAAACTCAGGGTTGCTGAGATACTCCGATCCTGGCGCCCAAGACCAATGAGAGCGATATTCACCCTCCGTCATGCCGAGCTTCCTCCTGAGTCGATCCTTCGCGACACCCTCCACTAGCCCTCGATAGAAGAGCTTCCTAGGCTGTGAAAGGTCACTGGACTGCGGAATGGCCATCAAGGCCTTGCGGCATTCGAGAATGAACTTGGATTGCTCCCGAGGCTTACGGCAGCACCTCGAGATCGGGGGAGTGATAGTGAGGCTCGGGAACGCGTCCCGCACTACCCCCGAAAGCAATCCGTCGTCCATTAACGCACGTCTAAGGAATGCCAACCTCGAGGCAAGCTTGTGGCTCACCAAGTGCGGCACCCCCAGACCCCCATTGCACGGACGTTGGTAACAGACACGTTTGTCGACGTGATGCCTGCGTCCTCTCCAGAGAAAGGAGATTAGCAGACGCTCGAGCGCCTCCTCACGCGCCTGACAAAGTGGAAGTACAGACAGCCGGTAAAGGATCTTGGGAAAGAGGTATGTGGCACACACCTCCGCCAAGCCCTTTAAGGACAACCGCCTTCGTTGCCAAATCTCGACCAGCGCAACGACCTTTGCCTGTACTTCAGACCAATTCTTCTCCAACTGCAAGTCCGGACCAAACCAAACTCCGAGGAGCTTGACCGGCCCGTCCATCCAGCTGAAGGGCCCCGGGAGGGAGATTCCCTTCCAGGCACCTAACCGCAAGCCGGACGACTTGTCGCGGTTAATCTTGGCCCCAGTCACCTGTTCGAACCGTACAAGCGCCTTCTGTCCCGCTCTTATGTCCTCGTGAGAAGACACAAAAACCGATACGTCATCGGCGTACGCAGAAACCCTGGCTCGAGCGCCTCCACCAGGGACAGCAATTCCACGTAGGGCCGGCCTGCACGCCCTGTCCTTTAGCCTGCGAAGGAGGGGCTCCAACGTCAGGACGTAAAGTAAGGACGACAGCGGACAACCCTGTCGGACCGACCTAGACAGCGCAAAAGCGCTCGACAGCTTCCCGTTCACCTGCATCACAGCCGTGGGGGAGCGATACAGGAGACTAATCCAGCGGCTGAAGTCGGTTTCGAATCCAGCAGCCTGCAGGACAGCCGCCAGGTAGCCATGGTCAACCCTATCAAATGACTTGGACTGATCTAAATTGATCAGCTCAGCTCGTTCGTCGTCTTCTACTCCCTCTACGATCGTGCGGATCAAGTGCAGGTTGCTCTGAATTGTTCGGCCCTTCACAGCACAAGTCTGTTCAGGTCCCAACAGAGACTCGGCAACTAGCTGCAAGCGATTCGTCAGGATCTTGGCCAAAATCTTTAACTCTGTGTTTAGCAAAGTTATGGGCCTGTAATCGTCTAGATCCCTCCCAATATTCTTGCCTTTTCTCAACAGCGTGACCACACCTCTGGTGAACCGATTGAGGATGGACCCCTGCCGGAACCAGTTGTTGAACACGACAGTCAAGATCGGGACAAAAATGTGCGACAGCTTCAAGTACAATTCATAGGGCAAACCATCCAAACCTGGCGACTTGCCTCTGCCGACCGTCTTCAAAGCCGCGTAGACTTCGTCCTCCGTAATCTCTCCCTCGCAGCCCGCCGCTTCAGCCGGGGAAAGTCAGCCAAATAGCTGCGAAACTCCTCGTCGCGGAGACCAGGCTCCTTGGTAAACCGGTGCTCGAAATGCCGGCGAAACGCCTCGCACATGCCATCAGCCGACCTTAGGGTGTGTCCATCCGGGTCTCGTATCTCTCGAATGTACCGATCGCCGCTCCGACGAACTTCTTCCCGACGCAATGAAGCGCCCATGCTCACAGCTTCAGAAGACATCTTGCTTAACTTATGTCTATCTGACCCATGTAACGATCGCTAGTCGACCGTTCAAGGGCCTCCTTAGCACCGCCAGCCTCCGCCCGGGAAAAGTTATCTCTAAGTGTCTTCGCCTTCTTAGCCTTATCTAGGTTGAGCCGTTGGCTGTATTGAGTGGCGAAAGACCTAATGCTATCCTTAAGTCTAGCCCACCACTTATTCCCAATGACTCGCCCAATTAACGCCCGCTGAACTACGCTGATGAGCTGGCGCTGAAAGTCCCGCCTGTCCAACAAGGACTGGTTGAACTTCCAGTAGCCAGACATCCTAGGCCTAAAATCTAACACCACACGGGCACAAACGAGTTTGTGGTCCGTGTAGCCTAACCAGTGAAACGTCGGGCATTCTAAGAAGTCTATGTCGGCTTCTCTCACTAACACTCTGTCAAGGTAGCTAACCACCTTGGTAGAGGGCCAACAATGCGCCTACGTTCACATACTCCCGCCCGGATGATCGACCCGGTATCTATCGACAAGACCATAATCGCCGATCAGATCAACCAGGCTGCGATCACCACGCCTCCCGCTAGCGCCCCACCCTTTATCCAGCTTGGGGTCCAGGACGGCATTCCAGTCCCCCACTAGAACTAGTCGCTTGGAATCGACTAGGAAGGGCCCTAACAGACGGAAAAAGTCAACACGCTCACCTTGTTCTTTGGGCGCATAAACCACGATCAGACGAAACGACTTGCTGTTCACTGCAATATCGGCGACGATCAGCCGGCCCTTGGCACCGTGATGGACAAGGTCAACCCTCGCATCCAGGGTACGCTTCACCAGCAAAGAAACACCTCTGGCTTGCCGGTTCCCATACGTTGAATAAACGACAAAGTCGTTCGCCAGCACACAGGCATCGACGTCGCAAACAAAGTGCGTCTCTTGGATCGCGGCAACATCCACACCGAACGACAAGAGGTCACGAAGCAGGCGGGACGCCTTACCCCGATCCCTCAGGCCATTCGCATTCACAGTAGCCAGCTTGATAGACATGATTTAGATCTGAAAGGTTAAAACAATTAGTCGCATACCGGTCGGAAATCCCTGGTAGTTAGGACCCCGACGGATTGTCCCAGGGAGCCTGTACCAACGTCGGACGTAATCCGTCCGCCAGAGACAATACCGCCAACGTCCGTGGGGTAGGTTAGTTTTAGCTTCCTATATAAGCAGGGGTGGATCAAAACGGGGACCCTCCCTGTACATAGTTTTGCCATTTTTCGTAACTCCGGTGTGTTTCGGATGCAAATGTTCATCTTGGGGTATAGTTCTTCGACCCTTTCAATGGGTTCCCAGACCCTCAGATTTCCCCCTGTGCACCGCACAAGGGCAATGACGCCTGGGGCCTGGGAAAAGTTCTTAGGGTTCTCTGTTGAGAGGTTGTCCACCTCCTTCAGTCTATAAAGCTGTTTCAACAGAGAGCGTCTCTGCGCGCTGTACTGTTTGTAAGTTGCCTCTTCCACATGTAAGAGGTCTTCCCCCTGGGGAAGTGATTTCTTCTTTTTGACCCTTGTGGAAGTGGGTTCAGGTGCAGGGGATGGGATGTGGGATGCAAGAAGGGTCAAAAGTTCCATGTTGGGTTGGGTAGTTTTGTGAGGGGAGGTGGGAAGACTTCTTGAAGTCTGGGACTTTAGTGGCGTCAGTTGCAACATAGGGGGCTGGGAAGGTCTCTGTGGAGACGACGAAAAACTTCTAGCCTTATCGGCGTAAGTCTTTTTTACTGGAGTGCTGGGGACCGACGCTGCTCTCTCCGTTCTCTCCGCGCTCCTGCTTTTGCGGGGCGCCTTCGCTTTCTCCTTGGTTACATCCTCCTCTCTCCCTCGTTTGAGAGAGGATGAGCGTTTCGTCTCCATAGGTTCCTCAACATTTTTTCCCTTGTCCCGCGGTGTGATGTCCTTTTTGGGACGAGCTTCTTTTGCTGGTGATGCTTTCAGTGGGACGTCCTTTTTGGTTGCTGTTGGTGATTTCTGAGAGGGCTTCTTTTCTAACGTTGGCGATGTGGGTGGCGTTTTTGCCTTTTTGCCCACAGTCTGCCACTCTCCGTCTTTGGTAGGTTCCTTGGCAGGTTCCTTGGTTTTTTCCTGGGCTTGCTTGGGCTGCTCCTTAGTTTGCTCTTTGGGAGCCGGGTTTCTTGTTGGGCATGCCTTCGCCACATGATCGGTTGCCCCGCACGCCCAACAGCACGGCCTCCGTCCCTCCACTATGACGTAGATAGATCGGCCCCTGCAGGTGAGGATGTTTGGTATGGTCGTAAACTCCTTGCGAGTTACGGTCACCTGCAGGGCGAAGTCACCGGTTCTGAAACCCGATTTGGACAATAATGCTGACACTTCAGCCACTCGGCTATACTGGGAGAAGAAGGCTCCCACGTGGTCCTCCGAGATGTCCATGGGGACGCCATGAAGGGTAATTTTCGTTTTTCTTGTCCCCATGTACTCTGTCTGCAGGCTTAATGTTTTCGTCTCAAGTGCCATGCCTGCCAACTGCCTCGCCTCCTCTGCTGTTCCCAACAGGACGTCCCACATTGCGTGGCTCCTTTTGGCCACTGCCTTCGCCTTAATTTTAAGGGACTTGATACTCTCCTCAATCACGTCCCTGTTTACGCCGACCAGCTTCTGAGTTTTCAGGTCCTTTGTCAGGAGCGAGATGGTTCTTGTCTCCACCTGGCCAGGGTCTCGGGTACAGACAACAGCTCCGTTTTGGAGATATACTGGGCATAATCTTGCCGGAGTCCTTGGTAATATTCCTCACCCTTCCTTATTTTTGCATCTTTAGGTCCCTTCCAGCCCGAGGTAGACGGAACGGGCACTGCTGGAACGGGCGATGCAGGAACGGGCGATGCAGGAACGGGTGATGCAGAAACGGGCGATGCAGGAACGGGTGAAGCTGGTTTAGCTACTGCTGCTGGTGTCGAAGTTGGTGCTGCAAATGTTGTCATCTCCCACTGTGTCATAGTGTGGGCTATGACGGTGGGGTCCTCGGCTTGACGCAGCTGCCAGTCTCCTTCTTTCCCTCCAACCGAGTCCGTGGTGAGAGGGAGGGGCGAAGCTGGCCTTTGGGAGGCCATAGCCTCCTAGGAGGCGGAAAAGAGAGTTGCCTGCCTGCAGTCAACTGCCCCGGTGTTCCGCACCGTACCAGAATCCGACTGGCGGAACACTCGGCCCGAGCAATGAACTCGGGTGGGACAGTGGTCACTGAAAGGACAACCTATAGCAGTCAACTGCCCCGGTGTTCCGCACCGTACCAGAAACCGACTGGCGGAACACTCGGCCCGAGCAATGAACTCGGCTGGGACAGCTGCCACCGAAAGGACAGCCTATAGCAGAGGAGGAGCAAAAGAGAAAAACTGGATTACCTTTTCGCTGCTGGAACAGATACTACACGCCGGCTGGGGTAGGAACGATTTATTCCGTTAAAATACAGAATTATGGCACAAGGCCGAAAATGGGAGGGGGAACAAAACTTGGGTTGGTCTTCAGATACTCTATCCTATACCTAGCTAATCAGATTCACGACCATACATACGTTACAATGATTCTCATTCACCATAAAAATTTGTCCATCAACACTCATACTTATCATGCACCAAAATACAGCAAAACATACCGGGGACCTACAAAACGCCCCAGATGTACATAAAAATTTGTGATTTTTACAATATTTTACAATATTTTACAAAAATAACTTTAAAACTTTATACATGAAATGACATGATGGGAATTGGGTATGAAGAAACAAAAATCCCCAAAACAAAAAGAACAATTTCAACAAAATGACATATATACATGGTGTTAGTTGGACCCAAACCCACCCTCAAAAAACAAAGAGGCCGCTGTATTCTGCCTAAAAGACAAAATCAAGAAGCTCTCTTTCTACGGGGAATGGAGAAACAGGGTACAAAAATAAAAGGGCTGGAGAATGTATAATACTGACCCAGACGAGAATAAAAAACGGGACAAAATAACAATGGACAGCAGGAATCTCAAACTGGATCATAACAAAAGCAATGGTGCCGGGAACAGGCCGGGACAAACACACTCACTCACATTAACTACTTACACCAAAGACTTCTTACCTTAACCGCGGGAGGGGTTCCAACGGAATCCACCCCGATGTGCCGATCAGATCTAAAAGAGAAAATCAAGGCTAGCCTCGGTCACGCGAACCAGGCTCACTGCATATATCCACCTTTCGCCAAAGTCTGTCGGAGTCAACCGTTTCCGTTCAGTTCTAATCTTCATTTTGAGCTGGTGCTCAAAATATCGGATCAGATCCTGATCCGAAAGACGGCCGCCCCGCAAGACTTCCTACAGACGCGTCATCCAAATCACCATTCTAGCCGTGGCCAGTAGCGACAGAAACACCATCCGCTTCACTCCAGAGTACGGGGGTGACACATTATCACAGGCGTATGCGCGATCAATGGGCACGAGCTCACGCGGCGCGATACGAGCAGTCAACTCGCCGACACGCTCCCACAACGGGCGAACGTGCGAACAATGGAAGAAGGCGTGCGCAGACGTCTCCTTGATTCCAAGGTTGCAACGTTCACAATCTGGCAAATCCGCCAGGCCCATTGCGAAACGCTTGTCATTGAGAGACAAACCATTCCGAGCCAATCGCCAGGTCAGAGAGAACTCAGAGTTGCTGAGCCAATCCGCACCTGGCGCCCAAGACCAATGAGAGCGATACTCCTCTCTCGACATGCCGAGTTTCCTCCGCAGTTTATCCTTCACGGCGCCCTCCACTAATCCCCGATAGAAGATTCTCCTAGGCCGTGAAAGGTCACTGGACTATGGAATAGCCCGCAGGGCCTTCAGACATTCGAGCAGGAATTTCGGCCGCCCCCGAGGCCTATTGCTAAGCCTCGAGACCGGGGGAGTGATAGTGATGCTAGGGAACATGTCCCTCACTACCCCCGCAAGCAACCGATCTTCCGACAACGCGCGCCTGAGAAATACCAACCTCGAAGCGAGCACGTGGCTCCTCAAGTGCGGCATTCCCAGACCCCCATGACACGGACGGAGGCAACAGACTCCTTTGTCGACCATGTGTTTGCATCCTTTCCACAGACAGGAGAATAGCAAACGCTCGAGCGCCTTCTCATGATCGTCACAAAGGGGAAGTACAGACAGCCGGTAAAGGATTCTGGGAAAGAGGTATGTGTTACACACCTCCGCCAGGCCCTTCACGGAGAGACTCCGTCGACGCCAAATCTCGACCGACGCGCCGACCTTTGCCTGTATTTCTGACCAGTTCTTCTCCAACTATAAGTCCGGACCGAACCAAATTCCGAGGATTTTGACCGGCCCGTCCGTCCAGTCGAAGGGCCCCGGGAGGGAAACACCCTTCCAGGCACCTAACCGCAAGCCGGACGACTTGTCGTAGTTAATTCTGGCCCCTGTTACCTGTTCGTACCGTTCAAGCGCCTTCTGTACCGCCTCTATGTCACTTCGGGAGGACACAAAGGTCGTTACGTCATCGGCGTACGCGGAAACCCTGGCTCGAGCTCCTCCAGGTACCTTGATTCCACGTAGGACCGGACTGCACGCCTCGTCCCTTAGCCGGCGAAGTAGCGGCTCCAACGCCAGGACGTAAAGGAGAGGCGACAGCGGACAACCCTGTCGGACCGACCTAGACAGCGCGAAAGCGCTCGACAGCTTCCCGTTCACATGTACCACAGCCTTGGGGGAGCGATACAGAAGGCTAATCCAGCGGCCGAAGTCGGGTTTGAATCCGGCGGCCTGCAGGACAGCAGCCAGGTAGCCATGGTCAATCCTATCAAATGCCTTGGACTGATCCAAATTGATCAGCGCGGCCTCTTCGTCGTCTTCTACACCCTCTAGGATCGTGCGAATCAAGTGCAGGTTGCTCTGAATTGTTCGTCCCTTCACAGAGCAAGTCTGATCCGGTTCCAACAGAGACTCGGCAACTAGCTGCAAGCGATTCGTCAGGATCTTGGCTAAAATCGTGTTTAGCAGAGTTATGGGCCTGTAATCGTCTAATTCCCGCCCAACCTTCTTGCCTTTTCTCAACAGCGTGATCACGCCCCTGGTGATCCGACCGGGGATGGACCCCTGCCGAAACCAGTGGTTGAACACGACAGTCAAGATCGGGACAAAAAGGTGCGACAGCCTCAAGTACAATTCATAGGGCAAACCATCTAAACCTGGCGACTTGCCTCTGCCGACCTTCTTCAAAGCCGCGTAGACTTCGTCCTCCGTAATCTCTCCCTCGCAGCTAGCCGCTTCAGCCGGCAAGAGCCGGGGAAAGTCAGCCAAATAGCTGCGAAACTCCTCGTCGCGGAGACCAGGCTCCTTGGTAAACCGGTGTTCGAAATGCTGCCGGAACGCCTCGCACATGTCGTCAGTGGACCTCAGGAGATGCCCCTCCGGGTCGCGCACCTCTCGAATGTACCGATCGCCGGCCCGACGAATCTCTTCCTTGCGCAGTTCTGCGCCCATGTTCACAGCTTTGGAAGACATCTTGCTTAACTTATGTCTAATTACATGGCCCATGTAGCGCCCGCTAGTCGAACGCTCCAGGGCCTCCCTGGCTACGGCTATCTCTAGGGGATCCCCACCAGCCTCCGCCCGGGAGTAATTAGCTCTAAGTGTCTTTGCCTTCGCAGCCTTATCTAGGTTGAGCCGTTGGCTGTATTGGGTGGCGAAAGACCTAATGCTATCCTTAAGGCTAGCCCACCACTTATTCCCAATGACTCGCCCAATTAACGCCCGCTGAACTACTCTAGTCAGCTGGTCACGAAAGTCCCGCCTGTCCAGTAAGGACTGATTGAACTTCCAATAACCAGCCATCCTAGGCCTAAAGTCTAACACCACACGGGCACAAACGAGTTTGTGGTCCGTGTAGCCTAACCAGTGGAACGTTGGACACTCTAAGAAGTCTATGTCGGCCACTCTCACTAACATCCTATCCAGGTACGCAGATACCCGGGTAGAAGGCCAATTAAGCGCCCACGTCCACATGCTCCCTTCCGGATGATCGACCCGGTATCTATCGACAAGACCAAATTCGCCGATCAGATCAACCAGGCTACGATCACCACTCCTCCCGCTATCGCACCTTCCTCTATCCCATTTGGGGGTTAGGATGGCATTCCAGTCCCCAACTAAGATTAGCCGTGTTGAATCCATCAACAGCCGAAAGAAAGAGACACGCTCACCTTGATCGTTGGGCGCATACACCGCAATCAACCGGAACGACTTGCTTTTCACTGCAATATCGGCCACGATCAGCCGGCCCTCGGCACCGACATGGACAAGGTCAATCCTCGCATCCAGGGTACGCTTGACCAGCAAAGAAACACCTCTGGCATGCCGGCTCCAATATGCTGAATAGACGACAAAGTCGTTAGCCAGCACACACGAGTCGACTTCGCAAACAAAGTGAGTCTCTTGGATCGCGGCCACATCCACGCCGAAGGACGAGAGGTCACGAAGCAGGCGAGCCGCCTTACCCCGATCCCTCAGGCCCCTCGCATTCAAGCTGGCTATCTTAATAGACATCTTTTAAATCTGAAAAGAGAAAAAAGAAAAAACAAGCAACAAAGGCTATCTAGTCACATACCGGACGGAAATCTTTGGCAGTCAGGACCCCGACGGATTGTCCCAGGGAACCCGTTCCTACATCGGACGTAATCGGTCCGTCTGTGACAATCCCGCCGACGTCCGTGGGGTAGATTAGTTTTACCACCCTATAAAGACAGGGGTGGAGCAAAACAGGGAACCTCCCAGCACAATTTTTTGCCATTTTCTTGAGTTCTGGCGTATTGTTTTTGAACATACAAATTTTTGGATAAACCTTCTCCGCCTCCGTAATGTGATCCCAGACCCTCAGGTTACCCCCGGTACTGCGCACAAGGGTAATCACTCCTGGGGCCTGAGGAAAGTTCCTGGGATCCTCTGTTGATAACTTATTAACAGTGGTCAGCTTCAGGAGTGGCTTCAAAAGTTTGCGCCTTTGCGCTGACCACTCCGTGGCGATGTCTTCGTCCACTTTTAACAGTGCTTCCCCCTGGGGCAGGGCCTTTTTCTTTTTTGCCCGACTTACAGTGGGAGTGGGCATGGGAGAAGGGGTGGGAGTGGGGGTTAAAGTAACTGGTTTTAGCGGGGTCAATTTAAAGGTTGGGGACTGGGAAGCTTTCTGAGGGGAAGAGGGAAGGCTCCTTGCCTTTTGTGCATAAGTCTGTCTCTCCGGAGACGCTGGAAGCGAGGAGCACTTGGGTGGCGTAGAAATCCTTTCTTTGCTTCTGCTTCTCCGCAGACTTTTGGGATTCTCCTGCTGTTCTTCTTCCTCCTCCCGGCCGCGTTTCAAAGACGACGATCTCTGAGTCTCCATTGGTTCTTCCTTAGGGCCCTCATTTTGGGGAGGTTTTCTTGCCTTCCCCTGTTTGATGGATGATTTGGGTGATGAGGGCACCCTTGACCTCGAAGGCGACTGAGGTGGTGAGGGCGTTTTGGTCGGTGAAGGTGATTTATCTGTTGATGCAGGCGTTTTAGCCTTCTTCTTCCCGACTGTATGCCACTCGTTATCCTTATCTGGTACTGGAGTTTTCGCCGCCGTCGGTGCTTCTGGTTTCTTTTCTGCAGGTTTTCCCTGCTGCTGCTTCGTTGGCTGGGTCTTTGGGGCTGGATTTTTTGTTGGACACGCCTTTGCGACGTGATCCGACGCCCCACAGACCCAACAGAACGGCCTCCTGCCCTCCACAATGACAAATATGGAGCGACCCCTACAGGTGAGGATGTTAGGAATGTCAGTGAACTCCTTTCTGGTCACTGTCACCTGTAGGGTCATGTCTCCGGTCATAATGCCGGATTTCGTCAGCACCGGAGAGACCTCTGCGACCTTGCCATAATTCGAGAAAAAGGCGCCGATGTGGTCCGCTGATATGTCCATGGGAACGCCGTGAAGGGTTATCTTGGTTTTACGGGTTCCCATGTATTCGGTTTGAAGCCGGAGCGTGTTTGTTTCTAGCGTCGTTCCGGCCAGCTGCTTGGCTTCCTGGGACGTACCAAGCAGAACGTCCCACATCGCGTAGCTCCTTCTGGCAATGGCCTTGATATCCAGAGCCTTTAAGGCCTCCTCGATGCCTTCCCTGCTGATGCCCACAAACTTGTGAGTCTTGAAGTCCTTGGTCAGCAGGGAAATTATCCTTGGCTCAATGGCAGCCAAGTCCTCCGGCACCGACAACAGCTCCGTTCCAGAAATATACTCAGCATACTTTTGCTGCAGGCCTTGGTAGTACTCTTCCCCTTTTCTTAAAACCTTTCCTTTTCCTCCTTTCCAACCGGGGGTAGAGGTTTTGGGGGATCCTGGAACTGGTAAAACTGGTGCTGGTACTCCTGGAACTGCTGCCGGTGCCGGTACTGCTGCTGCTGGTCCTGGTCCTGGTAGTGCTACTGGTACTGAGGGAGATTCAGGCGGCGGTAGCTGCCAATCCCCCTCCTTCCCTCCCACCGACGCCGTGGTGGGAGGAACAATCGATTCAGGCCTGTCCGAGGCCATCGCCTCCTAGGAGGCTACGAACTTGACAACTGTCCCGGTGTTTCGCGCCATACCAGAGACCTACTGGCGAAACACTCGGCCCGAGCAATGAACTCAGGTGGAAACAGTTGCCACCGAACGGAAAAAAGAAAAGCAAAAGCCTTCCCGACAATATCGCCCAAGTCGGTAAGGAACAGATACTACACTTTGATCCTAGCCAAAGACCACAAACACAAGTCTGGGGTAGGACATGGGTGGTAAATTTTAATGCTTCTAAAACGAAGCTGCTATCAATTAACCATCATAGACAATCGCACCTACCTCCCATTAGCATGGAACAGGCTTGCCTCCCTGAGAGTAAAACACTACGCCTCCTTGGCCTTACACTCTCGGCGGACCTCAAATGGAATGACTATATCGAATCCATTGCTAAGTCTGCTGCTATGAAGGTCGGTTCTCTGTGCAGGGCCCGGAAATTTTTCCCGTCTGAATCTATCCTGCACATATATAAATTTACCATCCGCCCGTGTATTGAATACTGCTGCCACATCTGGTCGGGTGCACCTGCTACCCTCCTCGGGTTTCTTGACAAAATACAACGGAGAATCTGTAACGTGATCGATCCTGACTTGGCCTACCGGTTGCAACCACTCACTCACCGGCGTGATGTGGCTTCCCTGTGCCTCTTCTACAAATACTTTCACGGCTTCTGTTCCGATGAACTTAGGTCATTGGTGCCGCCTAGGTACGAATTTACACGAGATACCAGATTATCAACTAGGTCCCACCCTTTTACAGTTAAACAGATAATATGTAACCGTAATTTCTACTCCAACAGCTTCTTTTCTCGCGCTCCCCGCCTGTGGAATTCCCTTCCACATGCCTCCTTCCTCGACAGCTACAATCTCCAGGAGTTTAAATGTAAGGTCAATAGACACCTCCTAACACACGAACTTGCATCTATTCTCTCAAACACTATCACCATCTAAGCATTCTTGGTACCCTTACCCGTCTATCAGCCTCCTGACATTTCCTATATCTAACCATCCTTTTCCCATCACTTCCCCGACCCTATGTAAACCCCTGCGCAATAGTGGCAGTGGAATGCCTTGCTCGGGGTGAAACGATTAAAAAAAAAACTAACATATTTGATAAATACGAGATTTTCAAAAATACAACGGTTTTTCATTGAAAACTAACATCACGTTTTTTATCTATTTCGCAAGTACGGTTTTATGCTTCATAAAAACGATTTCCTTGATTCTGATATATATTTGACGAGCTTAACCCTTATGAAAATGCGTAATATGCGCTGGATTTTGTCATTGAATACTAAATTAGTATTCTCACATATATTGAACGAATACGAGCTTATCGCTCATGCGCTAGAGTTACACCCTCTTGTTTATCTCATCTATATATATAAAATGGATATGTCTGTCTGTTTGTCTGCCTGTCTATCTTTGTGTTTGCATGTTTCCATTCTAACGAACTCTACTCCTCCGAAACACTTGGGCCGATTTCAACCAAAATTGGGTCAAATGTCAATCATGATATGAACCTTTGATGTATGCAAAATTTTTTCGAATCGATTTACAAGGTATGGCAGAAATCACCGAAACGCTTAGAATTTACGAACTCTTCTCCTTCGAAACGCCTTATGAGAATTCAACCAAAATTGCATAACTTTCGAACCTTTGAGGGACAAAAACGTTTTTCGAATCAATGTCCAGGGCTGGTTAACCCTCTAGGGCCATTCGTATCATATTTGATACAGTATGAAAACAAGCCTTGAAAGAAATATTTTCCTGAAAAATTTTTTAAGAGAAATATTTTATAAATTTCAAATGAAAGCAGTACTGACTGCTCAGTCAATGAATACCAAATGTTTCCTTATAGGGAAATACCAAATGTTTCCTTATAGGGAAATACTGTATCAAATATGTTACGAATGGCCCTAGAGGGTTAAAAATCAACGACAAACAAAATTTCGGGTGGCCGTTTGCTTACTTGTATGCATTTATCCAAGACGGTTCACTCAGACTCAACCAAAATTGAGTCATTGGAAGATCAAGGTCTCATGTCTTGATATGCGAACAAAACATTCAGTTGACACACAAGGTGCGGCAAAAACGAAAGAAAAATATTGCTTTTTGCGATCGTTTATCTCTCAGAAACTGTTTAAAAAAAACAACAACTTTATTTACGTAATTTCTTTGATGACGGTTAGAAATTTAATATTTAATAGCCTACCTCATGTAGGTTAGTCTTATTTAACTAAAATTTACTGTCTGAGAATGGGAATCATGTCTAAATTTGCGATTTCGAATTCTGATTCGTAAACATAGCGCTCTGGTATTGCTTCATATTTATGATCCACATTCTCGACCAATTTCGCGCCTCGGTCTAAATGCCTAGAAATAAAGGCACACCGTAAATTTCAGCAAACGCCAATTGTGTAGACAAAGAAGTGAACGGGAGGCTTCATATTTTACGTCCATCTCGGACCTTAAGGAAGCAATGACCGTCTCCTCTAGTGGTTCACTAGTTTTTGAATTAATCTGGATAATACATCCGGATGTGTGACTTTTGACGGTAAGAATTCCATTTTAAATGAAAAATTTAGTAGCATCTTTGTTCATCTCTGTAAGCGGTTTGCAGTATGCGTTGGTATTCGAACCAAATATTGTTAACAATAGACGATGATCCGTTTGTAAAATGAATTCTCTCCTGTGCAAGTATTTATGCAATGTTTTTTTCTCAAATATTATAGCTAAACCTTCCTTATCTATTTGCGAATAGTTCTTTTACGCCGGAAACAGCGTCCTCGAAACATGGTAAATCGGTTTTTAGTTTGCCATCTCCTTCTTTGTGTAACAAAACTACCCCCAATCTAAAATTACTTGCGTCACTCGCAATATACATTTGCTTATAAGTAAGGTTTGACGTTAACGCAGATTTTAATTTTCTGAACGCTTTTTGACAGTTGTCCGTCCAATTGCACTTGACGTCTTTTTTAAGTAAGTGACTCAACGGAGCTGTTAATATATGCATAAATGGTATATAGCTTTTGTAGTAGTTAGCTGGACCCAATAATGATTGTAATGATGCCACTTTAGTCGGTATGGGCATGTATTTTATCGCGTCGGCCCGATTAGGATCAGGAGTTCTGCAGTTTTCATCTATTCAGTTAAGTGCCATACATGATACACACTTGGGCGATCATGTCTCGAAAGAGACATGACTGACTGGGCAGAAGATTTTCCCGCAGTAGGTTGCCATTGCTTTCTGCGGTAGATTGGTTGCCAGCCAAGGCTATAGAACCCAATCTGTCCTGTTATTTAACCCATAACTGGAAGGAAGAGCCGGATTAATACCTTTCCCAAGGGTATTTGCGCGTAAGTGAATGCAATGAATTCAACTGGAATTCGAACACGGCACCCCGATTTCTCGTTCTGAGCCTATATCCACTGCACCAGAACGCACATATTTTCGGCATAAAAATTCACATTTTACCATATTCAATTTAGAACCAAATTCTTTTATTCTTTTGAACACTTCCATTACATGTTTCGTATGCTCTTCTTGAATTTTGCTTTTTATTAGAATGTCACCCAAATACGCTGTTGCAAAATCCAGATCCGCTAGCATTGTATCCATTATTCGCTGGAAGATGGTGAGGACTACATTTATTCTATACTGTAGCCTCTTGATTTAAAAAAAAAACCTATGTGCGTGTTAATGGTTAATAATTCTGCATACTTTTCTCCCACAGGGATTTGCAGATACGCCTCTGACAAATTTAACTTAAAAAATATTCATCCACCGTTTAAATTTGCAAAATATTCTTCCGCTGTTGGGAGTGGGTAATTTATTTCTTTTAAACAATCATTAAGACCGGTCGAATAATCAGCACAGATTCTAATTTTTTTTCTTTTTCTTGACATATACCGTTGGAGCTGCCCACGAACTGTAGTCTGTTTTTTTTCCAATTACACCCAGTTTTTCCAGTTGCTCTAGTTCTTTGTCAATAATTTCTAACTACGCGTAGGGTAGTGGTACCTAGGGGGCACCAGTGATATAAGGTCAGAAGTACTGGCATTACATTTTCTTTTAATTCGAACCTTGCTTTAACTTTGGAAATAAAATCCAAGTCTCTCTGAACTATTTCTGGGAATTTTTCTTTCAGTTCATTTTTTTATTTTATCTGAATTTGATGTAGTAGCATCTATTTTATTGCAGAAATTATTTATTGGGACGTTAAAATAGACCGAATTCTTCCGTCCAATCCGTTCCAAATAAATTTGGGGAATTACGCACAACAAAGCTTCTAATTTTCTTTCTTTTCCATTAAGCAAACATTTATAAAGGTTTCGACTATAAATTTTAACCTTTTTCCAGTAACACCGTTTGCTATATTTTCCGAGTTAAACAAGGCTGGACATTTTATTTTTTTCCAAGTTTCAGTCTTAATGCTGGTTAAATCAGACCCAGTATCTATCTGAAATTTTATTTCTTTTATTATTGAGACAGATATTGACATATTTCCTTTGTTACTTTCTCGAAAGAGACATGACTAACTGGGCAGAGAATTATCCCGCAGTAGGTTGCCATTGATTTCTGCGGTAGACTGGTTGCCAGTCAAAGCTATAGAACCCAATCTGTCCTGTTATTTAACCCATAACTGGGAGGAAGAGACGGATGTTTTTTCCAAGGGTATTTGAGCGTAAGTGAATGCAATGAATTCACCTGGAATTCGAACTCGGCTCCCCGATTTCTCGTTCCGATCTGATATCCACTGCACCACAACGCACATCCGCGTACAAAGTTTTAATTTTTTATTCAATTTTTTTATTTTCAAAGGTTTTAGTTCTTATTTTGCGTCCACAGTGTAAAAATGTATGTTCTTTGAGCCCACACGCATGGCATTTGTGTTTAAATGGACTGTTTTTACATTTTGTAATCGTTTCACCCCAAGCATAGTATTCCACTGCTGCTATTGCGCAGGGGGTTACATAGGGGAATGTGATGAGAGAGCGATTGAATATAGGAAATGTCAGAAGGAGGGTGATAGACGGCTAAGGATGTAGATCGGAAGAGTGTTTGACAGAATGGATGCGAGTTAGTGTGTTAGGAGGTGTCTATTGACCTTACATTTAAACTCCTTTGAGATTGTAGCTGTCGAGGAAGCAAGTATGTGGAAGGGAATTCCACAGGCGGGAAGTGCGAGAAAAGAAGCTGTTGGAGTAGAAATTGCGTTTACATTTTATCGGTTTCACTGTAAAAGGGTGGGATCTAGTTGCTAATCTAGTATCTCGTGCAAATTCGTACCTAGTGGGCACCAGTGATCTAAGTTCATCGGAGCAGAAGCCGTGAAAGTATTTATAGAAGAGGTACAGGGAAGCCACGTCACGCCGGTGAGAGAGTGACTGCAGGCGGTCTGCCAAGTCGGTATCGATCACATTACAGATTCTCCGTTGTATTTTGTCAAGAACCCCGAGGAGAATAGCAGGGCAGCCAACCCGATGTGGCAGCATTAAATGCAATTCTCCACCCCCGTCATACGAATTAATTTTAAAATAAGTTTTTTTTCTTAATTTGTTAATTAATTAAATTGAAACTTTTCACAATATCTATTCACTGTACTAGCGAAAGTTGTGTAGTCCTCAAAATCTTTTTTTTAAGATTTTAGACATTGCCAACGAGTATTAAAAAATGAACTTTGTTGCCAAAATATTTTCGTTAATATTTGAATAGTCTCTAGGGACATCATTTCACCAGGGTGCCTCAGAAGAATAAAGCTTGGATATTTTTCGTGTTCAGCCGCCCAAAATTTACCTATTTTTTCCTCGTCGGACCACTTTTCAAAATCTTTTTCGAAAATTTCCCCCCTACCTTCGAAAGTATGCCTCAAATGTCACTTCTTTAGGTTTGGAAATAAATTCGCTGACTGAATTAATTAGCACCACTTGAGAGAATATATTACAATTTGCTGCATCATTTTTCTTTCTTTGGAAAACATTCCAGCAGTTTCACAAATCTTTTCTCTTGTCCTTCAATGCTCTCTTGAAGACTTTCAAGTTTTCTAGCCGTTGTTTCCCCAGATTTTCCTGTTAAAATTTGTGAAGTTTTAAATCTTCTTGACGTTGTATAACTTGTTGTTTAAAGAATTCCAACATTCAACTTTTGAAGTCCTTCATTTTATATATTTTTATTTTCTCTTTTAACCCTTGAACCACACTTTATTGGTAGATCGCCATGAATTCGAATCCTTCGTCGCCAACTGTTGTATCGTGGAATGAAGAGGTACACCGAGAATTTAACTAAACTACTTTATTAACAGAGTGGTACAACCAAGATGTATATACAATACTTACAGTCTTCCCGAAGTCCGTGATAATGACAACACCCCCCTGTGCTAAGTGCACATCGTCTTTTATACATTCCGGCGACCGGTCACATGGTACGAGCCACGACACAGCAACTCCTCTCTCCTCAAAATCTTTATGTCCGTCGG
Organism: Ascarosepion bandense; assembly: GCA_037127315.1. Lineage (NCBI taxonomy): Eukaryota > Metazoa > Mollusca > Cephalopoda > Sepiida > Sepiidae > Ascarosepion > Ascarosepion bandense. The sequence goes on from JBBBDQ010030371.1 coordinate 121,193, forward strand.
ACATCATATTTTTGTCTTTTGGGATTTATCTCTATAGTTCCCGTCGGGGTAAGTTTTCGTTTGCTATGAGCCACGACACAACAGAGAGTGACTAAGAGGAAAAATGTTAAGAGCGACAAAGGACAGGGATAAGTGGACGTCCATAACCGCCTATGCACTGAAAGGACACAGCATATAAAGAAAAATAAATATAAAATGATATATTGTAAATAAGACAATTTAATCTAAACTTATTTATAAATGGAACTTTGTCTGTGTGTGTGTCCCTATGTGTGTGTCCGTTACTTATAGACTCCGAAACGGCTGAACCGATTTTCTCGAAAATTTACACAGTTGTACTATAAGCGTCTGCGAGTGTTCTTAGCAAGGTTTTGTGTTGAGGTACCCCCGATAAATATCGAAAATCAATAATCGAAAAAATCGGGTGATAGAAGGAGTGGTCCGATTTTAATCAAATTTGATACACTCATAGATAAAGACATAAGAAACGATATTCAGAAGTTTCAAGGTTGCAGGTCTTACAATAGTGCAGAAAATCGATAATATATATATATATAAAAGGCAAGATGTTTGTGTGTGTCTGTTTATCTGCCTGTATGTCTGCATTTTTTTTCAGCCCTTTTAGTTTTTGCTTCGGGTTTGGCTTTAAGAAGGTATAATTGTAATTCTTAGTCTCAGCCATGATACCATTTACTCAGAGGACTTATTTTTACTCAGAGGACTTATTTAGCCTTCAAAATTCAGTTTACGACGAAAAAGACTTATTTGATATCGATACCAGGAAATCAAAATTTGAGTTACATCCATTCATTTTTCTTTCAGGCTACGGTTTCGCTTTAACTGGAAACAACTATTGATTTTTAGTCTTTCGTGCCAACGCCCAAAGAGTCTGAGCTCCAGGACCATGGATTAGTTTTAAAGCTTTCATTACACCCGAGCAATGCCGGGCTATACTGCTAGTAAATAAATAAATAATGTTTATTTATCCCAAGAATAAATAAAATGTTTGAATGTATTTTCATGTTTTTCTTTTAATGAAATTCTAAACATCGGTTAAAAAAAACAAACTTAGAAATCAAAGGAGTCAAGGTGACACACAGCTCTTGAGCCAGAAGAAATGTGGTTTTACAGAAGGATGCTGAGGATACCATGGACGGCGCACGTGTGCGGGTTTTGGAAAGAATACAAACGAGAAGAAAACTCAAACTTAATATCAGGAAGAGATAAATGAGGTTCCTGGAACACAAAATGAGGAAGGAGGGCCTGGAGAATTTAATACTCACATGTCGGATAGAGGGAAGGAGAGACAGAGGAAAGCAGCGCGAGACGTACTTGTTAGGTCTAAGCAAATAGATAGCGGAGCGGGTTTTAGAAAAGATACCAAGAGAAAATATATTGAGATCGACAAGAGACAGAGTCAAATGGAAGTCCATGTTCACCTACGTCCTGAAAGGACACAGCACAAGAAAAAGAAGAAGAAGAAGAAGAAGAATGTTAAATAAGTAGTCCGTTGTGGTGCAATGGATATTGACTCGGAACGAAAAATCGGAGAGCCGATTCGTTGCATTCACATACGCGCAAATATCTTGGGGAAATGTATTAATCCGTGTCTTTCCTCCAGCTAAGGGTTAAATGGCCCGACATATTGAATTCTATAGCCTTGGTTAGCAACCAGTCTTCCGCAGAAAGTAATGACAACCTACTGCAGGTAAATCTTCTACCTAGTCAGTCATAGATTACAGGTTGGGGATACCAGAATCAAGCAGGTACAAAAATTTAAGTAGCTGGGAAGTGTTACAACAGAAGACGGAAAGTGTTATACAGAGATCCGAAGGCGAATTGGCATGGCGAAGGAAGCATTCCAGAAGTTGAGTAAGGTATTACGAAACAGGACAATTTCGCTAGAAACTAAGAAGAGAGTATTGGATTGCTACGTGATGTCCGTCCATCAATATGGCAGTGAATGCTAGACAATACCATCAAAGATGAAGGAAAAACTTGAAGCAACTGAAATGTGGTTCTATAGAAGGATGCTGCGAATCTCATGGATCAAGCATGTGAGCAATGATGAGGTCTTGGAAATGATGGAAACAAAAAGGAAATTAATGCTGAGCATCAGGAAGAGACAGCTGAAGTTCCTGCGACACGCAATGAAGAAGAAGGGCGAGGAGAATCTGATACTAACAGGCTAGATAGAGGGAAGGAGAGACAGGGGGAAAGCAACGGATAAGATAATTGAAGGACCTAATCAGGTGGATTGCACGGTGTAACAGGAGAAGGCGTGCTCAGAGCCACCAGGGATAGGGAAACGTGGAAGGCCATGATCACCTACGTCCTGAAGGGAAAGGGCACATAGAAGAAGAAGTCAGTCATATCTCTTTCGAGACATGATGCATGTATCACATATAACAACAATTTTACTGACGGAATTTTAAACATTGCTAATATTTCCTCGTCTTTTTTTCCTCTGTTTCTTCACTGACGGCATCATTTTCTTTCTTATTTTTCCTTTATTTTTTCAATTATATTCTTTTCCTTTTTTCTTTTTCTGATCATTATTTCCTTTGATTTCTGTTGTATACAGATTTCCTTCTGACCTCCAACCAGAGAACTTATTTCAGAATTAGCTTTATGACATCTTTCATGATCATTCTTGTAGAAAACGAACAAACAAACAAACAAATCTTATGACCATGCATATCTTAAATAGATAGAGTTCTTCTAAATGTGTGAGTTGTACTTGTGAGTGCAATATTTTTGTATTTCTTCAAGGCAGTGGCTATTAACCATTTTCAGCAACCGTAAAAACCAAGGAGCAATTGAAAATATCACAGCACACTTTGCAAAGATTTTAAAGAGCATGCATTTAAATGTTATGAAATAAAATTATATAATTTAAAAAATGCACACACAAATATGAACTTACATTTTTTAAATGATTCTGTTCAACTATTTGTACAACTTACTTAGTGTGAAACCTGTGCCTGGTATTTTCTTTGTGATTTCTTTAATGTTTAGTCGTGTGTGCGATATGCAGACCCCCATTTTTTAATTCAGTTTAGCGTAGTCTTTCTCGGTTCTTATTTTTTTATGTTATTTAGGGTTGAGGGGCCTAATTCACATAAATAAGAAGTAGAAAATTGCAATAAAACTGAGCTGAATGTAGTCTTTCTCGCTTCTTATTTTTGGTGTTATTTAGGGTTGAGGGGCCTAATTCACATAAATAAGAAGTAGAAAATTGCAATAAAACTGAGATGAGTGTAGTCTTTCTCGCTTCTTATTTTTGATGTTATTTAGGGTTGAGTGGCCTAATTCACATAAATAAGAAGTAGAAAATTGCAATAAAATTGAGATGAGTGTAGTCTTTCTCGCTTCTTATTTTTGATGTTATTTAGGTTTGAGGAGCGTAATTCACATAAATAAGAAGTAGAAAATTGCAATAAAACTGAGCTGAATGTAGTCTTTCTCGCTTCTTATTTTTGGTGTTATTTAGGGTTGAGGGGCCTAATTCACATAAATAAGAAGTAGAAAATGGCAATAAAACTGAGATGAGTGTAGTCTTTCTCGCTTCTTATTTTTGATGTTATTTAGGGTTGAGGGGCCTAATTCACATAAATAAGAAGTAGAAAATTGCAATAAAACTGAGCTGAATGTAGTCTTTCTCGCTTCTTATTTTTGGTGTTATTTAGGGTTGAGGGGCCTAATCCACATAAATAAGAAGTAGAAAATTGCAATAAAACTGAGCTGAATGTAGTCTTTCTCGCTTCTTATTTTTGGTGTTATTTAGGGTTGAGGGGCCTAATCCACATAAATAAGAAGTAGAAAATTGCAATAAAACTGAGCTGAATGTAGTCTTTCTCGCTTCTTATTTTTGGTGTTATTTAGGGTTGAGGGGCCTAATCCACATAAATAAGAAGTAGAAAATTGCAATAAAACTGAGCTGAATGTAGTCTTTCTCGCTTCTTATTTTTGGTGTTATTTAGGGTTGAGGGGCCTAATCCACATAAATAAGAAGTAGAAAATTGCAATAAAACTGAGCTGAATGTAGTCTTTCTCGCTTCTTATTTTTGATGTTATTTAGGGTTGAGGGGCCGAATTCACATAAATAAGAAGTAGAAAATTGCAATAAAACTGAGCTGAATGTAGTCTTTCTCGCTTCTTATTTTTGATGTTATTTAGGGTTGAGGGGCCGAATTCACATAAATAAGAAGTAGAAAATTGCAATAAAACGGAGTTGAGTGTAGTCTGTTATTTAGGGTTGCGAAGTTTAATTCACATAAATAAGAATGATAAAATTGCAATAAAACTGATAAAAACCTTTTTAGTTAATGTGGAATCAGTTAGGCAGTTGTTTTTTAGTTAATGTAAAATCACAAGTGATTCACACATGGGCGATCATATCTTGAAAGAGACATGACTGACTGAGCAGAAGATTATCCCGCAGTAAGTTAGCATTATTTTCTGCGTAGACTGGTTGCCAGTCAAAGCTATAGAACTCAATCTGTCCTGTTATTTAACCCATAACTGGAGGAAAGAGACGAATTAATACCTTTCCCAAAGGTATTTGCGCGTAAGTGAATGCAAGGAATTCAAATGAAATTCGAACTCGGCTAGCTGATTTCTCGTTCCGAGCCGATATCCTGAATTTAATTAATTTAATAAAATACTAACGCTTTGCCTTTAATGTTTTCACGCACATATGTATATAAGAAAGAGACAAGAGGAAAATTGTCATTTTTCGTCATTTTTCAAGACAATCGAAATGTTTTTATTTTGCACAATGTAACTATAAGAAAAAGCAAAATGTTAGTTACTCGATTTTTTTTTTATTACAAGACGCTCACCAGGTTAACTGAAATGTTGTATTAAATGACGTCACTCATCATCCTTGGAAATATAAAAATGAAAAAAAAAACAAGAGCTATCAAGTCAAATGAGTATGATAAGATACCATGAGAAAGATTTCCCATCCTCTTCTCTATCAAGAAATATCTTAAATTCAAGTCAATGTTGGTGATGATTTATCTGAATCATGGCAGTCATCTTCCTGTTGTGAACGTTTCCGCTTATTCATTTTGCAAATTAACATATCTGGTTTGTTCTGAAAAACACAGACCCGCCTCCTGTTGTCGCTGCTGGCCGAATTTCATTTTTTTTTTATCTCAGTCTGTTCGTGTTTATAGAAATTATTTCCCGTCAGCGAATACTGCAGAATTTCATCAAAGATGAAGGAAAGAGTTAAAGCAACCAAAATGTGGTTCTACAGAAACACGCGAGCAATGATGAGTTTTTTGAAGAGGATGGGCACAAAAAGACACTGATACACAACATCAGGAAAAGACAGTTTTTAGAAAGTAATTCCTTTAGTCATCCATGCCGGACTTTTAGTAGGATCGTTAACAATTTCTTGAAGTTCTTTGGCTATTTTTTGTGTGCTGTGTTTAAAAATATATAGCCAAATGTTAGGAATTTTATCTATTTCTGGAGATTTCCAGTTGTGTGCTTTTTTCAGTGCACATTCAATATCCTTTTTTGTGATTCCAGCCCATGTTTGTTCTGGTATAGTTTTCATTTGTTCTGTTTTGCGCAATACAATCTTCTTTTTGATATATTATATAGGGAAAGCATAAAGTTTTTTTCCAGAACTGTATAACCTCTGAATTCCAGTTGAATTCATTGCATTCACTTACGCGCAAATACCCTTGGGAAAGGTATTAATCCGTCTCTTCCTTCCAGTTGTGACACGATAACTAGGCATATATGAATTTTATTATAATAGATTAAAATAGAAAATGGTTAAGAATAGAAAATAGTTTTAAAACATATTTAACAAAAGTGAAAAAGAAGAGGAAAAATAAATAAATAAATAAACGCTTTTTCTTTTATGAGGAAAATTGTGGAAGAGACAACGGTATCCGATTACTGTTTTAAATCCTACCACTCTTCCGGTAAATATTTGACTCAGTGATTTAATGTGATAAAGAGATAAAGTTCAGCAGGTGGGTTTTCGAATGACCCGGTCAAAGGCTGTTCTTTACTGTATCTTGACCACACATTAAGAATTTTCCGGCGGAAGCTTTATTAAGATAAAAAAAAAAGATAACTGAAATTTCAGACTTACAGTCGCCAATGTTTATCACCGGTGGTTTAAAGCATTTCCGGATTTCCGGATTCATTTTAAATAAATAGAAGTCAGTTAAGTGAGTCAGTCAGTTGAGTTCCGCCGGGCGTTTGAGTGAAGTAGAATCTCCGTTCGTCTTGTTTCGGTCAGTTCGGATTTGTTGATCTCCATTAGAGTTAGAGCTGTGTGTCACATTCGCCTGCCCCAACCGAAAGGGCTAACTCTAAACGAATAAAGCATCCTTTTCAACTCATCCAAGTTGTGGAAGTTCGTTCCTTATAGTTCAATTTTCTACCCCCAGCTTGAGGCTCCGACATTTTCTACAAATTTCCGGCAACATCATAGCGTGGAGAACGGCCGCCGGAGAAATTGTTCGGACGGACCGTTGGGGTGTTACAATTGGTGCCGTGACCAGGATTTGGAACCCTCGGAAGTGCCACTGGATGCTAAGTTTGGAATGGATTTCAACGAACTGACGCAACTGGACGAAGCAAGACGAACGGAGAAAAGGAAATCGAAGAAAAAATATTCTCACAGCCAAATTCTGATTGCTTGGTGTAAGCTTCAGGGGAAGAAAAAGAAGAAAAAAAACAAGAAACAAAGAAAGGAAAGGGAACCCGTAAGCAGAATTATTTACTCCCTTTTTGTCTGGCCAAAATTCTCGCAGGCAGAAGAACAGTTGCCACTAACGGCCGTACGATCGAAAAAAAAAGAAAAGAAAAGGGACAATGAATTAAGAAAAAAGAGGTGTGAGTACTTTGAGAAAAAAATATAAATTTTGAAAAGAAAGAAAAAGAAAAAGAGAGATAGAGACTACTAAAACGATCTGAATGGGTATTTAAAAACAAAAAAAAGAAGGAGAAGAATGAAAAAGGCCTGTTTGAAAAGAAAAAGGGATGATGATGAAAAAATATTTTTGAGAAAAACAGAAAGAAACATTTTAGGAACATTTATTTACATTTTTTTGTTGTTTTGGTTAAAAGAAAAAAGAAAGATGGAATATGATAATGAGAAAAAGGTGTGTACAAAAAAAAATGGAAAAAAATAATAGGAAAGGAGAGAGCAAGAAACAGCTGTGCGCGTACAAAAAATGAATTGGAAAAAAAGAATGTGTGACTATTTTGAGATAAAAAGTACAAATTTTGAAAAAGTTAAAGAAAGAGAGAGATAGGAACAACGCAAACTGTGTGAAAAAAGAGAGAGAAGAATGAAAAAGGACTGTTTGAAAAAAATAGGGTAAAAGAATAGTGTGCATTATTACTTAAAAAAAGAAGAAAAAAAGCACTATTCGTGAAAAAAATGAGAGAGAGAAAAACTAAATGAGTGTGTACAACAACGACAAAAACACGTTTTGAAAAAGAAAAAAATGATGATGATGAAAAAAAATATTTTAAGAAAAACAAAAAGAAACATCTTAGAAACATTTATTTACTTTGTTTTTGGTTGTTTTGTTTGAAAAAAAAGATGATGATGATGAAAAAATATTTTTGGGAAAAACAGAAAAAACAGTTTAGAAACATTTAATTACATTTTTGGTGTTTTGTTTAAAAGAGAAAAGAAAAGAAAGAAAGGAAAATGGAATATGTTTGGTTGAAAAAGAGACTGATAATGAGAAAAAGATGTGTACAAAAACAAAAGAAAAAAAAGAAAAAATAAGAGGAAGAGAGATAGAGAGCAAGAAACAACTGTGTGTGCAAAAAAAAGAAAGAAAATGAATTAAAAAAATGTGTGAGTATTTTGAAATAAAAAGTATGAATTTTGAAAAGAAAGTTAAAGAAAAAGAGACATAGAAACAACACAAACGGTGTGGAAAAAAAAGAGAAGAATGAAAGGTAAAAGAATAGTGTGTGTTATTAAAAAAAAGGCACTATTTGCGAAAAAAATGAGAGAGAAAAACTAAGTGAGTGTATACAACAACGACAAAAATATGTTTTGAAAAAAATAAAAAGGATGATGGTGAAAAAAAAATTTTTTTTGAGAAAAACAGAAACATTTTAGAAACATTTATTTACTTTTTTTGTTGTTTTGTTTGAAAAAAAAGGGGATGATGAGGATGAACAAATATTTTTGAGAAAATCAGAAAGAAACATTCTAGGAACATTTAATTACTTTTTTTTGCTGTTTTGTTTGAAAGAAAGAAAAAAATAGAGAAAGAACGGAAAATGGAATATGTTTGGAGAACTTTAAAAGAGACTGATAATGAGGAGCATTTACATTGCTCCTATATTTATAGACTTGCTCAGAGTTATGACTATTTTGTCAACTTGTGTTAATTAATTTTTTTTATAAATTTCTTTTCTTCTTTGGGAGAGAGGGTGGAAACACCCCTCTCTTGAATTTATTGTGTAAACTATGCTTTAATCATTTTGTCGGGCGCCATTGACCCCATTGGGAGGGGACGTCCTCAGCAAACTTCCATCATGACAAGGTTTCATTGATGAGGGGGATGCAGGAAAGGCCCAGAGACTTGTGGCTGGAAAATGGTAACAGGAGATGAATTAACGAAGAGTGGAGTATCTTCAGGAATAGAAGGGAAGAAGTAAAGCGGAAAGCAAAACACTAAGTTGAAAAAGGTGTTCGTTAATGAAGAATTGACCCTCATACGTAGCGATAAACCAACTGCGTGGATTCATTGACGCCACCGGCTACAAAGACAAAAATTGAGGAATTGGTTGTTGAAATAAAAAGAAAATGGGTTGAGGAAATACAAAGAAATGGTATGGATTAATAAGAAATTTCATGATTGATGTTTGTGGAGAGGAGGAGAATATTCTAGGGGGATCAAAATAATTTTTGGTGGTGATGGCGTACCGACATGAAGAAGCATAAAAAATAGTTTTTCTTTTATGAGGAAAATTGTGGAAGAGACAACGGTATCCGATTACTGTTTTAAATCCTACCACTCTTCCGGTAAATATTTGACTCAGTGATTTAATGTGATAAAGAGATAAAGTTCAGCAGGTGGGTTTTCGAATGACCCGGTCAAAGGCTGTTCTTTACTGTATCTTGACCACACATTAAGAATTTTCTGGCGGAAGCTTTATTAAGATAAAAAAAAAAGATAACTGAAATTTCAGACTTACAGTCGCCAATGTTTATCACCGGTGGTTTAAAGCATTTCCGGATTTCCGGATTCATTTTAAATAAATAGAAGTTAGTTAAGTGAGTCAGTCAGTTGAGTTCCGCCGGGAGTTTGAGTGAAGTAGAATCTCCGTTCGTCTTGTTTCGGTCAGTTCGGATTTGTTGATCTCCATTAGAGTTAGAGCTGTGTGTCACATTCGACTCCCCCAACCGAAAAGGCTAACTCTAAACGAATATAGCATCCTTTTCAACTCATCCAAGTTGTGGAAGTTCGTTCCTTATAGTTCAATCTTGTACCTCCAGCTTGAGGCTCCGACATTTTCTACAAATTTCCGGCAACATCACAGCGTGGAGAACGGCCGCCGGAGAAATTGTTCGGACGGACCGTTGGGGTGTTAGACAGTTATGGGTTAAATAACAGGACAGATTGGGTTCTATAGCCTTAGATGGCAACCAGTCTTCCTTAGAAAGTAATGGCAACCTAAAGGATGTGCGTTGTGGTGCATTGGATATCGACTCGGAACAAGAAGTCGGGAAGCCGAGTTCGAATTCCAGCCGAATTCCTTGCATTCACTTACGGGCAAATACCATTGGGAAAGTTATTAATCCGTCTCTTCCTTCCAGTTATGGGTTAAATAACAGGACAGATTGGGTTCTATAGCCTTGGTTAGCAACCAGTCTACCGCAGAAAGCAATGGCAACCTACTGCGGGATAATCTTCGGCCCAGTCAGCCATGTCTCTTTCACAATTGTACTATAAGCGTCTGCCAGTGTTCTTAGCTAGGTTTTGTGTTGAGGTACCCCCGATAAATATCGAAAATCAATAATCGAAAAAGACATGATCGCCCAAGCGTGTTTCACGTATGGCAGTTAACTGACTGTATAGCCTGTTCCATTTTGGGTGGGGACTGCCATTTTAATTCTTTGTTTAAATATTTCCCTGTAAAATTTCTTTGCTTCGGTTTGAAAAATCTTGTTTTGTCTGAATAATCTTCACCTTTTTTTATAATGTCTTATTCTTTGAGTCTTCAGTTGTACGGTTTGATTTATATTTCTTTTGTTTATAGGACTTAATTTTCATTTTAAGTATTGTATTTTCTTTCGACTCTTTGACCTTTTATAGTTCTTGTAGTTATTACTCTTTCTGGTTCATTAAGTACTGATAATTCACTTCTAAATTGTTCAAATTCTTTTTCAATTTTTCTTTTCCAAGGTGTATCTTCATGTTTGTAAGACTGTCTTTTTTATACATTGATGTAATTTTTGTTGCTGCTGTTGCTGATGCATATTTTGCTTCACTGAGATTTTTATGAGTGTCTTATTTTTCCATAATTAATTTGAGTGCTGCATTGTAGAGCTTAATAATTCGGAGGTTATGCTTTGTTGGTTGTGACTTTGGGAGTTCTCGTTCCTCCGTTGCAATATTTTGTGTCTGACTTATATGGTTCATGATTTCTTCCTTGGCTTGTTGTATATTATTCTTGTTTTCCTTAAAATAATTCTGTTCAATGTGTTTTGAACTCAATTTAATGCTGTCTTGTGACCAATTAAGATCACATGGTTTCAACACTTCTAAACTTTCAGCATTATCTTCACAATGATTTGTGTATCTCGGTTTCTTCATTATGATCTGTGGCTTGTGTGATGTTACTACTTTTTTTCCAATTCCGGTTCTCTTTCATATTTTTTTATTCGTTTATTCTGATTGAAATTCTTTATATTTCTTTAATTTCAGCCTCTGTCAATCTATTATTTCGCATGATTAATGATTCTTACATTAACTAGTTTATTTTGTTAATGTATTTTCTAATTGTTTGCCCAATCTTTTCTCGTCAAATGTCATATGTTTGGCGCGTGATGCTTTTCTGAGGTTTGAATAACGCTTCATGAAATGCAGTCATAACCACTTTGTACTCCTCTCGAGACCATTTTATTTTTTCTTTCTTTAAATGTACCATTACTAATCTAGCTAGAGAATTCGCAGTGCCATCATTGGGATTATCCTGGTTGTAGAGACCTGAATATTCATTCTTTCTATAGGAGTTTGTTCCTGTGGCAGATTTTTCGACCTCAGTATGTCTTGAGGGACGGGCTCCCTGCTTATCCACTGGAAGAGCCATATTAGGTATTTCGTTCTTATTTTTAATTCTCATATTATTTCCACGAGTGATGCACGGGTCCAAAAGTCCACCCAAAGTATTCCGGTGCGATGGGTAACGGTCTTTTACAAAGAGGGTTCCTGTAAAGAGCGACCTCATAACGCAGTAGCTATTCACCCCTTGGTACGATTAACACCTTGAGCTGCGGATTGTTGTTCGGTGTTTTCCTTTTCCTAGATGGGTTACCAAGCGACTGTAGACAGAGATGCGATTGGACTTCAAATAGAAGTTAAAAAACATGAAAAAACAGACACACAATGAAACAAAACATCGCTACACTAGAGTATTATGTTAAGAGAGAGAGAGAAAGGGAAAGAAAGAGAGAGAGAGAGAGAAAGAGAGAGAGAGAGAGATGGCAATTTTTTCTATTCCCCTTCCCCTCCTTTCATTTTTTTTTACTCTTGATCAGATCAGTTGTTAATTATTTTAAAAAAAGTATTGTTTCTACCATCACTAATCTTTGTAACGAAAGTCAGTCAGTTAAGTGCCAAACTTGATGCACGCTTGGGCGATCATGTCTCTTTCGAGACATGACTGACTGGGCAGAAGATTATCTCGAAGTTGATTGCCATTGCTATAGAACCCAATCTCTCCTAATATTTAACCCATAACTAAAGGGAAAAGACGGATTAATACCTTTCCCAAGGGTATTTGCGCGTAAATAAATGCAATGAATTCAACTGGAATTCGAAATCGGCTCCCTGATTTCTCGTTCCGAGCCGGGGAGCCGAAAAAAGAAAAAAAAGAAAAGATTAATGGAAAAGAAAACTTCCACATTCGTTTTATAATGTTTATCACAGCTGTGAAATTTAATAATAATGATAATATTTTTACTATTTTTTAACATATTAAAATTAAGTGAAACAAGAATTTTGAAAAATAAAACATTTTATATATTGATATATTGATTAATATTGATATATTGATTAATATTGATATATTGATTAATATTGATATATTGATTAATTTAAGGAAAGCAGTGATACTGTTTATCGAGGTATATTAAAAAATACAGAATTATTCATAACTTATTTGTTTGCATAAAATTATATATATATATATATATATATATATTAAAAAAGGATTAATTCAAAGATGTTGAATGGCCATTTCGATATGAAGATCCCCACGGGGGACGACACATCACATCAGCAACAGAAAAAAACTTTCAGAAACTCCCTTGGATTGAAGTATCTGAATTAAAAAATATATATATATATACCATACAAACTGTATTCAGTCGTTCAATCATTAGTTTGCCTATCTGTATACTCAGTTATTTATTAATTAAACCTGTTGAAAATAGCTTTATCGACAATTAAAAAGAGAAAATAAAACGTTGTCTTTCTAAGAATATCGTAGAAAATGGATCATATTGTTTTTTTTTATAGTATTGTTTTTTCCTTAAGTAAAAATATCGTAGTTAAAAAATTCTTTCGAAATATTGTTTTCTTCATTTTTATTTTCTTCTATTTTTTCCTTTTTATTTTCCTCCTTCTTTTCATTCTTTTTCTTTATCGTCTTCTTTTTCTTTTTTTTTCTTTTTTGTTTTTTTCTTTTACTTTGCTTCTGTTTTTATTTTCTTCGTCTTTTCTTCTGTTTATTTTTTCTATTATTCTTTTTTCTTTTTCCTGTTTTCTTCTTTTTCTTTTTATTCTTTTCGTTTTTATCGTCTTCTTTTTCTTTTTCTGTCTTTTTCTTTTTCTCCTATTTTTTCTTTTCCTTCTTTTCCTTCTTATTGACGACTAAGGGATATATAAATAACAAAGAAACAAGTTTATTTATCAGTCAGGATCATTTAAAGCAGAAACATAAATTAATAATAATACGAAAAAATACATGTTTACGTTAAAATATTAGTAAAAATAATACAATTTTATATAAGTAAAAAAAATTTACATTTTTCAAGTGTTTCGAAATCATGTCATTCTCGTTGCAATTCCAAACGCGTAATCTTCATTATTATCATTATGTCATTTTTCATCATATTTCGATTTCTGCTATGGTCGTACTACCAACCAAGTTTACGGGGAGACCTAAGGCAGGTCGTGCCGTGTTGTTATGGCTCCATTTTATGTTTTTCTATCTTCCCTATCATCCCTAGCATTACATAGATAAAGTTTTCCTTAGTGTGTGGGCTGTACTTAATAAGACAATTTTTTGTATATCTCTTAAGCTGGGGTTTTCAGGGATTCTTTCAATGTGTTGTTTTGTTCCATTTTTATTATTATTATTATTATTATTATTATTATTATTATTATTATTATTTCTATCTTTTCGTTCTTTTATTCATTTTCGTCTTTATTTTTATTTCTTTTTATCAGCTTATTATTTTTCCTTAATTAATTTTCTTTCATTTTCCTTCTTTTCTGAAAACATTTTCGTTTTCTTTTCTTTTAAGCTTTCTTCTTCTTCTTTCTTTCTTTCTTTTTCTATTTTTGTGTATGCAAATTCATGCAAATCTGCCAGGAAATAGCTTTATCTGACATTCAACTAGAGTTTTGTTCCGTCTGAAAACCAACACAAATTATTATTATTAAAAAGAACAAAAAGAAAATCAGTTTTTCAAAAACAGTGAGTCATACCATTATTCATGAGGGGGGTGCAAAACCAAATATTGGAACATGGAGACAAGCAGATTGTCTTTTGTTTTGCTTACAGTTGGCAATTGTCTGTCTATTAAAAATCAGAACGAAGAAATTCAAACGGACAGTTGCAGAACACAACACAAATAGGAACTCATGATTGATTCATTTTTTACAATTTATTATCCATTTATAGGTTATTTAAAGCCAGAAAATATTGTTAGTAAGAAGTTTTCTTTTTATTTATAATAATGGCTCTGTGATACATGTCTTACTAATTATCCCACAGATTGAAGAGAAGAGGCGGATTCGTACATTTCCCAAGGGTATCTGCACATAAGTGAATATGACGAATCTAACTGAAATTAGAACTCGGCTCTCGATTACAAATTTAAAGTCTTTATCCATTACACCACCCGCACATCCAATTATTATTCTGCTGCGGTTTATATTTTACTAGCAGTATAGCCCGGCGTTGCTCGGCTGTAATGAAAGCTTTAAAACTAATCCATGGTCCTGGAGCTCAGACTCAACCCAAAGAATATTTGTGTGAAGTTTGGTGAGAATCGGATAAAAATTGTGGATTTGTATAAAGGACATACAGACAGATAAACAGACACACGCACAAACATCTTGCCTTATATATATATATATATTATCGATTTTCTGCACTATTGTAAGAACTGCAACCTTGAAACTTCTGAATATCGTTTCTTATGTCTTAGTTTATGAGTGTATCAAATTTGATTAAAATCGGACCACTCCTTTTATAACCCGATTTTTTCGATTATCGATTTTCGATATTTATCGGGGGTACCTCCACACAAAACCTAGCTAAGAACACTCGCAGATGTTTATAGTACAACTGTGTAAATTTTTAAGAAATTCGGTTCGGCCGTTTCAGAGTCTATAGTTAGCGGACACATACACACAGAGACACACACATACACACACAGACAAAGTTCCATTTATGTATAAGTTTAGATAATACAGGCTTGTTTCACACACACAAGAGTTTTATACACATAATTTTGTCATTGAGATCTACTCTTATATTCTGACATATATTTGAGAAGTACGGTTTTTATCACTCATAGAAAATGAGTTAACTACCGGCCAAAATTTAAAAAGAAATGATATATTCTATACTATTTTTAGTATTTATTGCCAAGTGGATAATTCTCAATGAAAATAGAATGCTTCTTTTGTTATTATGTTTTTTCTATTATATAGATAACGGACACACACACACACACACACACACACACACACACACACACACACACACACACACAGAGGCAAAGTTCCATTTATAAATAAGTTTAGATATTCTTTCTCTTTTCCTTCTGTTTTTCTTTTGTTCATCTCCGTTCTTCTTTTCTTTTTTATTATTCTTCACCTAACAACCTACTTTTTTCACATTCCTCCTCTTCCACCTTTCATCGATTTTTTTCTCGTCTAACTTCCATCTTCTTTCTTCTCTCTTCTTTACTCTATCAACTTTTTTTTCGTGAGTCACTTTTTCAAATAGATACAAACTGCGATGGATCAATTGTCGTTTAAATTACGCAAAAATAAAAATAACATCATCATCTCATTTAAAGATATACTTACAAAACTTACACCAAAATATCTTGAAATACTAAAGAGTAAATGTATTCAATAAAATCAAGAGTGGGTTCTTTTGCGGCAAAATCTTCGTCGCCAATTTGTTGTGACCTGTTTTGGGCCGGAAATAAGACACGGAAACAAGAAGATAGGTTCATTAGTGTATTAAAATAACAAGAACATATAGACACCTAAGCGTGTTAGTAATCAGCAAAATAGAAGTGTAAATCCGAACGCTATAGTTACGCTGCGTCACAACTGTCTCCAGCTGCGTCCCCGGAAGCCACTCAGGTTAATCTATATGGAGGAGGAAAAGTTCATTTCTATAGATAGGGCACTATAACAGGTTCAACCACGGCATCCAGACGAATCTGTTGAACCCTTTCTAGACGTCTCCTTGTTTAAGTTGATGAATGCAACCATAATCCTTGTCCTCATATTACAAGGAGTTTTTTTGGTTTCTCACTAAACTGTGCCCCACGCATAATAATCAAGTGGGTTGCATGCAGTCTGTGGAATTAAGTGGCCATATGTAAGGGTGTAATGTGGTCGCAGAAATTGTCTGAATATCATGACTGGATTCTGTTTCTTGTGCGGCATAGTGCAGAGTTTTATTACCAGATATAGGGCCTTCCGGCAGCAAACCTTTTGACTCAGAGCAACACTACCACCACAAGAAACTTGATTTAGGCCTTTGTGTTGAGTTTGTGGCCCTGTGGTAAGATGAATGGAAAGATAACGTCACCATCACTAGTTATCACCCCAAACATGAAGATGTTGACTGGATATATCATCCAACTCTTTTTAAATCCTCTGCACTCCACTCGGATTGACACCTAAAAACGCTGAAATGTTCGTATTGAGGCTTTTGTCGTGGTGCTCTTTTTTTCACAGACGGTGCCCAACTGACTTTACTACACTGTGCAGTTATCATAGTCAAAGCAAACAACGCACGAAATAAAAAATGATAAAATGGCGACTATTTACAAGTCGCTTTCTGTGCTAGTAATCATTCATTATTTTGCTAAACATTCGTTCCTTTCGTCTTTCTTCCGTTTATGAATGTACTGCTGTGGTAAAAATGACGACCTAATGTATACAAATGAATATACAAAAGTCTTTATTGTAATGGAGATAACATACCTCATTACTCCTCGACGTAATTATTGTAAAAAGTAAATATTGAGGCAGTATTAAAGAGCAAACACGCGGCAAATAAAGAGAATGAACCGAACCGACGCTACTTCGCTGTTGTCATTCTACCAAATTAAGCCGACCTACCTTGATATGTTCTCTCTCTTTTTCTCTCTCTATCTATCTCTGTCTCTCTGTCTCTCTATGAGAGTGAAAGGAGCGCATATATAAAGACAGCCTAGGTCCGAATATTATTATTAAGAAAAATGAACATTAAACAATGTATATTCAGATCTCTCTCTCTCTCTCTATATATATATATATATATATATATATTGGTCATCCACATACAAGCCAGTTTCTCTGTACCACAGCTTATCAGTGTGGCTAGATATCTACTTGCTTCTGGCTGGGATCGAAACTCGACCGATTTGGTGTCAGTCGGAGTCGCTAAACCCTAAGCCATGGAATAAGAGAAGGGAAATTTTAGCATTTTATATACAAGCGGTGCATATACACGCCAGTCAACGAAAGAATCCAATTCATTGCTGGATTCGAATTTTCCAAGATCGTATGCCAATTTCAATGAGTGAAACCAACACCCACATCATCGGCGATCATAATCATTATGGTAAAATACAATCATTTGTTTGTTTGACTGTGTGCATGTGGGAAATTGATGTGGACCCAAAGTGGAGGCCACGGAAGAAAAACACGTAACATGGGTTAGAGGTAAAGAAAGATATATTAAACAGAAAGGTAACAAAGAATTGTGTAAGAGTAAGCGGAGTTTACTATCCAGTGGTGTCCAATACTGGTGCTACAATATTTAGTTGGCCCTCCCACTAAGGGCAGCATGTGACACATGGCCAGTTATAAGTGGGATTTCCGGGCTATATAGCCCGGCCAAAAAATGGCTGTCTATTTTTCCCCAGTCGTGCTTCTACACTTCGGCGGAACCAGGACTGGGATAGTGCTCTCTGCTCGGAAGCAGAGAGTGCCCTCCACCCGAAGAGAGCTGACAGTGTCAATAGTAGTACTACTGGTGCTACATTATTTAACTGTCCCTCCCAGTAAGGGCAACATGTGACACATGGGCAATTATAAGTGGGATTTCCGGGCTATATGGCCCGGCCAAAAAATGGCTGTTAATTTTTGCCCAGTCGTGCTTCTACCCTTCGGCGGAAACACGACTGCGTTATTGCTCTTTGCTCGGAAGCAGAGAGCGGCCTCTACCCGAAGGCAAAGGGCTGAGAGTGTCATAGCAGCAGCAGCAAAGTGTTGGCGCAACATTATTTTGCTGCCCCCTCCCCAGTAAGGGCAACATGTGACACATGGTCAATTATGATTCGGATTTCCGGGCTATATGGCCCGGCCAAAAAATGGCTGTCTATTCTTGCCCAGTCGTGCCTCTACCCTTCAGCGGAACCACGACTGGGTTATTGTTCTCTGCTCGGAAACAGAGAGCGCCCTCTACCCGAAGACAGAGAGTTGACAGTGTCATAGCAGTAGAAGCAAAGTGGTAGCTCTACATTATTTAGCTGTCCCTCCCAGTAAAAGCAACATGTGACACATGGTAAATTATGACTGGGATTTCCGGGCTATATGGCCCGGCCCAAACATGGCTGTCTATTTTTACCCAGTTGTGCTTCTGCCCTTCGGCGGAACCACGACTGGTTATAGCTCTCTGCTCGGAAGCAGAAGAGCGCGCTCTACCCGAAGGCACAGAGCTGACAGTGTCATAGCAGCAGCAGCAGTGTGCTGGTTCTACATTATTCAGCTGTCCCTCCCAGTAAGGGAAACATGTGGCACATGGTCAGTTTATAACTGGGATTTCCCGGCTATATGGACTGGCCAAAAAATGTCTGTGTATTTTTCCCTAGTCGTGCCTCTACCCTTCGGCGGAACCACGACTGGGTTATTGCTCTCTGCTCGGAAGCAGAGAGCACCCTCTACCCGAAGGCAGAGGGCTGACAGTGTCATAGCAGCAGCAAAGTACTGGCTCTACATTCTTTAGGTGTCTATCCCAGTAAGGGCAACATGTGACACATGGTTAGT
This sequence comes from Ascarosepion bandense, assembly GCA_037127315.1. Taxonomy (NCBI): domain Eukaryota; kingdom Metazoa; phylum Mollusca; class Cephalopoda; order Sepiida; family Sepiidae; genus Ascarosepion; species Ascarosepion bandense. Next base: position 139,939 of record JBBBDQ010030371.1, read on the forward strand.
TTATAACTGGGATTTCCGGGCAAAATGGCCCGGCTAAAAAATGTCTGTATATTTTTGCTCAGTCGTGCTTCTACCCTTCGCCGGAACCACGAGCGCCTTCTGTCCGAAGGCAGAGAGCTGACAGTGTCATAGCAGCAGCAGCAGCAGCAGCAGCAGCAGAAGCAAAGTGGTGCCTCTACATTATTTAGCTGTCCCTCCCAGTAAGGGCAACATATGACACATTCTCAGTTTATAACTGGGATTTCCTGTCTATAGGGCCCGGCCAAAAAATGTCTGTGTATTTTTGCCCAGTCGTGCTTCTACCCTTCGGCGGAACCACGACTGGGTTAGTGCTCTCAGCTTGGAAGGAGTGAGCGGCCTCTACCCGAAGGAAGAGAGCTGACAGTGTCGTAGCAGTAGCAGCAAAATGGTGGCTCTACATTATTTAGCTGTCCCTCCCAGTAAGGGCAACACGTGACACATGGTCAGTTTATAACTGGGATTTCCGGGCTATATGGCCCGGCCAAAAAATGTCTGTCTATTTTTGGCCAGTCGTGCTTCTACCCTTCGGCGAAACCACGACTGGGTTATAGCTCTCTGTTCGGAAGCAGAGAGCGCTCTTCACCCGAAGGCAGAGGGCTGACAGTGTCATAACAGCAGCAGTAAAGTGTTGGCTCTACATTATTTAGCTGTCCCTCTCAGTAAGGGCAACATGTGACACATGGTCAGTTTATAACTGGGATTTTGGACTATATGGCCCGGCCAAAAAATGTATGTGTATTTTTCCCCAGTCGTGCCTCTACCCTTCGGCGGAACCACGACTGGGTTATACCTGTCTGCTCGGAAGCAGAGAGCGCCCTCTACTCCCATAATACTACCATTCACATAGTAATATAGTACTGGAAGAGTCCATGATGTAGGCAAGTATCGGTTTCACAACAAAAATAAAACGGAAGTACGGGTAGTGAAAAGAAAAGGAGAAAGAAGAAGGGAAAAGATAGCGGGAAAGAAAGAAAAATGGGAAAGAGTAAAAGTAGGAAGAGGAAAGGAAAAGCGTGCCAGATTGGCAGATGGAACGGAAAAGCTGCAAACTGGAGGTGGGAGAAGCCAAAATAGTTTCATAAAATAAAAAATAAAAAATATAAAAATGAATATATAAATAAAAAGTGTCAGGCTTCGTCCGGACTTTACAAATTTTTTCGAATTGTTTTCCGTCTCAATCCCGGAAGAATATTAATATCAAAATAATTGCGTTAGAAATTTACCTCAGGAATAAAAAAGAATAAAGGCTAAATAACAGAAAAACAATTATTTTAAGGAATATTAAAATTTAGATTAATTATAGGAAATTAAATTAGAAATAAATCCAACATGGCATTTAAAGTAATATTCCTTTATATAAAAGAATTAAAATACAATTTCACAAAATAAAAGAAAGTATTTTACAATATATTTCCATGAATCACCCGAAGAAGAGCAGTTGTGCTCTGAAACATGAGACTTTTTGCGTTGTGATACTATGCTGTTTATAAACAATTGTAACAACTATTACAATAGAAAGCTCTACTTTGTATCGAGAACTCTTTATAAAATCAAATGCTGGAACAGTGGGTTTAAAATCTACGTCTTCTGTCACTTTCTTACAATATATATACCTCATTCAGATCAAACAATCCTCTCCAAAAGTTAATTAATATCTATGTTTAATCCACTAAATAAAAAACGAATATTATATTAATAAAATAAAATAAACCCATACAACACTAAAACGTCACTCTATTTCATCCACTCATTGATAGTAGTCAAATAAAAAGTGTCTACACTTTTTTTAAAAACCTAACATCCCAATATAAAAATTACCTAGACAAAACTAAAAAGTGACCTGTCCAAAACTAAACTACCTCGCCCCACTCTCCTTACCCAAAGCTGTATCGCTATGGTTACAAAGTGCCGACAGACCGACTTAGACATACTAAATTCCCATACATTTACATATCACATTCCCAAAAATAAATCGTTTCCATCATTTATTTTCAGTTCCACTAATCAACCGAAGAAGAGCCCTTGTGCTCTGAAACATGAGAATTTTTGTGTAGTGATACTATGCTTTTTATAAACCATTGTAACAACTGTTACAATATATATATAACCCACACTCAATAAAATTACATTGCAATCTAGTTACAACACATTACATTTCATTTAGGCATATGGTTCTGTTGTTAACTTTTCGGTCTCTCACGTGGTGTGACATCATAAAATTGCATTACTAACTTACGACCTGCGTGTGCTATTCAGGGACTGTTATCATCGCATAGCAGTGTTTCATGTCAACACAAGATAACACCATCCTTGATGGTGGATGTCTTTATGTTAAAGACTCTGTCTACTCTGATGATGGCTCATGCGAGCCGACCGCTTAGAACCAGCGTAAAAAGAAGTATCCAAATGTGGACAGATTATACCTTATTTTCACCTGAAATGAAAGCCAAAATACGATGTTTAGAACGGCTCATGATTAAACATAATAGACATTCATTGTCTGTTATATTTAACAATAAATGTTTAGATAATTATCTGCTGCCTTGATACATTAAATATATATATATATATATATATATATATATATATAATCTCAAAAGGATTCGACTAGAAAAAGTAAAAGTTAAAAAGTTAACATATGTTACTATTATAATTAATTATGCCGTTAATAAGAAGAAAGAAACAACTATTTAACAAAAATTGAAATTTGGATTAATATATAGGGGGTTTATATAAAAATTCAAATTTTAAAATTTTAATTTATGACGACATTTGCTTATGTATTCTTTTCTTAAGTTTAAAAGCAAATTTTGCTTAGGATATTTTATTATTTTAATCTTGTTCAACTAAGCATAGATTTCATCTATCGTAAAGGTTATTGGGGGTGCGGGTCGAACCTATTAGTCTCCAACTCACTATTGGGTTGAGTCCCACCTCTTTCTTTTCCCAAAATCCTCGAGAAAAGGAAGTCTGAAGTTTTAGATTGGGGTTTCAAAAGATGTGTTTATAGGAGTAATAACGTTGTCTAAATTCTCTCGCCAAAATTTCAATGTAATCTTGATAATTATTTTTATTCATGGTGAAGATGTGGGCTTGATAGACTACTTGAGTAGAACTACATTTGCCTTCCACCGGACAATTGTTGATGGACATAGAATTGAAAGATGGTAAAATACATATTTAACGTTAGTTCTATCTTTAAAATTTGTCTATTGTGGGAATTAATAATATCATTATTTATATTATGTGTGCAAAAATAATTAATTTTAATTGTATTTTTATTAAATATTTTGTATAGGGTTTATTAGTATGGAAATGTTTAGTTACCAATTTCAGAAGATGTTTTTCTATGTTGATGTTAGATAGTTTACAGTCAGTCAGTTAAGTGCCATACGTGATACACGCTTTAGGCGATCATGTCTCGAAGAAGACGTGACTGACTGGACAGAAGATTATCCCGCAGTTAGTTGCCATTGCTTTCTGCGGTCGACTGGTTGCCAACCAAGACTATAGAACCCAATCTGTCCTATTATCTAACTCATAACTGGAGGGAAGAGACGGATTCATGCCTTTTCTAAGGGTATTTTTGCGTAAGTGAATGCAAGGAATTCAGCTGGAATTCGAACTCGGTTCCCCCATTTGTCGTTCCGAGCCGATATCCACTGCACCGCAACGAACATCCAAGTCTACAGAATGGAGAATTAAGCCATATGACATTCCGTTTTCTACGCCTATTCCATGCTCTAGAAGGCTCAGATACAACAACTGGTTTTTCATATGTTAACCTATCTTTAAAGTCGCTTTTCTAAATATCCAGCAGTCTTTGTTATAATAGAGAAGATCATTTCCTTTTCCTCTTTTTATCCACCATTGTTTTTGATTTTCTTCTTCCGTTTATAAGCTTCTTAATAATTTTATGTTTCGTCCATCTTTCTTCATTTTCTTTTTCTGGTCTCTCTCATCATTTCCTCTTTCCGTTTCTTCTTCCATCTTCTCATGTTCTCTTTTCTTTTTTTTTACCTTTATCGATCTATTAATCTCTAATTCTAATCTTCCTTTTTCCTTCTTCCTCTCCTTTCTAAATTTTCACTTCTTCCTTCTTTTTACTTTTCCTTTTTTCCTCTTCCTCCTCCCTCTTTTATCTTTCGCTTTTCTCAATTTTTTCTTTCTATTTACTTCCTTTCCCCCTCTTTTTCTTTGTTTTTCCTTTTTTTTCCCACGTCTTTGATTTTTCTCTTTACGCTTCTTCTCATTTTTTCATTCGTTTTCTTCTTTCGCTTCCTCTACTTTTATCATATTCAGTGTCATTTTCTTCCTTACCCCACCGCCACCGCGCAACCTGACCGGTTATCTTATTTTCACCTTTCATTTTTACACCCTTTTTTTTTTTCATTTTTTTTTTTTTTTTTAAACTCGAAATAAGCATTTTCGAAATCTTCTCCAACTATTTCGACACGGGAATTAATTGCATCGCGGTTTACCGTCTTTGGAACCAGGTGTCTGCTATTTACTTGATGTTTTTTTCTTTCCACTCTCATTGGAAAAGACACAGAGAGTTTTTTCTCCCAACCACGGACAAATATAGATTCAATCACGACTTTGTAAATGGCTCTCTTTATTTGACGTGTGTGGATCACCTACCAAAGAAGATGGCATTACATTGTGTGCTTGGGCCGATTTTCCTTCTTCACCTTTTTTTTTCTTTTCTCTCGCTATTTGATTTTATTTTGCCCTTTCCTATCGCCTTTTTGAGTGATAAAACACGTGTTCTCCATGAATGTCAAGACAATTCCGAGTTCCGGCGATAGTTAAATTTCCGACTGTCGACCTTTCTGCGTGTATTGATTTTCTTAATTTCTTATTTGTTAGGTTTGCTTTATTTTATTACGAAGCTTAGATGTTTACAAGACCATATCACATTGAAACAACAGTTGCCGTACGATTACTGAAATTAAGCTTGGTCAGTAGCTAAATGGGTAATGTCTTGGGAATGCAAGAAGCCATAAGCTTGTGGGTGCGTTTGGTATGGCTGATGCTGATATGCCGTTGATACACCTGTTTCCGTACGATTATTAAAGTTAAGCAACTTTGAGCCTGGTCAGTATCCATATTAGTATGCGCTTGGGAATACCAGGTGCTATAAGATTCGATGTGTGTTTGGTATAGCTTACGGCCATTTCACATTGAAACACCGATTTCCGTACGATTACTAAAGTTAAGCAACATCGAGCCTGGTCAGTATCTAATCGGTAATCGCTTTTTTTTTTTTTAATCATATCACCCCGGGCAAGGCGGTAAGGCCACTGGTGTGCAGGGGGCTACGTAAAAGTGAAAAGATATTGGAAAAGAGAAATCAGAAACCACATCCTAAACAGGGAACAAGGGATGAGCTTCTACACCTGTTCAATAGATGTGGGTGGAGTGTGAACCGGGCGATAGTTCAGTCTATCTACTCCAATTGAAAAAACAATAAGGAAAAGTGAAAAGATTGGAAAAGAGAAATCAGAAACCACATCCTAAACAGGGAACAAAGGATGAGCCTCTACAACTGTTCAATAGACGTGGATAGAGTATGAACCGGGCGATAGTTCAGTCTATCTACTCCAATTGAAAAAAAAATAAGGAAAAGTGAAAAGATTGGAAAAGAGAAAGCCGGAAACCACATCCTAAACAGGGAACAATGGATGAGCCTCTACACCTGTTCAATAGACGTGGGTGGAGTGTGAACCGGGCGATAGTTCAGTCTATCTACTCCAATACTTGGGAATACAAGGTGCTATAAGCTTGGATGTGAGGTCACTATGGCTGACGGTGATATGCCGTTGATACATCTGCTTCCTTACGATCACCGAAGTTAAGCAACGTCAATACTGATCAATATCTCGATGGGTAATCGCTTGGTAATGCCAGGTGCTGTAAGCTTGGATGTGTGGTAGGTATAGCTTACGGCCATTTCTCGTCGAAACACCGATTTTCGGACGATACCCGAAGTTAAGCAACATCGAGTCTGGTCAGTATGTACATGGATTACTGTTTTGACCTCGTCACCAAGTTGGTGTGGTTCTGTTGGGACCAGAAATAAAGATGAAATAGCGCTAAACAAATATATTGCAAAGACAGTAGTACAAACATATACCAATTAGCAATCATTAGCGTAAATATTAGTCCGGCTGTCAGAGTTATCTGCGGGAAAAGATTTCGCTCTCACAAACTGCGTATCTATATCTTACTATATGCCTTACTCTGCTTCTACAAAACATAACTTTTGCTTGTACAGATTGGACGAGTTCATGTGTTATATGGGTAAGTGTCCATAACAGTTACCACTTGGGAATATCAGATACTATAAGTTTTGATGTGCAGTTAGCATGGCTCACGGCTATTTCCCGTTGAAACACCAGTTTCTGTACGATCACCGAAGTTAAGCAACAACGAGACTGATCAATATCTCGATCGGTAATCGCTTGGGAATAGCAGGTGCTATAATCTTGGATGTGCATTTCTGATGGCTTATGGTAATATCAGGTTGAAACACCAGTTCCCGTACGATTACTGAAGTTATGCGTTTGTTATATTTACTTATGCACAAGTACTCTTGAGAAATGTATGTATCCACTTCTTTCCCCGATTTATGGGTTAATTAGTAAGACGTGTATCACTAAACTATTATCATCTTCTCAACAAGATTTTATAATATAATTTTGTTTTCTTGGTTTATATAACTTGCAGAGGGTTGTTGAACCTTAAAAACGAACAAATCCATCAATTAAGATTTTTACAGAAATGTAATTTATCTGGGAAGCGTTATAACAGAAGACGGAAAGTGCGACACAGAGATCCGAAGGCGAATTGACATGGCGAAGGAAACATTCCAGAAGTTGAGTAAGGTATTAAGAAACAGGACAATTTCGCTAGAAACTAAGAAGAGAGTACTGGATTGCTACGTGCTGTCCGTCCTTCAATATGGCAGTGAATGCTGAACAATACCATCGAAGATGAAGGAAAAACTTGAAGCAACTGAAATGTTGTTCTACAGAAGTATGCTGCGAATATCATAGATCGAGCATGTGAGCAATGATGAGGTCTTAGAAATGATGGAAACAAAAATGAAATTAATACTGAGCATCAGGAAGAGACATCTGAAGTTCCTGGGATATGCAATGAGGAAGGAGGGCTTGGGGAATCTGATACTAACAGGCCAGATAGAGGGAAAAAGAGACAGGGGAAAGCAACAGATAACATATTTGAAGGACCTAATCAGGTGGATGTTGGAACGAGGGTTGCATGGTGTAACAGGAAAAAACGTGCTAAGAGCCACCAGGGATAGGGAAATGTGGAAAGCCATGATTGCCTACGTCCTGAAGGGACAGGGTACATAGAAGAAGAAGAATAGCGAAATGAGAAAAACAATGAGAGCAAAGGTAGCTGATAAAATCTAAAAAGGAAATTTTGTATATATATATATATATATATATATATATATATATATATATATATATTTATTTTCCTTTGAATGTTCAAGAAAGAAATATATAAAATAA